>OY744518.1:168419657-168527157 GCA_963556195.1 Sepiola atlantica
GGGCCTAGAATGTATTATTGAGGCACGCCAGTATTGATGCTATGTATTTCAGACTTTTTCCCATCAACAACTACTTTTATACACTTACCAGGGAGAAAGGATTTGATGGTTAAGAAGACATTTCCAGATATTCCATCGATAACAAGCTTGTAAAGCAAACCTTTGTGCGAAACCTTATCGAAGGCCTTTAATATATCAAGAGCTATCGCCCGAAAAACAAAACCCCCATCAATAGATTTCGCTAATCTGTGTGATATCAGTCAACACGTCAGCTGTAGATCTTTCAGGACGAAATCCATATTGCTTGTCACTAAGAAGATTTTTTCGCTGAGGTGGTTGACAACTTCTTGATGTTTACTGATCAGTCTTTTGTGCATCATGAGTAAGTTACTCATGACGCACAGGAGACTGATTAGTCTGCAGATGCAGAGGACCAGAATTTTTAAATACCGGGCAGACCAACAAAGTCTTCCAAGGTGATGAAAAACATTTCTCCTTTAAGTAACGATTTAACAGCTTTGTAAAGACAGGAGTTATTTCAGTTGCAGTTTCTTCAGTAATATGATCGGAATGTTGTTAGGACCAGTTGCCTTGTTGGCATCAAGGTTCTTGATAAGTTTGGTGACATCCCGGACAGGTATTAGGATGTCGCTTAGAGTTCTTTTTGTTGTAGATGAAAATTCTGGGGGTTGGTGGCCCTGTTTGCAAAGGATGGAATTTGCTGCAAAGTTCTTTTGGCTTTATGAATGCTGAGGAGATCACCTCTGGTTTATTGAATAAGGTTAAGATAGAGTTCTTTCATCTGTTCAGGACATTGTTTATTATTCTCAAAAACTTATGGGAGTTAAGGCTCTGATCGGCTACTCTATATTTAACAGATTGGCATAGAACTCTTTAGCGTTTTCTATAACTCTTTTGCAGTGGTTTCGGGCAATTGTGAAAGGAGGTTTTGATTTCAGAGCATCTATTTCGTTGAAAGTAGTTGAAATAGTGGTTTCTGTGGGCAATAGCAGTGGCACATATAAGGGTATACCAAGACTGGCTGTTCAGTTTTAGAGGGTATAAAGCTCTCAGTACCAACATTTCCTCATTCAAATATATCAGATGCAATGCAGGACACATTCTTTTTTAGGAGGGATTTAAGATGGATTTCGGTTATGAAGGATCTTAACTGTGCCAATTGTCTCTTAAATATTGATAAATTCTGCAATGAAAATGGGACATCAAAGTACTTGCTCAACATCGTCTTGATCTTAATTCAGATGACTGAGTAGTCGGAGCATCCCAGAGGAGACAGGACAGTAGATGTGCACTGTTCAGAACAAATTGTCAGTAAAAGATCAAGAAGGCTTGCGAAATGTCCATCAGCATCGGGTACGTGCATTGGCTTGTCAACACTTTGAATAAGCTCATATGCATGGGAGAAATTGTGGCAGAACCTCCCTTCAACATTAGTCTTGTTTGAGTGGAATAGCCACTCAACATTGTAAACATTAAATTCACCACAGATATGAATGCTAGCAAAAGGATCAATTTTGTTAGAGATTTGCTCCAGTCCATTGATAAGGAGACGATAGAGGGCAAAGATAAAAGAGCTGCCGTGAGCTAGTACAGTATGGAAACACGTATTGAGCAAATCAGGATATTCATAGGAAGCGTCCTTACCACATGGAAAACTGTTCCTGATGTAGGCGCAGATTCCATGACCATGGCGATCTTGGGGGTCGGGTTTTGAGGTCATGTTTGAGTAACCTGTGATCATGAAGTCATCTATAGAAACTGACAGGTCAATACCAGTCTTGCACAGAAACAACAGGTCAGGTTTGGTCTCCTGTAAATAGATTCCAACCTCTGAAAGGTTGAAACATTATCCCCTAATGTTGGAAAAGGAGACCTGATAGAAGGGATCTACGGTAGAAGTAGGGGTTTTGGGTATACGCATATGTTTTTTTGTTTTTTTATGACTTAGCATGTTGGGATTGGGAAATTTGTGGAAGAGATCAGCAGAAAAGTTGAGAGCAGAACGCAGAATGAGTAAAAAAGATTATCTTTGTAAACCATTGAAGAAAGAAAAGCCGTAGCAGTTCCCACTTATATGGCATCAAGATGCCCCACCAGAATGTACTGAATGATCTAGACTCAATTCACCAAATAGCAATACAGCATCCCCCAATATTTTGAACCTGCTGATAGAACAGCCTTCTTAGGAATTACTCCAAGGTTCGTATCTTTGGACTATCAGGCGAATAACGCCATCCCAGGTAAAACGTTTACCTCCAGCACTCTTATTGGTGACATGGCAACAAAAATAGAAAGAAAGATTTACTCAAGTCATCTCTTGATACCGCTCACACTTAACTGCCGACCCCTTTGTCAGAAACATCGCTCATGGAAAATGGGGATTGAGGGACAACGTAGAGGAAGCGGAACTTACAGGACTGCCGAAAATGCATCCACAGTGCATTTTCTATTTTTCATTGGTATGGCCGAGCATAAAAATAGTAGTAATTGTATGATAAAAAAAACAAAAGTAAAAACTCTAAGTATGTACTTAGTATAAGTTTTTCTTGACCCTTCTAGAAAATTTGGGCTAAAGCAGTAAAACAAAGGAGAGTAGACGAGTGGGAAGCACTGTTTTTTAAACTTTTGTTTTTAATCTTAATTTTTTAAACTTTTGTTTTTAATTTTAATTTTTTAAACTTTTGTTTTTAATCTTAATTTTTTAAACTTTTGTTTTTAATTTTAATTTTTTAAACTTTTGTTTTCAACTTTTAATTTTTTAAACTTTTGTTTTTAATTTTAATTTTTTAATCTTTTGTTTTTAACTTTTAATTTTTTAAACTTTTGTTTTTAATTTTAATTTTTTAAACTTTTGTTTTTAATTTTAATTTTTTAAAGTTTTGTTTTTAACTTTTAATTTTTTAAACTTTTGTTTTTAATTTTAATTTTTTAAACTTTTGTTTTTAACTTTTAATTTTTTAAACTTTTGTTTTTAACTTTTAATTTTTTAAACTTTTGTTTTTAACTTTTAATTTTTTAAACTTTTGTTTTTAATTTTAATTTTTTAAACTTTTGTTTTTAATTTTAGTTTTTTAAACTTTTGTTTTTAATTTTAATTTTTTAAACTTTTGTTTTTAACTTTAATTTTTTAAACTTTTGTTTTTAACTTTTATTCTTTAAATTTTAGTTTTTAACTTTTATTCTTTAAATTTTAGTTCTATGAAGACATAATTTACACTTTAAGCTGTCGATATTTCAGCTGGATTTTATATAAAAATTGTTTCCCATAGCTGAAACAAAAACAACTAAAATAAAGATTTTAGTTTCTGTGAGGATTATCAAAAACAAATCGACATTTTGGTAATATGCAAGCGAGAAATGTATACAAAGAATTTATAGTGAAAGAAAGGATGCACGAATTTTAATTATTTACATCATTCCATTCCTCTCATCACTTCTCTTATCATTCGACCTTTATTTACCTTATTCACAATTCCTGAAACCATCTAAAACATTCATGTACAGGTGAAGTGTGCATGGTGACAAGCAAGCAAGATAACAAACACATCGTTAGAGTTTTAGTATTATATATATAGAGAGATTTTTAATATTATATATAGAGAGAGATTTTCGTAGTATATATAAATAGTAAAAAATGGAACCCGTTGAGTCACTCATTGAACTCAGGTTAGATTATTTGAATTAAGAAGAAATGAGTTTGCAAAGCCAGTTAAATTTTAAAAGTAAAGGAAAAATCGCAAATCAGTCTCTTTCTGCTCACTATATCTCTCCTCTCTTTCCCCCCTCTCTCTCTCTCCCTCTATTTCCTTCTACAACTACGGGTCAACTAGTATTACTACTCGTGGTGATATGCCCTTTTTATTTATTATACGAGACAGAGAGAGAGAGAGAGAGAGTGTGTGTGTGTGTGTGTGTGTGTGTGTGTGATGGAAGCGAGAGTGTTAGACACTGTATAAAATAAGAGTGAGGGGAGGGTCAAATAAAATACAGTGAGAGAGGGCGAGAGTAATAGACAGAAACTAAGTAAGCGATGGGTCAGTTGATAAGTTAATTGTAAATTACGGCTAATTAGAAAGATTAAAACAGAATTTCTTTCGGACCTAAATCAATCACAGAACTAAGGTATATTTTTAGTAGGTATTTTGTGTGATTAAAATAGAAAGAAAAAAGCTTTAGGGAAACATCAGTTGATTAACTCAACTTTAGTATAATAATAGTTTGTTTTTTTTTATTATAAAAATTGTAATAATTAAATATTGTTTTTATGAATTTCACAATTATAGTGGATTTAAAAAAATTTTTTTTTTTTAACATAGTTCACCCCAAACAAGGCAGGCCGCCACTGTAGATGTAAGGGGCTACTGAGAAAAAGAAAAGGGGAGAAGGGGGGGCAACCTAAATGGGGGTCTGCGCAGCGAGATGTCTGTTTACATTAGTTTTAAATTTCTGCATGTCAGTACTGGTGGGGAAACAGGGGACAGGGAAGGAGTTCCAGGGGCCAGCAGCACGAGGAAAGAAGCTATTTGAGTAGAAGGTTCTCTGGCATCTGGGGACCTCCACAGTAAATGAATGAGATTTAGTTGATTGTCGAGTTAGTCTAGGGAGCACCAGAGTAGCCAATTTTGAGTCAAATTTAATTTATTGCTGTCGTATAATACAGAAGAGAGTGAAATTCGATGGATTTAGGGAGTGTCGAGGGTCCCAAGGGAGTTGGAATCCTTGGGTCTCTGGCATGGGTTAATATGGCATTGTTTTTACTGCACATAGATTTTCATGATACTCCTCTGATAAAAAAAGATTGTAACAAATATGGTTGGTATGATTTAATTGCTTCCTACTGCAACAAAATGTGGCACAAGGCTGGGAGGTGGGATAAACCAGCTCCTCAGAGATGGTATCTGGTCAGGTGTAAAAATAGCCAAGAACAGACCCGTCATCACTCTCCAGTGGGAGCGCCTCAGGCAATCGGCAACAAACTAAACCCCCTCCTGAAGGAAGAGGTAATACCTAGAAAGGTGCACCCCCTAGGACCAACCAAATCATACCTCATTCCCTTAAAAAAAGAAAGGTCTGCTAATCAGTGACGTAGTCCCTAGATTGACAGAATATTGCCAAAGACGTATCATCGGTTGGTATGAAAACAGCTGGCGAACCAGACATTCTGAATGTTGGGAAACCAGCCTTAAATATGGTTGGTTTGTTGTGGGATTTTATGGCATGTCAATTGACGTTATGTCATTTTGTTACGTTCCAACCTTGTGTCATACATGGAAGTTCATAAACATACCTTAGTTAGCCACTCATTCCTGCATGCGTTCCTCTCGTGATCCTTCCTTACTGACGAAATGCTGTCTGCAAATAAGTTCATTCACATCTCACAAAAGAACCAAGTCGAGACAAACAGTTGAAGACAAGAAGAGGTTTATTCGCTTTGTTATTCAAAATCCCTGACCAGTGGGGCTGGGGGTGTAGATAGAGAGGGGTTGATAATCACTGTTTAATCATATCTTATCCAGACATCTCTAAAACCACAAGTTCACACATGTGTACTTCCAAGCGAATTCATGACTTCTCTTTCTCTCTCTTTAGGCCATGTGATGTCACACAGGAGATCGAGCTGACATCCGAGTATACTAAGCTGACCCTGACTAAACCCTATTTCCTGTTAGTCTCAACTAACAAAATTATACTCGCCCAATATTTAACAATTTTATGCTGAACCCATAAATATGTTTTGTATACAATTGATTTGTAGATTTATTGGTTTTGTTTGCATATGCTTTTTTGGGTTTTTTTTACGACTATGCCATTGCTTATCAAGGCCCAAAAGCCACTCAAAGATAAAGGTCAATATGTTTTTTTTTAAGCGGATAGTCTCTAAACGACAGTTTCTATTTAACCCATAGATTGGGCCCTGACAGGTACTACCACTCCGGGTCAGAGTGGACCTGGGAGTAATGTTAACTAAGGAGTAACTCCACAATCCCCAATGCTCCCAAATTGAGGCCTCACCAACCGATGAATTTTAAGGTAATATTTAGAACCTGGAGATAAATATGCTAAAATGAACTTTTTTATTATTAACTCTTTCACCATTGACAATAATGATTAATGATTCTGAGTTTCTTGTATGTTTCAGGACTTTCTTGGAAAAATGGAATGTACTTTAGGAGAGATTGTGGGTTGTGGAAGTAAACTTGAGAAAACTCTGGAGTAAGTATTTTATTTCTATTTTATTCTTCAAGCATCAGTTTATGGTTAAAATTAGATGTGATAGAAAAAGATTACATCCCATGGAATTCAACAAAAGATGGATACAAGTTGCGTCTATGCCTGTTAAGGTAGATTTTTAGCTAGTTGAATGAGTGACCCTGATCCTGTTATATATTTACCGTAATAGAGATCCTCCAAGGTGCCCACTCTCCACATTTATTTTTCCCTTGGCTTCCCCTAAATTGTATTTATCTTGAAAAGACACAATCCACTTTCAAACTCAATCTCTATTTCATTATCTCCAACTTAAATCCCACTCCCACTTAAAAATCGACCTGCTTGTTTTCTGTTCTAAATAAACCGGGAAACAGTGGGTGGATTTTTCTTAGAAAGGGTTGGGAGGGTCTTAATAACCTGCTCCTCATTTTATTTGTTTAAAAATCTTCTTTTTTTTTTAGTATTTTTTATGTCCTACTCCCCATTATGTTTTACTATATTGTAAATAAAATAATTTAAAACCATTTTAAGTAGGATAGTCTATAGAGTAAATGTGATATTTTGGTGACTGCTGAAGTTAAAGTGACGAACAAATGGAGAAAGAATGAAAAGAACAGTACTTGGATGAATGGAACAGAATTGATCTGGTTAAGAGAAAGGGGGACAGAAAATGACCCGACCCCCAATCCCCACATTTTTTAAAAACTGTCATTTATTTTTAATAAAATATCATGTAACCTATTGTTGGCATCCTTCTGCTTCAAGAGATAATAGATACTCTAAGACAGGGTTTCTCAACTTTTTTACCTCTGTGTAACCCTTAAAATAAATTACATGTTTCAAGGAACCCTTGCACAAAACCAAATTATATTCCATACCTTTCTCAAAAGTATGTCTCCACCCTAACAGTTTTCTTAACCAGAATAAGTATTTTCAGGAAAAAGTAAACTGAACTGAAATAAAATAAACTGTCCTTTATTATTATTCTACCAATTATTTATCAGACGTATTCGCAAAACTTCATTCAAAAGCTTTTTATTGTTGATCTAAAATTATCTCCCTAAGTACAAGTCGGCCAATCATCTTTAAAACAGGAGAAAGAGAATGTAATTTTTATGGTTTTAAAATAATGAGGAAAAAAAGCTGTTGTTTATGTCGCTAACAATCCAATGTTTATAAATTGATGAGATATCAGTGTCGATCGAAGAACAACAAATTGTTTAATTCTGATGGTTTTAAATTCTTCCAAAGGTTTTTTTTGTTTTAAAGTTGTATTACGAAATTACATTTATCAATTTTAACAGAGCGAGCTATTTCATTGGATAATCATCTTAATGGAAATAAATGGTGAATCTCGGGAAAAGTATGTTACCGAAAGAATTATCAAGCCGAATAGAATATATAATTGATGAATTTAATTGGAATTTTAATTTTATTGTAAAGAACACAGACTGATAAATTCCGTAAATTACTGGATAAGCGGAATCAAATATGTCAGCTAATTGTGCATTCCAGCTAAAATGTTACAACATAAGTAAAGATAATTAAAATGTATTTCACTCAATGTTTTCATTATGTAAGTTAAACAAAAGTTAGTTTTTTTCAATAAGACATAAAAATCTGTTTGAAAAAAAATGAAGCTGAATTACAAAATATATTCTAATATGCATTTTGTTTTGTCATCAAAGGTTCAAATAAACCTTTTCTCAAATGATTACGCACATAATTTTAGAAATTACTAGCTGCCCCGATTCAACGTTTCCCGGGAGTATTTATACTTTCATATTTGTTGTGCATTTCTTTGAAAATTCTGTCATTTTAAGTCTCAATGTTTTGAAACTGATGGAATAATGATGTCAATCGAAGGGCAACAAATTGTTTAATTCTGTTATTTTCAATTCCTACGAAGATTTTTATTTGGTTTTTATAGTTGTATTATGAAATTACAAAGTAAAGTGATGTTTTTTTAACATATAAAACGTGTATTTAAGCAATTTTAAACAAATCAGGTATATGTATTTCATAGCGACATCAAACATTCCGAACATTTGGTTGATATGAACAAATAGATATTGTGTTTTGTAAATAAATAGCCTAAAAAAGATGTTGATGTGGCGTTAAACAAAAATATACTGTGATTCAGCATTAAATAATTCCAAAAGGCGGTTGATATGCCGTAAAACAAGTAGGTAGTGTGATTCCACATAAAAAGATGAAAAAGGATTAATATACCGTAAAATAAATAGGTATTGTGTTTTGGCATTAAATAACATAAAAAGGGTTGATATGCTATTATGTTTCAGTATTAAATAACCAGTAGTCTTCACACAAATGTACAATGTTAAAACCTGTAGGGGTCAGTCGACCCTTTGAGAGAAAGGTCATCTGTTAATTACTGAGATAAAATGTATTTATTTAATTTCAAAAATGGCACAATTTTGGTTCTCGGTTGTTACAGCAGCCTGAGCATAGCACACAGAGAAAATACTGAGAACAAAAGTGTGTTTATGTCGCTTACAATCCAATGTTTAAAAAATTATGGAATATTGGTTTCAATCGAAGGACAACAACATTCCTATAAAGATATTTTTCCTAAAGTTGTGTTACGAAATAATTAATGAGAAGAAATTACAAAATAATCGCTGTTTTTTTTAATAAAACTTATATTTTAAAAGAAGTAATAAGAAAAAATTAGCAATTTTAAACCGATCGAACTGGAAAGAAAATTGTTTAAACAAAATGAGCACGAACCTTATTTAGGCGGCCATTTGCAAAAATAAGATGATGTCGGTCTGCAGACAATGAGTATTACTGTATTTGTTAGGAATAGTAAATTACTTTAGAGAAAACTTTGTTTGTAAAGTATCTTTAAAATTCTTTTATTTAGCGAATTATGTATTACATTTGTAAATATTATTTTAACATATGATTTAAATATTACGGTATCGTTTGGTTTTGTGTTGACTGGCACCGGCGTCTAAATTGTATGTCTCCACTCAAATAGCTGTCTTAGCCGGAATAAGTATTTTCAGGAAAACACTGAACAGAAATAAAATATATCCATACCAATAGCATAGTGGAGAAAACTAACAAAAAATAGGCTAGCCCAAATGAAATAGAGCTATTGCCGTCAGACGGATTGCTATTTGGGTCTAATCAAAGAGACATAATTTTATAGAGTAGATGAATGTATAGATCAAATTCTAAATATGTAATATACAACCAAAAAGTGTCCCTGTAGATCAGGGGTGAGCAACTCCTGCCCCGTGGGCCACATCCGAGCCTCGAGTGGTTTTTGTCCGGCATGCCAACTCTGACAATCCAATTAATATTGTTAGTCAGTAATTGTTTTTCTATTATTCCTGTAGCAGAATATGATAAATTATTTGGATAAAATCAGATTCATTATTTTTTTAAAGCTTAAAAAAAGACAGCTTTTTTGGACGGAGCGGTTTTAGTCCGAGAAAATTAACTTGCAATATCTTTAATACCATGACCCTTCACTGAGACACTGTATAGCAGATTGACCAAAATGTTACTGACCTCTGTTGTAGATTTACTTTTTACTATTATTATTGAATCATCCAGTTTATTCTTAAAATGATTTAAATTAGAGCTTTTCTCAATCCAATTAAGCAATTTATTCCAATAATATATTACTCTATTAGTGTAACAAAGTGACGGGATACTCCGGAGAATTTCGGTATACTAGTATTTATATACTAGTAATTTACCATTCCTAGCAAAGACAGTAATACTCATTGTCTGCAGATCGACATCAGCTTATTTTTACAAATGGCCGCCTAAATAAGGTTCGTACTCATTTTGTTTAAACAATTTTCTTTCCAGTTTGGGGATCCGCGTGAAGTGCAATGAGAAGAAGAATTAGATTATGTTTCCCGCCGAATTATTGTTATTGTATTTCTCGAGATGACAGCCACATTGGATAAAATTTTGTTTTGGATAAGGCTATTTTGTTTCGCAGCTGCAACAGCTGAGGGAAAAATCAAATGTCGACTCCGCTGGCTAGCTGTTATGATTTGAAGGATGACACTTGAGATAAGTCCGTGCACAAACGATCTGGGTCGAGAGCACAATGAGAACACGTGGAGGTACGTCTACGATTGAGTACGACCTTAGTTACTGCCGAGCCGTGGAAGAAAGGGAGGCAATTGATTTGATATGGGCTTGTATTCTCGTTGTTTTATCTCACAGAAAATCTTTCACAATTACTTGAAATATCTATGCTTTCCATTTTTATTAATAAACTATCTATCCCGACCTGGCGTTGCCCGGGAGTTTTTTTTTAACTTCCATTTCTGTTTTGCTTTTTTTTTAATTTTGTTTAACTGTGCCTTTTTTTTAAGAAATTATTTATTTTTTAAGTAGGATTTTCAAAGTTAAATGCAATATCGTTTGGCCAATAAATTATTAATCAAACTCAATTGTTATAAAACTTTAACTTATTTCTTTTAAATCTGAGGCCTTTTAATGTGTTAACACCTGCGGATTTGCGAAGAATTCTACAGCTAGAAATGATTTTCTATTCGACATATCAAATGCTTCCAAATTCCTTTCAAATTTCGAAGAGCCACGAAGTAATACATTTTTTGTCAAAAGCTATTAACAAAATATTAATGTCTGAATTGCTTACGAAGAAACCTAAAGGCATACTGTTAGATTAAATTTCGTAATTAAAATATAAGCATTTATTTCAGTAAACAATCTAATTATAGTAAATTTATATCTATAAAAAAGTTAGTCATATTTTTTAAAAGTCAGACCCAAGGAGCAATTCGTCTGGCATATCTCTATTTGTTTCGAGCTAGCCTATTATTTCTTTAGTTTTCCCCACTATTTTATTGGCACGAATTTATTTTATTTCGTAGCAGTTCTTTTCCTGAAAATACTTATTCCGTCTAAGAAAACTGTTTGGGTGGAGACAGACATTTGAGACGCTGGTGTCGGTCAGCATAAAACAAATAATACATTTGAGACGCCGGTGTCGGTCAGCATAACACAAATAATACATTTGAGACGCCGGTGTCGGTCAGCATAAAACAAATAATACATTTGAGACGCCGGTGTCGGTCAGCATAAAACAAATAATACATTTGAGACGCTGGTGTCGGTCAGCATAAAACAAACAATAACGTAATAGTTTTGCAGTAAATAAATATAATTGTACTTGCTGAGAATTCCAAATTACATCACAAAAAAGCGTAATTTGCAAAGCAATTTTAAGGGTTTTTTTATTTAGCAAATTATGGATTCATTTTTTAAATATTATTTTCAAATATAATTTAAATATTACGGTAGCATATTGCTGACTGACATCGGCACCTAAAACGTCTGTCATTATCCTAACGACTTCCTTAACCGAAATAAATATTTTTACTAAAAACCTAAACCGAAATATATATATATATATATATATATATATATATATATATATATATATATATATATATATATATATATACAGGGTGGGAAAAAATAAGGGTCCTATTTTTAAAAATTCATAACTTTTTATTTATTGATTTTTTTTTTTTCTTTTTTAGAATAAGTAAAGGACCCCTTCCGAAGCAAGCATGAGCCGTATTAGCCCTAAGGAACGTACCCTCATTTAGAAAACATTATTTTTGCTTAAAAAACTCAAAACAGTGTAAAAAACAATACTTTAGTTTTTGTAAGTTTTAAGAAGTGTTTTTCGGCTAAAATTTGTTTTGTTTATTTCAAAAAATCTCGGAAGGGTCAGTCTACACACACATAAAGTTTGGTGAGTTTAACTTTTATTTTGTGGAAGTTATTCAAATTCAAGTTATTCAAATTTAAAGATAGGACCCTTATTTTGGCCCACCAGTGGAAGGAACTAACGAAAGAAAAATAGGGTAAGCCGAATCAAATAGCGATATACAAGACTGAATGTTATTTGGGTCTGACTTTAAAATCTGACTGACTTTTTTTATAGATATACATAGATGATAATGAGATACCTATCAAAATTTTTGCTAAAGTCTAAGTAAACATAAAATATCTACATTTATGACATCGATACTTTCTAAAAGATTTGATATGGTTGACTTCCCATGAACAAGTCCATGTTGTATAAGGATTATAACATTTTTATACACTTGAGAATGTGATTTCTAATTAATTTCTCAAAAACCTTACATAAAATACATGTCAGAGAAACTGGTCTTCACTTACCAGGTAAATACATTGAACCTTTTTTTTGTGTATTGGAATTCTAATTGCTTTTTTGCATATAGAGGGTGTATAAAAATCGATAACATGACTTCAAATTTATGTTCTATATGTGTATATAGATCCGGAAATGCTTGGTTTCAGAGTTAGAGGCCACTGAAACAAATACTGATGAAGATTCTTTATTGTAAACATCGAACACGTACAATGTGTGCGATAGTGTCTTGTTATCTCTACATATGTGATGGATAAACACTATCCCTGTGACAAGATCACAGGTAAAATAAGCCTGGGTCTGGTGTTGCCACATGCACTAACAAAATCATGAAAAAAATTACACCAAACAAATATAAAAGCCGTGGAGCTCCAAAGAAAGATTCGAGCACCATAATCGACATGGGGTCTTTTGATAGCCAAACATGGAGGACCCGGTTGACATCCTACAAATGTTGGCTCTTATTTCAGATAACAGAATACAACCTAGGGGCAAATAAATATGATCAGCACAAACCAAAGACCATGCAGAGGAATAAATGGACAACAAAGGAAATTAGATCAGTAACGGAGTTCTATTACAAAAACAAACCCCACACAAAGAGGCTCCTTTTATATATATATATATATAGAACCTAATCCCTAAGTTATGCCATCGATTTTGCAAACACCATGTATATGCAATGTTTTCATCATCTATAAATTTATTAAACAATTTTAAAACAGCATTGATAAAAGACTCATTCGCTGACGAAATTTTCAATATTTTGGGATGTATTTTATAAGGTCCAATACTTTTACTAATATCTCATTCAGACAATAATATTCTGCAGTCTTTAACTGTTATCGCTAATTCACCCTCACCTGCCTCTATTTACATTCTCCGTATAACAGTTCTCAGCTAGCGGGCCAATTTCCTCCAAGGTATGGACAGGTTGAAAAATCTCACCAAATACTTAACTGCTTCAGCAGGTGAGTTTGTTAATTGACCCGTGTTGTCATTATTATTTAATGCACGTTTTGCAAATTTTAGAGTTTGAGTTTACATATTTGAATAAGGGTGTGTGGCTGTGTTTACTATTTTTTAACAATCCTATTTTCGTGTTTCATTTTCTTATTTTTTTTATTTACTTACAATCTTTAATATTCTTTCAAATTTATTCTTTTCTCCTATTCGCGCTCTTTTTTTAAAAATCCATTGTTCCTTATTTTCAGATCCAATGGCCACAAACCCATTTTAAGTAGGTTTCCATGCTCGCACGACTTTTCACGAAAAAATTTATTTTTCTTCTTTACTACTTAATTCCACTACTGCGTGTTTTGATAACAATAATAGAAAAAAGCGGTCATTTTATGCTACACACGACAAAAAACTTTCTTAACTTCTGTTGACATGGAACACGTTGCCACAAAATTGCTTCCTTGAAGGCTACAACATGATCCCCTTCAAATCCAATGTCAATAAACACTTTTCATAAACTGCTCCATAAGTCATCAAATTCTATTCATCCTATTCCTTATTTTCAATCTCCTAATTATATTCATCATTCAACCGCCAATCTATCCGTCTCATTAATCCTTATCCTCGAGTGGCTTTTAGTCTTGATAATTGGCGACTCATTAGTAAAAAATGATCCATCCAGAAACAACTAGTAAATAAATTAGATAAAACAAAATAATTCTTTGCTTTTATTCTTTCCAGAATGTTACATACTTTTAATTTTTTAATATTATTTATTTTTATTTAAATTTTTGTTTTGTTGCCTCTAAACAAAATATTCACAGAAATTGTATAAATTGAAAACGACTATTTTCGTTTCTTTTCAAATTGCTAATATTTGAATTTAAAAAAAAATTGGGGAAAACTTTCTGTTTCATTTTCTCCATTGTTTTTCGTTTCTTAAAAAAGCAAATGAATAGATTTTGTTACCACTTATCAAGGCCAGATGCCACTCGAGGATAAGAGTCAATGAGATGGAATGATCTCCAACAGTAAACCTGCTCGATATGTCTGTTTCACAGATTACCAACGAGGCACGTGGAAATCCCACGGTGAGCATAACACAAATAGATAAAGTAGACTTCACTATAATGTAGAATTCTTATCCGTTTGTAATAAAACTATTATTTAAAAGGATAAATAATGTTAAATTAAATTTAATTATATTTAATTATGTAATTACCAGCATTATTAAGTAACACCATTTCTTTATATAAGTATTTTGATACTTGGTAGAATTCAAAACTTTTCTCAAGCTTTATCTCTGTCTTTCCTTGTATAAGAAAGGCAAAAAAGGTATTAATAGATTTTCCTGTTTAGAGAATTTTATAATAATTGCAGGAATTTTCTATTATAGAATTGATTCGTTAGTTTCCGTGTTTTGCGTGAGAGAACTGACAAATTGCAGGAATTCTGTTTAAAAATAGTTTGTTTCTCTTTTATTCAACTGTGAAAACGGCAACTTAAGATAACGAGTTAGAATGGATGAAGTAAAGGCGAGTGGATATCTCATACCACCAGAAAAAGGGATTTTGTAGAGATCGACGACTCTGCTGACTCCATGTTAGAAACAGTTAAGTTCTAAGGCGAAGAAAGAAGAGTAGACAACGATATTGTTATGTAATAAAACATATATTTTTATTTCGTCCGAACTGGAAAGAGATTAAAGACAAACAAATGGTTAAGTTTAAAAATGTATGGCGGCACGCACGCTTCAAAGCAGGCGCCATGCGGGCTGGTGTGTTGGAAGAGAACCAGCCTATACACATCCTCTTCCTCGAGCTGTAAAAATCCAACTGATTCTGTAATGGGAAAATACTTGCGTGGATGCGTCCGAAGAACTAACCCAACAAACTGTATTCATACGCCAAGCCATTCTATTGGTCGATCGGTCAATTACTCAACACTTTCTTGTCTGTTTACATCAAGAGAAAATAGTACATTAAAACAGGTTGACATAAAGACATGTTGAAAATGTACATAGCGGTGTAAAAGGCAAAAATATTTACAAGGAAACAAATATACAAAACACATATAATAGAACAAACGATAGATTAACATAGAATAGCGACACCACATACATTTAAGACAAAGAAGGTAATTTCAAGAATGCAACTGCCAAACGTACCAAATAATTAATGCGTAAGATAAAACTGTAATTTGGGGAGATAAATCCTACTAACAGTCACAGTTTTTGTTTCGATTTCCGTATTATGTGTGAGAGCACTAACAAACTGCACAAATTATGTTTCAGGATATTTTATTTCTTCACTAAAGATATGCAGCTGTGAATACTACAATTTAAGACAAAGGATCGGGGGAAATGTACAAGAGGGTAGAAAATGGCGCAATAAACAAGTATACTTGTGTATGATGAAGAAAAAACGATAGATTTAAATACAACAGCGACACCATATATATTTGAGACAAAAAAGCTTCTCTCAAGACCACAACTTCCTTAATTAAGTCTCTTGTTTTCTGATTTCGGTTTAATTTTTCTTTACAATGTATGCACAATCGGATTTACAGTGCTATCGAACTTACATCTATAAAGCATTCATTATTTGAAAATTAATCCAACATACGTTTTTCTAATCTGTTCTTCACTAGTATCTTATTCTATATATATCAATAGAATTATTTGTTAAATAAATCTTTCTTTGTATTTTATATTGTTGACAAATTGAATTTGTAGAAGACAAATACACATTTGATAGATTAAAATGGCGGACTATTATAATACCTTCTGATTTATATGATATCAATGATATCTTATTTGATTGTTCTTGTAATCGTTACTCGTCTTCTGTAGTTACATTACGAGAGATATATAAGTTTTTTTTTATTCCTTGTTTGAATATTTGATGAATTAATAAATATTGTATTTTATCCAATTTTTATTTTCATCATTCATTTTCTTATATTATTGCTCTATCTAGTATATCTCAAGCATTGACTTATTACGATAGGATCTAATATAATGATATAATATTTATCTTTATTGTTTCATTTGTAATATATATATATAATATTTATCTTTATTGTTTCATTTGTAATATATATATATATATATATATATATATATATATATATATATATATATATATATATATATATATATATATATATATATATATATATATATATATGGGTAGATAAAGGGATAAAACAATCCGACGGGATGAAATTAAAAATGGAACAGTGGAAGACACATAAGCTCAACGTTTCGCCCGATGCGATGTGGGCTTTTTCAAGAGCGGATGAAAAGTGTGCTAAAAATGATAAAAGACGAGAAGGTCATGTAATTGGGGAATATATATAGTGCTAGGATTTGAATGGAGGGAAATATATGCAAATATGTAAAGTGTCAGAATTAAGTGTGCAAAATGTCAGCATATAATTATACATACACATATATTTTTTTTTCTTTATATATATTTAAAATATATATATGCATGCATAAATAAACCTGCAATTTCAAATATATATATATTATATATATTATATAATTAAGTTCAGATATCTTTATAAAATGAACTTAGAACCAATATTTTTTCGAAACTGCTCAATACAAAGTAGAGCTTTATAAATTGATTTATATAAACATTAGAACAGCCTACGAAAATTAATTCGCGTTTCTGTGCTATTCTCATGTTTATATATATATATATATATATATATATATATATATATATATATATATATATATATATATATATATATATATATATTGCGTTTTCCAGGTTTTCAAAGTATTTTTAAAAAATATTCTCATTATTATTGCCATTCCAGCAACGTTTCCAATGTGTGACTTTTCAAACTATGTATATATATATATATATATATATATATATGAAAAAGAAAAACTGAAAAACAAATTTAAATACAGGAATAAATCACCAAGAAACGATAGATTTTACCGGTTTCGTTCGTATCAACGAACGTCTTCAGAAAAAGTGAAGATTTTAAATGGTAAAATTTAATGGTAAAAACATTAAAAAAACATCGGAAAAAGAAGAACGTACAACGGGATGTTATTGGTACGTGTTTGACTATTTGAAAAAAACGGAAAGCATAATAAAACGCGTGCGGAGAGACGTTAACATGGGTAAAAAAGGGAGAAAGAAAAAAGAGAAGAAAAAGAAATGGAAATATGGATGAAATGTATTAAAAAAGAAAAGTTACTTTAACCGGGATCGCAGTTATTTAAGCAGTGACGCAATATATTGCATTGTTTCAGTGCGGTTTTTGTCAGATGTTTGCTTGAGGAATCTGAGGTTTATGTTAAATGGTGATGAGAGAAGTATTATAGCGCTTTTGATGCACTTGCGACGTGGGAAAGAGTATTCGGTCATGAGAAGGGTGCAGTTTATAAAGTCAAAATTGTGGGTAAAAGTGTTTCTGTGTATGACTAATGCGTTAGTGAGATTGTTGTGTTTTAGGTCCTGTTTGTGTTCGTAAATGCAAGATTTTATATTTTTGTCCGTTTCACCAATATAAAACATTGGACATGTGGCACATTTTATTTTGTAAATGATGGCTAGGGAAGAAGTGTCCTGAGGGGATAGTTGGGGACCGGGTTTGGTGTTGAGTAAATCCTTAATTGTTTTCTAGGTGTATGTTACTATTTTTATGTCAGATTTTAATTGTTTTTGTAAGGAAATAGATATGGGATTATTGTGGAGAACTATGCAAGATTTTCTTTTTCAGTAGTGTCGATGTTATTTGTGCTGGGGATGTTGTTATTAGGGGAATTTTTTTGGTGTTAGTCTGTTTTTTGTTGTGGATATAAAAAGCTTTGCGTTTAGTGTTTTGGATGAAAAATTGAGGATATTTTAAAGCTTAGTAAGTGTTGTGGATATAGGTTTCTGTTGTTGTAGTTGGAGTAAAAATGTATAAGATACTTTTTATTCGTTGGATTTCTAAAGACTGAGAAGTTTAGGCCGTTTGGGGTGTTGTGCAGAGTGACATCAAAGAAGCTGAGGATGTGATTATTTTCTAATTCAAAGGTGAAGGAAATGGTGTGTTCAGTTTTATTCAGTTTGTTGACTATGTCAGGGAGATTAATGTGATGTGGGTAAATAAGGAGTGTATCATTGACATATCTAAAGTAGTGAGAGTTTTAGGGTAGGAATGATTTGAAACGACTGTTCTATAAAACAGTTAAACATAATAACATCCCGTTGTGCGTTCTTCTATTTCCTATGATTTTACCGTCATCGAATAAATTTAAAATCTAAACTTTTTCTGAAACCGGTAAAATCTCTTGTTTCTTTATGATTTATTCCTATATTAAAATTTGTTTTCCTGTTTGTCTTTTACACACATCTTGTCTTTCACGGCATTTCATTTTATGATATATCGTGCATTTTATCCTCATATATATATATATATATATATATATATATATATATATATATTAGATGTATTTGCTGTACTTGTTGTGTACCCTTTTTTAAAATTTATCTTTTACTTTAATCCCCCCAAACAAGGCACATTGTTACTGAGACGTAAGGGACTACTGTGAATGAGGGGCCATATCTACAGAGGACTCCTAAGTCAGGAAAGAAGCTATTAGAGTAGAAAGTCTTCCAGAATCGAGGATACAGGGAAGGGGTAGGATTTTGCTGATTGTTGGGCTGGTCAGAGGTATTTACGCTGAGGGGGAACCAGTGCATCAGGTTCGTTGGCCCACATTCCATTAAAGTACTTGTTAAACAAGCATAGGGATGCAATATTGCAGCGATGGGACAGGGTCTGAAGCTTGGTAGATAGTGTGGGACCCGTTAGATCAGAGGCTCCGTTTTGGACACTGTCTAAGTACACCAACCCAGATGTGACAACAATACTCCATGCATAGGCAAATAGTGGCTTTGTAGAGATATAGCATACTGGCAGATGTGAGAAGTTTTCTAGCATGTTAGAGAAAGCCCACCTTCCTTGCAATCTAAAAGTGTATTCTTATGTAAAGTTAACCGGAGGGGGAGATAATGGAAGTATTACCAAATCTCTAAATGCAACCCTAAGGAGGCTATGGGGCATATTTCGTCAGGGGGGTGGATCGAGTTTCACAGTCATTTTTCATCAGATTTCAATATAATTATGTAATGATTTGAAAATGCTGAGTCATTACTTCCGGAAATAACTTTTTATTTTATTTAACGTTTCTTTAACGTCATTTCTCTTTAAATGGAGGGGAGTAAGAAACTCAGTGAGGCAAGGGTGGCTCAATCTACATCCGCACCTCTTTTGAACATAAGTCTGTAGTGAAGTAGTCAGAGTCGGGGGTTTGGGAAGGAGTCATTTTTTCATTCAATTTTTTTCATTCGGTTTTTCATTCTTTTTATTTAATTTATTTTCTCATGAATTTTTCATTATTTTTTCATTCTATTTCATTAATTTTATTTAACTCATTTTTTCATTCATTTTTTTCAGTTTTTCATTAATTTTTTTATTTATTTTCACATTCATTTATCATACACTGATTTTCATTCATTTTTTTAAATTTATTTTTCATTCACTTTTTATCATTCATTATTTTTCATTCATTTTTCCATTCAATTTTTATTAATTTTATTTCATTCAATTTTCATTCATTTTTTTACATTCAATTTTTTCATTCATTTTTTCATATTTTTTTCATTCACTTTTTACCTTCATTTTTTATCTTATACTTTTTCATTCAAAGATTTTCATTCATTTTTCATTTATTTTTTATTCCATATATTCTTTTTGTTCATTCATTTTCTTTTACATTGAATTTTCATTCATTTCTTTTTCATTCAATTTTCAATCATTTCTTTTCATGATTCTTTTTCATTAATTTTTTCATTAACGTTTTCATTCATTTTAATTCATTTTTTCCTTCAATATTTGTGTTATTAATTTCTTTTTCATTAATTGTTTTATTCACTTTTTCATTCATATTTTCATCTATTTATTTTTTTCATTCATTTTATAATCATTTTTTTCATTCATTTTATATTCATTTTTTTCATTCATTTTATATTCAGTTTTTTCATTCAGTTTTTTTCATTCAGTTTTTTCATTCATATGAATATCCTGGATAGAGTAGGTAGTAATCCAAAAGTGCTCATAACAGTACTCAATATCCTAGATAGAGCGGGTGTGTTTAAACGCAGTGTTGTCTTGGATAAAGAACTTTTCTGTCTTTTTTTATAATATTGTGTACCCTGGGAGCCATAATTCAAAGTGCTCAATATCTTGGATAGAGCAGGTAGTAACCCAAAAGTGTTCATAGCAGTGCAAAATTTCCTAGATTGAGCAGGTGTGTTTAAACGCAGTGATTTTTTTTTTTTTTTTACATTAAAGTCACCACTTATCAATGTCCAAAGGCCACTCAAGGATAAAAGTTAAAGAGTTTGACTGGTGGACGATGGGACAACATCGCGATCACCGCTACAATGGTTGGCGCAGGGCAGAAATTGATTATTTACGGGGACGGTTCAACAAGAATTTGTTTACATTAGACTTGAAGACGACCATATTGTAGTTGGCTAGTAAGCAGGCTTGTTGCACTGTGTTCCACAGAAAGGCAGTTCTAGGAAAGAAACTCTGCCCATGGAAGTTTCGTTTCATCTTGGGTGCGCAGAGGGAGAAAGGGAAATCATTTACAGTGGTAGTAACTAAGCGGTTCTAGTTGTGAATGTTTTACAAGGGGGGGGGGGCATAGATTTGCTCTCAGTCGAGCACCTGCGATGAAAATAATGGTGAGAGAGTGACTGTAGGGAAGAGAAGAGGACATCCCCCACTAGATTTCGAAGTCGGTTTTTGACTCTGTCAAGGCAGGAGAGGGTGGTCTCAGCAGCACCTTCCCATATGTCGCAGCAGTTCTCCATCTTGGGACGTATTTGACACTTGTACAGGTAGAGGATAACGTCGGGCGTGAGATACCTTTTGGAGCGGTAGAATGATCCAACCCTTTTTCCAGTGGTCTTAGCTACAGATTTGATGTAATTCTTCAATTTCAAGTCTGAAGAGAAGGTCAGTCCCAGGAGCTTATTGAAGTAGTGGGTTTCCTCAAGGGGAGAGCCGTTCATTTTAACTGGGACAAAGTAGAGATGCCCGGGATAAGTCATTTCTCTGTCTTCTCGGGAGCTATAATCCAAAGTGCTTAATATTCTTTATCTTCATATTATTGTGAAATGGGGGTAGGGACAATAAATTAGTCATTTACGGGAACCATAGGTTCTATTCGGCATTGTCCGGGATCCAAAATTGTAAGATTACAGTATTACTTTTGGTAAGGAAGATACAGCAAATGTCTTCAGACTATTGAATCCATCAAAATCACGTATCTTCTTAATATGTTGAAATGGAGGGGGGGGGGGGAATTAGGATTTACCGTGACCATTTGTTCTTCTCGGCGTTGGTTTTCTTTCTTCTATTATTTTTTAGGGTAGCCCTGCTAGTATTATATAATAGAGACAACCAGGACAGAGGGGAAGAGGGAATCTGACAAAGGGAGGCAGGATGAAGAGGTCAAAGTTTACGCAAATGGCTGAGGACTGTTTGTTCATCAGAGAAAGACTCAAAACGGAAAATAAAATTACGATTTTGATAAAAACAAATCGTTGTCTGTGTTATTACATTCAAGGGTAATAACTTTTTCTATTTTCAAACTTTTATTCACGCCAAACAAGGCATATTGCCACTTAAGCATAAGGGGCTACTGTTGTAGGGGCCAAATTTATAGGGTCAACCTGGGTGGGGAGTGTAGCAGCAAGATGTTTGTTCAAATTACATTTAAATTTCTGCATGTTGAAACTGTCTGGGAAACAGAGACCAGGAAGATAATTTCCAAGGTAATCAGTCCGAGGAAAGAAGCTATCAGAATAGAAAATCTTTCGACATCCAGGGACCTCTACAGTGAAAGGGTGTGATTAAACACCTAGTCGGGTGGGCTGGGGATGGTATTTTTCTTGAGGAGGTACAAGTGCAGTAAGTCCATCGAAGTAAATTCTGTGGAAATACTTGTAAATCAAGAATAAGAATGCAACTCAGCGGCGATGCGACAGGGTCTGGAGTTTGGCAGACAGTGCGTTGCCTATTAGTTTATAAATTCTTTTTACACCATGTCCACGAGGGAAAGGTTAGTTGTTAGTGCACCAGTCCTGACAAGAATCGAAAGTGTGAATTGAATTACGTCCCTTGCACCAGGAACATCGGATTTATAAAACAGACGATAACATCCGTCTCTAATCGTGTCACAAATATACAAACAGAAACAAGAAACAAATTGTATTATTAACCTATAATTTGACTGGTTTTTTTTTTGTTAATTATTTGGAAGCTAATTAAAAAAAATGTAAATAACAATAAAGTAATTTATTCTAAAAACTGAGTAAATGAAAAATATAAAAGAATTTTAGAATTATTCAGATGATGATGATTTGTAATATTTGGACTACTATTCTCATCTCGTCCGGTAAGCAGGCGGGCCATCATAACAGCCTATTTTACCCCGATCAACTCCCAGGAAAAGTTAAAACAAGATGGCATAAAATAAAATGGTATAAAACAAGATGACATAAAAAAGATGGTATAAAACAAGATGGCATGAAAAAGATGGTATAAAACAAGATGGCATAAAAAAGATGGTATAAAACAAGATGGCATAAAAAAAATGGTATAAAACAAGATGGAATAAAAAGATGGTATAAAACAAGGTGGCATAAAAAAAAATGGTATAAAACAAGATGCCATAAAATAAGATGGTATAAAACAAGATGGCATAAAAAGATGGCAGAAAATAAGATGGCATAAAAAAGATGGTATAAAACAAGATGGCATAAAAAAGATGGTATAAAATAAGATGGCATAAAAAGATGGTATAAAACAAGATGGCATAAAAAAGATGGTATAAAACAAGATGGCATAAAATAAGATGGTATAAAACAAGATGGCATAAAATAAGATGGTATAAAACAAGATGGCATAAAATAAGATGGTATAAAACAAGATGGCATAAAAAAATGGTATGAAACAAAATAGCATAAAAATAAGGTATAAAACAAGATGGCATAAAAAAGATGGTATAAAACAAGATGGCATAAAAAAGATGGTATAAAACAAGATGGCATAAAAAAATGGTATAAAACAAGATGGAATAAAAAGATGGTATAAAACAAGGTGGCATAAAAAAATGGTATAAAACAAGATGCCATAAAATAAGATGGTATAAAACAAGATGGTATAAAAAGATGGCAGAAAATAAGATGGCATAAAAAAGATGGTATAAAACAAGATGGCATAAAAAAGATGGTATAAAACAAGATGGCATAAAATAAGATGGTATAAAACAAGATGCCATAAAAAAGATGGTATGAAACAAAATGGCATAAAAAAGATGGTATGAAACAAGATGGCATAAAAAAGATGGTATAAAACAAAATGGCATAAAAAAATTGGCTGAAAATAAGATGGCATAAAAAAGATGTTATAAAACAAAATGGCATAAAAAAGATGGTATAAAACAAGATGGCATAAAAAAGATGGTATAAAACAAGATGGCATAAAAAAGATGGCAGAAAATAAGATGGCATAAAAAAGATGGTATAAAACAAGATTGCATGAAAAAGATGGTATAAAACAAGATGGCATGAAAAAGATGGTATAAAATAAGATGCCATAAAAAAGATGTTATAAATCAAGATGACATAAAAAAGATGGCAGAAAATAAGATGGCATAAAAAAGACGGTATAAAACAAGATAGCATAAAAAAGATGGTAAAAAACAAGATGGCATAAAATAAGATGATATAAAACAAAATAGCATAAAAAGGATGGTAAAAAACAAGATGGAATAAAAAAGATGGTATAAAACAAGATGGCATAAAGAAGATGGTATAAAACAAGGTTGCATAAATAAGATGGTATAAAACAAGATGGCATAAATAAGATGGTATAAAACAAGATGGCATAAATAAGATGGTATAAAACAAGATGGCATAAAAAGATGGTATGAAACAAAATGGCATAAAAAAGATGGTATAAAATAAGATGGCATAAAAAAGATGGTATAAAGCAAGATGGCATTAAAAAGATGGTATAAAACAAAATGGCATAAAAAAGATGTCAGAAAATAAGATGGCATAAAAAAGATGGTATAAAACAAGATGGCATAAAAAAAATGGTATAAAACAACATGGAATAACAAAGATAGCTGAAAATAAGATGGCATAAAAAAGATGTTATAAAACAAGATGGCATAAAAAAGATGGTATAAAACAAGATGGCATGAAAAAGATGGTATAAAACAAGATGGCATAAAAAAGATGTTATAAAACAAGATGGCATAAAAAGATGGTATAAAACAAGGTGGCATGAAAAAGATGGTATAAAATAAGATGCTATAAAAAAGATGGTATAAAACAAGATGGCAGAAAAAAGATGGCAGAAAATAAGATGGCATAAAAAAAGATGTTATAAAACAAGATGGCATAAAAAGATGGTATAAAACAAGATGGCATAAAAAAGATTGTATAAAACAAGATGGCATAAAAAAGATGGTATAAAACAAAATGGCATAAAAAAGATGGCAGAAAATAAGATTGCATAAAAAAAGATGTTATAAAACAAGATGGCATAAAAAAAGATGGTATAAAACTAGATTGCATAAAAAAAATGGTATAAAACAAGATGGCAGAAAAAAGATGGCAGAAAATAAGATTGCATAAAAAAAGATGGTATAAAACAAGATGACATAAAAAAGATGGTATAAAACAAGATGGCATAAAAAAGATGGTATAAAACAAGATGGCATAAAAAAGATGGTATAAAACAAGATGACATAAAAAAGATGGTATAAAACAAGATGGCATAAAATAGATGGTATAAAACAAGATGGCATAAAAAAGATGGTATAAAACAAGATGGCATGAAAAAGATGTTATAAAACAAGATGGCATAAAAAAGATGGTATAAAACAAGATGGCATAAAAAAAGATGGTATAAAACAAGATGGCATAAAAAAGATGGTATAAAACAAGATGCCATAAAAAAGATGGTATAAAACAAGATGGCATAAAAAAGATGTTATAAAACAAGACGGCATAAAAAATATGGCAGAAAATAAGATGGCATAAAAAAGATGGTATAAAACAAGATGGCATAAAAAAGATGTTATAAAACAAGATGGCATAAAAAAGATGTTATAAAACAAGATGGCATAAAAAAGATGGTATAAAACAAGATGGCATAAAAAAATGGTATAAAACAAGATGGAATAAAAAGATGGTATAAAACAAGGTGGCATAAAAAAAATGGTATAAAACAAGATGCCATAAAATAAGATGGTATAAAACAAGATGGCATAAAAAAGATGGTATTAAACAAGATGGCATGAAAAAGATGTTATAAAACAAGATGTCATAAAAAAGATGGTATAAAACAAGATGGCATAAAAAAAGATGGTATAAAACAAGATGGCATAAAAAAGATGGTATAAAACAAGATGCCATAAAAAAGATGGTATAAAACAAGATGGCATAAAAAAGATGTTATAAAACAAGATGGCAGAAAAAAGATGGCAGAAAACAAGATGGCATAAAAAGATGGCAGAAAATAAGATGGCATAAAAAAGATGGTATAAAACAAGATGGCATAAAAAAGATGGTATAAAACAAGATGGCATAAAATAAGATGGTATAAAACAAGATGCCATAAAAAAGATGGTATGAAACAAAATGGCATAAAAAATATGGTATAAAACAAGATGGCATAAAAAGATGGTATAAAACAAAATGGCATAAAAAAGATGGCTGAAAATAAGATGGCATAAAAAAGATGTTATAAAACAAAATGGCATAAAAAAGATGGTATAAAACAAGATGGCATAAAAAGGATGGTATAAAACAAGATGGCATAAAAAAGATGGCAGAAAATAAGATGGCATAAAAAAGATGGTATAAAACAAGATGGCATGAAAAAGATGGTATAAAACAAGATGGAATGAAAAAGATGGTATAAAATAAGATGCCATAAAAAAGATGTTATAAATCAAGATGACATAAAAAAGATGGCCGAAAATAAGATGGCATAAAAAAGACGGTATAAAACAAGATAGCATAAAAAAGATGGTATAAAACAAGATGGCATAAAAAGATGGTATAAAACAAAATAGCATAAAAAAGATGGTAAAAAACAAGATGGAATAAAAAAGATGGTATAAAACAAGATGGCATAAAGAAGATGGTATAAAACAAGGTTGCATAAATAAGATGGTATAAAACAAGATGGCATAAATAAGATGGTATAAAACAAGATGGCATAAATAAGATGGTATAAAACAAGATGGCATAAAAAAGATGGTATAAAAAAAGATGGCATGAAAAAGATGGTATAAAACAAGATGGCATAAAAAAGATGTTATAAAACAAGATGGCATGAAAAAGATGGTATAAAACAAGATGGCATGAAAAAGATGGTATAAAATAAGATGCCATAAAAAAGATGGTATAAAACAAGATGGCATAAAAAAGATTTCAGAAAATAAGATGGCATAAAAAAAGATGTTATAAAACAAGATGGCATAAAAAAGATGGTATAAAACAAAATGGCATAAAAAAGATGGCAGAAAATAAGATTGCATAAAAAAAGATGTTATAAAACAAGATGGCATAAAAAAGATGGTATAAAACAAGATGGCATACAAAAGATGGTATAAAACAAAATGGAATAAAAAAGATAGCTGAAAATAAGATGGCATAAAAAAGATTGTATAAAACAAAATGGCATAAAAAAGATGTTATAAAACAAGATGGCATAAAAAAGATGGTATAAAACATGATGGCATGAAAAAGATGGTATAAAACAAGATGGCATAAAAAAGATGTTATAAAACAAGATGCCATAAAAAAATGGTATAAAACAAGGTGGCATGAAAAAGATGGTATAAAATAAGATGCTATAAAAAAGATGGTATAAAACAAGATGGCATAAAAAAGATGGCAGAAAATAAGATGGCATAAAAAAAGATGTTATAAAACAAGATGGCATAAAAAGATGGTATAAAACAAGATGGCATAAAAAAGATTGTATAAAACAAGATGGCATAAAAAAGATGGTATAAAACAAAATGGCATAAAAAAGATGGCAGAAAATAAGATTGCATAAAAAAAGATGTTATAAAACAAGATGGCATAAAAAAAGATGGTATAAAACAAGATTGCATAAAAAAGATGGTATAAAACAAGATGGCAGAAAAAAGATGGCAGAAAATAAGATTGCATAAAAAAAGATGGTATAAAACAAGATGACATAAAAAAGATGGTATAAAACAAGATGGCATAAAAAAGATGGTATAAAACAAGATGGCATAAAAAAGATGGTATAAAACAAGATGACATAAAAAAGATGGTATAGAACAAGATGGCATAAAATAGATGGTATAAAACAAGATGGCATAAAAAAGATGGTATAAAACAAGATGGCATGAAAAAGATGTTATAAAACAAGATGGCATAAAAAAGATGGTATAAAACAAGATGGCATAAAAAAATATGGTATAAAACAAGATGGCATAAAAAAGATGGTATAAAACCAGATGCCTTAAAAAAGATGGTATAAAACAAGATGGCATAAAAAAGATGGTATAAAACAAGATGGCATAAAAAAGATGTTATAAAACAAGATGGCATAAAAAAGATGGTATAAAACAAGATGGCATAAAAAAATTGTATAAAACAAGATGGAATAAAAAGATGGTATAAAACAAGGTGGCATAAAAAAAATGGTATAAAACAAGATGCCATAAAATAAGATGGTATAAAACAAGATGGCATAAAATAGATGGTATAAAACAAGATGGCATGAAAAAGATGTTATAAAACAAGATGGCATAAAAAAGATGGTATAAAACAAGATGGCATAAAAAAGATGGTATAAAACAAGATGGCATAAAAAAGATGGTATAAAACAAGATGGCATAAAAAAGATGTTATAAAACAAGATGGCATAAAAAAGATGGCAGAAAATAAGATGGCATAAAAAAGATGGTATAAAACAAGATGGCATAAAAAAGATGTTATAAAACAAGATTGCATAAAAAAGATGGTATGAAACAAAATAGCATAAAAATATGGTATAAAACAAGATGGAATAAAAAGATGGTATAAAACAAGATGGCATAAAAAAATGGTATAAAACAAGATGGAATAAAAAGATGGTATAAAACAAGGTGGCATAAAAAAAATGGTATAAAACAAGATGCCATAAAATAAGATGGTATAAAACAAGATGGCATAAAAAGATGGCAGAAAATAAGATGGCATAAAAAAGATGGTATAAAACAAGATGGCATAAAAAAGATGGTATAAAACAAGATGGCATGAAATAAGATGGTATAAAACAAGATGGCATAAAAAAGATGGTATGAAACAAAATGGCATAAAAAAGATGGTATAAAACAAGATGGCATAAAAAGATGGTATAAAACAAAATGGCATAAAAAAGATGGTATAAAATAAGATGGCATAAAAAAGATGTTATAAATCAAGATGACATAAAAAAGATGGCAGAAAATAAGATGGCATAAAAAAGACGGTATAAAACAAGATAGCATAAAAAAGATGGTATAAAACAAGATGGCATAAAAAGATGGTATAAAACAAAATAGCATAAAAAAGATGGTAAAAAACAAGATGGAATAAAAAAGATGGTATAAAACAAGATGGCATAAAGAAGATGGTATAAAACAAGGTTGCATAAATAAGATGGTATAAAACAAGATGGCATAAATAAGATGGTATAAAACAAGATGGCATAAATAAGATGGTATAAAACAAGATGGCATAAAAAAGATGGTATAAAACAAGATGGCATAAAAAAGATGGTATAAAACAAGATGGCATAAAAAAGATGTTATAAAACAAGATGGCATGAAAAAGATGGTATAAAACAAGATGGCATGAAAAAGATGGTATAAAATAAGATGCCATAAAAAAGATGGTATAAAACAAGATGGCATAAAAAAGATGGCAGAAAATAAGATGGCATAAAAAAGATGTCATAAAACAAGATGGCATAAAAAGATGGTATAAAACAAGATGGCATAAAAAAGATTGTATAAAACAAGATGGCATAAAAAAGATGGTATAAAACAAAATGGCATAAAAAAGATGGCAGAAAATAAGATTGCATAAAAAAAGATGTTATAAAACAAGATGGCATAAAAAAAGATGGTATAAAACAAGATTGCATAAAAAAGATGGTATAAAACAAGATGGCAGAAAAAAGATGGCAGAAAATAAGATTGCATAAAAAAGATGGTATAAAACAAGATGACATAAAAAATATGGTATAAAACAAGATGGCATAAAAAGATGGTATAAAACAAGATGGCATAAAAAAGATGGTATAAAACAAGATGGCATAAAAAAATGGTATAAAACAAGATGGCATAAAATAGATGGTATAAAACAAGATGGCATAAAAAAGATGGTATAAAACAAGATGGCATGAAAAAGATGTTATAAAACAAGATGGCATAAAAAAGATGGTATAAAACAAGATGGCATAAAAAAAGATGGTATAAAACAAGATGGCATAAAAAAGATGGTATAAAACAAGATGCCATAAAAAAGATGGTATAAAACAAGATGGCATAAAAAAGATGTTATAAAACAAGATGGCATAAAAAAGATGGCAGAAAATAAGATGGCATAAAAAAGATGGTATAAAACAAGATGGCATAAAAAAGATGTTATAAAACAAGATGGCATAAAAAAGATGGTATAAAACAAGATGGCATAAAAAAGATGGTATAAAACAAGATGGCATAAAAAGATGTTATAAAACAAGATGGCATAAAATAAGATGGTATTAAATAAGATGCCATAAAAAAAGATGGTATAAAACAAAATGGCATAAAAAGATGGCAGAAAATAAGATGGCATAAAAAAGATGGTATAAAACAAGATGGCATAAAAAAGATGTTATAAAACAAGATGGCATAAAAAAGATGGCAGAAAAAAAGATGGCATAAAAAAGATGGTATAAAACAAGATGGCATAAAAAAGATGGTATAAAACAAGATGGCATAAAAAAGATGGTATAAAACAAGATGGCATAAAAAAGATGGTATAAAACAAGATGGCATAAAAAAGATGGTATAGAACAAGATGGCATAAAAAAGATGGTATAAAACAAGATGCCATAAAAAAAGATGGTATAAAACAAGATGGCATAAAAAAGATGTTATAAAACAAGATGGCATAAAATAAGATGGTATAAAATAAGATGCCATAAAAAAGATGGTATAAAACAAAATGGCATAAAAAAGATGGCATAAAACAAGATGGCATAAAAAAGATGTTATAAAACAAGATGTCATGAAAAAGATGGTATAAAACAAGATGGCATAAAAAAGATGGTATAGAACAAGATGGCATAAAAAAGATGGTATAAAACAAGATGGCATAAAATAAGATGGTATAAAATAAGATGCCATAAAAAAGATGGTATAAAACAAAATGGCATAAAAAAGATGGCAGAAAATAAGATGGCATAAAAAAAGATGTTATAAAACAAGATGGCATAAAAAAAGATGGTATAAAACAAGATTGCATAAAAAAGATGGTATAAAACAAGATTGCATAAAAAAGATGGTATAAAACAAGATGGCATAAAAAAGATGGCAGAAAATAAGATTACATAAAAAAGATGGTATAAAACAAGATGGCATAAAAAAGATGGTATAAAACAAGATGGCATAAATAAGATGGTATAAAACAAGATGGCATAAAAAAGATGGTATAAAACAAGATTGCATAAAAAAGATGGCAGAAAATAAGATTACATAAAAAAAGATGGTATAAAACAAGATGGCATAAAAAAGATGGTATAAAACAAGATGGCATAAAAAGATGGCAGAAAATAAGATTACATAAAAAAGATGGTATAAAACAAGATTGCATAAAAAAGATGGCAGAAAATAAGATTACATAAAAAAAGATGGTATAAAACAAGATGGCATAAAAAAGATGGTATAAAACAAGATGGCATAAAAAGATGGCAGAAAATAAGATTACATAAAAAAGATGGTATAAAACAAGATGGCATAAAAAGATGGCAGAAAATAAGATTACATAAAAAAAGATGGTATAAAACAAGATGGCATAAAAAAGATGGTATAAAACAAGATGGCATAAAAAGATGGCAGAAAATAAGATTACATAAAAAAGATGGTATAAAACAAGATGGCATAAAAAAGATGGCAGAAAATAAGATTACATAAAAAAGATGGTATAAAACAAGATGGCATAAAAAAGATGGTATAAAACAAGATGGCATAAATAAGATGGTATAAAACAAGATGGCATAAAAAAGATGGTATAAAACAAGATTGCATAAAAAAGATGGCAGAAAATAAGATTACATAAAAAAAGATGGTATAAAACAAGATGGCATAAAAAAGATGGTATAAAACAAGATGGCATAAAAAAGATGGTATAAAACAAGATGGCATAAAAAAGATGGTATAAAACAAGATGGCATAATAAAAATGATGCAGTAAAAAGAAACTTTTACAAACTATTTTAGTGCATAATTGTTTTATTATCAGAGTACAGTTTTGATGTTATTAAAATTTTAAAGTGGATGATGCTTTTGTGAAGACCTTGTATAACAACCAAGATTAGAATAATAGTTCGAATAATCCAAATAATACACGAAAGAATTACATATTTATTATCTATTTGGCTTTTATTATTTATTATATTCATATATTTATTATATTTATATATTTATATATTTATTATATGCACTTTGTGCATTTCTTGTTTAATCAATAATCCCATTTCAACTTTTAATGAAAAACAAAAACAACAAAAACGTATATATGAATTTTCTTTTTCTTTTTCGTCCAAACGCAAAACCAAAAAAGATAAGCAAAATGCAACAAAACGCATTACTTATGAATAGTAAGGCACCAAAATATGCACACATATCAAAAACTCCCATCTTCTTCTTTGCGTGTCTTTGAAGCATGTGTGCATACAGCAGTTTCACACTTTTTTTGCGCAGTCCTTTGCATTATTGTTGCAAGATCTTTAAAGATGCGCTAGTTGGGCATTAGAGGGCAGGCAAGGCAGTGATGCACCGTATGGTCCTCCTCTCCACATTTGCAGATGGTTGGGTCGGTTTTGTTGCCCTATTTACTCATAACAACTTTTGATCGCCCCAGTCCCATTCTCAGGCGGTTGGGTGTCATCCATTAGACCCAGAGTGCTTCTAAGCCAGGAGGGAGGGCTTCAGAAGAGTTGATTCCCATGTAAGTAGAGGGGGTGCATTCTCCAGCTTTCTAGTCCACAGCTGTAGTCTGGTCTCTTCTTAAGATGTTGTTAGGGGCTGGACATGGCTGAGGAAGTACTTCTTGACTTCAGACTTAGCTTCCTAATGCGTAGATATATGAAAAGCAGACATACCAGAAAGAAAGTTGGAGAGATCCGGTCTCCAAAAACACATCAATAGAACTTGTCTGGGAAGAGAGTAGATTCACTGCATGTTCTCTCAAACGCACCTCAAACAAAATGTGGCGAACATGATGAGCTAGCACCTGCATCCAGTGGTGAAAATGATCTTAACTTACCTTATCGCCATCGTAAAAGAGCTCATCTTTGTCTGGCTTATATAACCCCAATGTGAGAAAGAATAAGTACACGCTGGAACGAGAGTATTTATGCGTATCGACTACGTGTGACCGCCGTGATTTGCCATCCATAAAAGACGGGATTAATAGAAGCCGACAGAAGGCATTTTAGCGCTTGAAGATCTAAGATCATTAAGCGATAGAGAAAACGGTGTTGTTAGAGAGAAGTATACCATGTAACAAAATTCCAGTGCCGAACATGTTGTTTCCGAGGTCAGTATTGAAAACGGTGTTGTTAGAGAAAAGTAAACCATGTGATAAAGATCTAATGGCAAACACATTGTTGCATTGAATATGGTGTCACCGGAGAAAAGTATACCACTTAACAAAGTTCCAGTGGTGAGCACATTTTTCCATCAACAAAGACCATCTTTCTGTCTTTTTTTTATTATTCCTTCACAAAACTAGTTTGGTAGTGAAGCGACATGAACAAACGATGTTGTTCTAAAAAATATTACTCTAGCAGAAACAAAGATCTAATTGTGTGATAGATTTTAAAAAAATAGTTCTTACGAATACATTTCCATTGAGGAGAGATATTTAAAATGTAGTTTCCCTATTTAGAGATGCTGTAAATGATTTTGAAGGTCTCAATTTAGTCAGACGTTATTATTCTTTCTCGTAAAATGTTTAAATCTAAAGACTTTGTTTCAATTATACACCAAAAAGATAAAAGTTATCCCGTTGGATTTGAAAATTTAGACGCAAATAGCATCGCATCTGAAACATTGATATTGAATTCTGCTTAACATTTTGTCTTTTTCTCCTTCCAGCATGTTTTTTATAATATCATCATATTTTTTGGCTTCAGGAATATCGTTACGATGGCGACAATTTTTAATAATAATTTAAAATAATGTAAGGGAGATAATCTTCACAGCTTAAAATATGAATTCCTCCCTTACATTATTAGATTAATTATTGAGCCTTTTCCTTCTCTGTCTCTTCTCAACACTTGCGTGTTTCTGTGTATCTGTGTGTTTCTCGCCTATACGTGACTTACACAGTATTTTTTAGTATTTTTTTACTTTGTTTCTCACTTATTTCGTTTTATTTCACTTTTGATCTAAATTTTAAAATATGCTACTAATGAATCCTGGGCAACGCCGTGTGAATACAGCTAGGTATTTAATAAAAATCAAACAAAAAACACGATACAATCATTAGGAAAATAGGGGCAGTATTTCCCCTCGTACCATGCATGTTTTATTATGTGACATCCACAGATTCTTTTTTGTTTTATTTTTCCGGCAAACAAGATTTAGAAATTTGATATTTTTGATATTCTATGTAATATTTTTGCCTTTCGAATCTTTTACAGAGGCAGTGCGATGGATAATGGAAAAATTATATGTAAGTATTTATGAATTTAATTTTAAGTAATTTTTTTTAATAAATTATAGCTTATGTTCTTCGGTCATTTTTCTGGTTCCAATTTTAGTCGGCTGGTTCGAGAGCTAAACCGTTTCACTTTTTTTCACACAAACACACATAGAAGCACAATTGTTTTTGCATGTTTCTGAAGTCGGATATGTTTAAACAATATTTTTTGTTTGCAACTGAAGTCGCATTCTATTTATCTTCCTCCCACAAGGTAAGATGTGACACAAGGTCGGGAAAGTGGGAAAAAACCAGCAATCGAGAATTTGAGCACTCTGACCATTTAAAAATTGCCTGGGCAGCCCCGTCGGCATTCCCCAGTAGGGGCGCCTCAGGCGATTAGCAATAAACTAACCCCTTCTCAAAGGGTGAGAAGGCAAAGCCTGGGAGGGTGCACCTCCTAGAACTGCACAGGACGGACAACCAATAGACCAGTGTAAATCAAGACCCGAAGGCCCGGACAATACCGGTCTATTGGGTGGGGTAAAAACCCCTAAGGCCAAGAAAACAAAGTGGGAAAATAAAACCAATTACTTAAAAACACATTAATGGAAATTAAAATGAATGGCTCTCAAACGGAAAAAAAAATGTATGTAAGAATACGAAGTCTGGGTATCTCGTTTTATCTTGCTTTAACTTTAACTGTCACTCCAGATAGCAAATATATTCCGCCAGATCTAATATTTAACAAAATATTAGAGTACCAGTTCCATGAACAAATGATGTAGACAATGTTACATTGTTCGAACAAATCTATCAAGTATTGAAAAATAGACAAAATGTTTATCACAGATAAAATTTATCTACATTCAAGCAATGAATTATTTATAATATCTAATATATAAAGAAAAGTCATTCGGATTCTCGACTTTAGACCCATATAGAATTACATCTGCGATTTCTTCCTTTTTCTCTTCGTATCATGTTCTTTGCACTAAAAAATTAATTTGTTTCAGTTTGTTTTAAAAAATTACTTATTCCGGCTAGGAAGATGTTTAGAGTGAATGCGGTTTTCGTTTATTACCTAAACAGTTCCAGCCACTTACGAAATTGATAAAAAGAAATTTCCACATTGCTCTACCTATTTCAGATAAACAATTATGGTTTTTAATGTATATTATGCAATGTTTGAAGCAGCCTTTCATGTACATCTCTTATTAGACCTGCATACTGGATCCTTTTTATGGTAATTCTAAGTAGAAACAAAGCAATTCCGTTCTCTTACATACAAAACCACAGATCAGGAGTGTTGGCGGTTACTCGAATTTTCATGGGCAACACCAGGACGAGTCTCGCTAGCATTTATTAAAATTAGCTTTATCATAATAATATGTTATACTTATATACATCAAAGTACCAAGGAGGTTTCTTTTATGCTCACCCATCATTATTATTTAAACAATAAGAAAAATAATTTTTAACATTAATTAAAATAAATAATATTTTACAAAATGAGGTCCTCGGTATGAGCATAAAATGCATCCGGTGGTGAGGCCCCAATTCGGGAGCTTTGGGGAGTGTAGAGTTACTCATTAATTACCATTACTCCAAGGTTCACTCTAGCCCGAAGTGGTAATACCTGTCAGGGTCTTATCTATTGGTTGAATAGAATTTGTCTCGGGCATGACACCAAACTGCCTTGGACACCCTTGAGCAAGGTACTCGTTTCTGCCCCCAAATCTGTCTTTCCCAGCTCTTCTACATTTTTTCAGCCTACCTATTTCCCAACCCTATCAACTAGATATGATGCAAAACTTCATCCAATAGTGAGACCATAATTTGAGAGCTTTGAAGAGTATGGGGTCACTCCTTGATTACTACTCCTCCCAGGGTCACTCTGACCCCCGGAGTACTAGTACCTGTCAGTCCTTATTTATGGGTTTAATAGAAATTAGCGTTTACAGACTTATTTACAAAATATACGCCTATAAAACAAATTGATCTACAAACCAATTGTATACAAAACATACAGTTTCGATGAACTTATAGGGAATCAATTCTGGTTCTGAGCACTGCTGATTTTCTCCCCTTGATTGTGCCTGAAAGTGACCAGAGAATAGTAATAATTCACCATTGTCAGACTTCTCCTATGGGGCTCCTACAACATTAAGAATCCGGGTAATCAATGTTTCTATCTTAAAGGTAGAGTAAGAACTAAATATCTTTTATTGGTTTGTATAATCTACGTTGCTTGTCTTTCATAATTGTCAACTGTAAATAAATGTGTTAACTGTACTTTTAGTCTTAGCTTTTCATTCTAATGATGGATACGTTTAGAATATATGTTTAACGCATGAGCTGTGAATTAAAATAACGTATATTCTAACAAATCCAGTGGTAGTTGATATGCCATAAAACGGAACAACTAACTAAGTTACCTAATATAACACAGCACCAAAGAAAAAAAGGGGGAAATTTTCTTCCATGCGTCTCTCATAATATTATATATTTTAGCATTTCTGTTTAATGAAAAAAAACAAAATAACCGAAAGAAAAAACGTGTGAGACATCATAATAGAATGTAACTGTTAGCAGGAATTACTGACAGCAGCGTCGGATATATAAATAATAAATATACAGAAGCACAACGGCTATTATTTTAGTCTGTCTTTTTTATTAATACGGTTTTGTTCGCAATTATTATTGTGAAGCAACTATATTATAATTCTGCTAAGCTACTGCATTAGCATAATCGTATTCAACCTGTCACTCCCTATTTTAAATTAGTGAACTAATCCATGATAATTTCCCCTTCCTTCAATAGCAACCAATTAGTAGTAATTGAGGTAGATAAGTAACTGCAGCAACTTGTCACATTGTTGATTGTTTATTTCTCATTTATATTACAGTAAGATCGGAAGAAGTTTTTGCTTGCAAGGTAAGTTAATCTCTTTCTTTCCTCCCTTTTTCTCTCTCTCTCTCTCTCTCATTCTCTCTGTTTCCCTCTAATTCTTTCTCTATCATTCTCTCTCCCTCTCTCTTTCTGTCTCTCTTATTCTCTCTTATTATCTCTCCTCCCTCTCCCTTTCTCCCTCTAATTCTCTCTCTCTCCCTATCTCTTTCTATCTCTTTTATTCTCTCTCCCTTTCTCTTTCTCAACTATTTTTCATTTTTTTATCTGTAACATTTCATAAATGTATAATTAACTTTTGCATCCATGCAAAATTGCATTGTGCAATTAATTTTTGGGTCAACTCAAGCTAAAATCGACTTGGCGGCGGTAGTTTCCGGATGTTTATGTAGACAGCCGGAAAATGCCGAAGCACATATCCAATCAAAATGCGAGAAAATAAGCAGACGACAAGTTAACATTTTAATTGATTGAATAACGAAATTCACTAATTGGAAATAAAAATTAATCAAAGCGATAATGAATTTTAACGATTTAGTGCAGGTTATTACGTCTGCTGAAGGAGTCATTCAATTTTGTCAGGGAAAATACTGATAGCCGAAAAAAATTTTAGTGAAAAAACAAACTTTATCATGTAGAAAGAAACATTTTATAACCCTAACCATAACCTAGTACTTATCCAGATTAGGACCCAAGCTAACACTAACATTAACGCTTACGTTAACCCTAACCCTAACCAACGCCAAATCGATTTTAGCTTGGGTCCTAATTTGGATAAGTACCCCCTAACCCTAACACCGTTTAAACATTTGTTTAGTGGTATTTTTCTTCAAAAATAAAAATTTTATGTGCAAAAAATAAACATCCAGCCTCGTGCATCCAACCTCGTTTTGGATTTTTTGGACGCAAGCAACCGATTTTTCATTCGGCTTTTTCCGGTCATCTACGTAAACATCATGAAACTACCGATGCCAAGTCAATTTTAGCTTGGGTCCTAATCTGCATAAGTACCAATTTTTGTTATAAAAGCGAATTTCCAACATAGATAAAATTACCTTTTTTAATTTAGTACCTATCGTGATTAGACCATGCACTTGTTTGGATGCATATGTTGTAGTTTACCGAAACTACTAGGATGTGACAGCGGTGAAGTGGATACTAGTGAGAACTAATGACTAGGTATGTTGTGTTCAAGTCAGCTTTATAGCACCGCTTTCATTAGTGATGTTGGAAACCTGCATGTGGTTCCTCTTATGAGTACATGATTTATCAGGAAAACCAGTGCCAGCAAAACCGAATTTCACAAGTCAAAATATTGAACGTTGCTGATTCATATGTATTGCGTCTACCAAAGCTACTCACCTGTGTTTGTGTAGCATTGCTAAAATTTACGAAGGAACTATTTTTCTGCAAGACAATAATTATTGATAATATTTTGTTTGACTGCTTTGAAATGACCACTTGAATCTATGCCACATTTCTGCCACTGGTGACCCTTTGTGACCCACAGATCAGTGATTGACTTAAGTCCCAAAAAACTACTAGATTGTAGCACGACCTGTTGTTTTATTTGGCTCCAGGTGCTAAAAAAACTATAAATCATGGGGACAAAAATGTTGCATTTTACTTCAGGTCTGACATCTTTTGGCTAATATCAAAGTGAACCTTATTTATGAAAAATAAAAATATCAAGCCAATTGTGGATATCTTAAGTAGGATGGCCCCTTAGAGTAAATGTGGTATTGTGGTGACTGAGATGATTCTAAATAAGAGTAGGGTAGACAATCTTTTCATGTTAGACAAAGGATGACCAATGACACCCCCTTTCCCCACACTTTTGATGGCCTTGAACCTAATTTGTATGCAATGTAAAATTTCATATTTTGTGCAAATAAATATTTCAAAGTGTAGTATCTGTTCTGATACTACACTTTATCTTTTCTCTCCTCAGTCAGTGAAGAAGAGGTCCTTCTAGACCGAGGCAATTTTAATTTTTGTTCAAATCCAGAGTGTCCCTTTTTGGGGAGCTGGATTTTCCTCGTATTAAAAACTGACTTTGTGTCTAACTCTGTCCTCGTTGGGAGGTAAGTGTTGTGGCCCTGTTTAAAGGGACCGGAATGAAAAGACAGGAACACGGTATAAAGTAGAAAACAAAGTATATTAGAAAATCGAATACAGAGGGAAGAAAATATTCGCCTAGTAAGTAGAGTCCGAACTATCTTACTGGATCTCACTTCATACCGGCGAGAGTTAATTTCCGTTGGTATTTATTGAGCAAAGAAGAGTCCATGTTATACATGGGTAAGTCACCATAACAGTAAGTAAATAGAGATTTGACGATGTCTGAAATGGTAATATTCGCCATAATTATGACGTTACACCAATCTCAGACAAAATGAAGGAAAATCATCTGTGCTGGTATGAACATGAGCAACGCACACAAACGCCAACACTGTTGCATAAATGGGATTCAAGATGGATGCACTCCTTGGTAAAAGGCTGAGAAAACAGCTGAAACAACAATGGTTGGATACTCTACACCAATATTTTAAGATGGTCGGACTTCACTCTGACCAAATCTTTGACCATGTATGGTGGAGGGAGACATCCAGTGTGGACCCTGTTGTGCAGAATAAATGCAGAAGAAAATGATGATTTTGTTTTTTTCACATTGATTTTTGTTGTTGTTGCTTTGGCTCGTATATTTGTAATTTAGTTGTGCTCAGTACCGACACTAGGGGCTTATGGGTCTGCCCAAAATCTATCGTCCAAGGCTCTTTCTATGTTATAGTGATCTACCTTATTGCATTACAACATGAACTCTTCCCGACACTATGAATATGACCAATCCAGAAGCAGTCTCTGGCAACACATTACTTCTGTACTTTCTGTAAATACATACTCTTCTTAAATCTACCTCCTTCTGGTCTTATTTGTTTTCGGCCCTTTAAGGCCACAACAGTCTACGAAAAAAAAATGTTTGTAAACAAATCAACGTGTTAATTTCTTTAATCAGAGAATTATTCAATTTTAATGAAATTTTCTGCATTTATTCAATAAATTGTACACAATGTGGCCCCCAAAAGGGCCCCATGCACACTTTTTGTCATATATCCTTCATTAATTTAAGAATCACCTGCATTTTGTAGAACATGGCGGCAACACCACTTGTGAACATAACTCGATCATCAAAGAATTTACTGCACCAAACATTACTACAAGATTTGCTTATTCAAGAAAGTGCAGGGCCCTTTCGTGTATCAGTTCAAATTTGAAATAGTCCTTTCAAAAGGAGCATTCAGAACTGAGTGGACCATTTCGAGAACTATAATACAGTGGAGAACCTCAGTGCAACTGGTGACAATCGTCCAAGCCATTCAAGACATCCTCAAAAGTGTATAGCTAAGCTGATTGATAGCATGAGAGTCAGTTCAGTCAAGTCCGAAACACTGTGTGCAAGAATGAACTGCAGACTCTGTACCCATCACTTATTGTAAAGTTCAAGTTACAGCAAGCGCTCAAACCTCAAACCTCAAATCTCAAATCTCAAATCTCAAACCTCAAATCTCAAATCTCAAATCTCAAACCTCAAATCTCAAATTTCAAATCTCAAATCTCAAATCTAAAATCTCAAATCTCAAATCTCAAATCTCAAATTTCAAATCTCAAATCTCAAATCTCAAACCTCAAACCTCAAACCTCAAACCTCAAATCTCAAATCTCAAACTTCAAATCTCAAACCTCAAATCTCAAATCTCAAACCTCAAATCTCAAACTTCAAACCTCAAACCTCAAATCTAAAATCTCAAACCTCAAACCTCAAATCTCAAATCTCAAACTTCAAACTTCAAATCTCAAATCTCAAATCTCAAACCTCAAACCTCAAACCTCAAATCTCAAATCTCAAACTTCAAACTTCAAACTTCAAATCTCAAATCTCAAATCTCAAACCTCAAATCTCAAATCTCAAATCTCAAACCTCAAACCTCAAACCTCAAATCTCAAACCTCAAACCTCAAATCTCAAACCTCAAACCTCAAATCTCAAATCTCAAACCTCAAATCTCAAATCTCAAACTTCAAATCTCAAACCTCAAATCTCAAATCTCAAACCTCAAATCTCAAATCTTAAACTTCAAATCTCAAACCTCAAATCTCAAATCTCAAACTTCAAATCTCAAACCTCAAATCTCAAATCTCAAACCTCAAATCTCAAATCTCAAACCTCAAATCTCAAATCTCAAACTTCAAATCTCAAACCTCAAATCTCAAATCTCAAACTTCAAATCTCAAACCTCAAATCTCAAACCTCAAATCTCAAATCTCAAACTTCAAATCTCAAACCTCAAATCTCAAATCTCAAACTTCAAATCTCAAACCTCAAATCTCAAATCTCAAATCTCAAATCTCAAACCTCAAATCTCAAATCTCAAATCTCAAACCTCAAACCTCAAACCTCAAACCTCAAATCTCAAATCTCAAACCTCAAATCTCAAACCTCAAACCTCAAATCTCAAATCTCAAACCTCAAATCTCAAATCTCAAACTTCAAATCTCAAACCTCAAATCTCAAATCTCAAACCTCAAATCTCAAATCTCAAACTTCAAATCTCAAACCTCAAATCTCAAATCTCAAATCTCAAACTTCAAATCTCAAACCTCAAATCTCAAACCTCAAATCTCAAATCTCAAACCTCAAATCTCAAATCTCAAACTTCAAATCTCAAACCTCAAATCTCAAATCTCAAACCTCAAATCTCAAATCTCAAACTTCAAATCTCAAACCTCAAATCTCAAATCTCAAATCTCAAACCTCAAATCTCAAATCTCAAATCTCAAACCTCTCCCTGGATTGACTGAAAGAGAACTTTGGAGGCTGCGTGATCAGTTTCAAGACTGATTTTGAGTGGGCATCTCACAGCTCAAACTTTAAGTCCCGAATTTCTTTATCTGGGGCTACTTTAAAGACAGATATGCATGGAGACCCAGGGCCATCATGGAACCGAAAAAAGCCATCATTCCTGATGGCTTTTTTCGGATGTCAGTCATACCTCGATCGCTTTGTCAGGATGTCATGGAAAAATTTGTGCTGCACCTCAAGAAATGCACAGAGCTAAATGAAAGGCATTTCGAAACATTTAGAAGAAAGAAAACGTGTTCAAAGACTAAAAAAATGTAATATTTAATACAAGATATAAGCCTGTTAAGTTACCGTAAAGTAATAAGCGGTCAGACATCTTGTTTAGTCACAGGAAGTAAGGTACCGAACCGGCTGTGCATGTTTTACTTTGCTTAGAACCGATATTTACGGTAATTTAACATGGTTTCATCTTCTCTTAAATATGAAATATTTTTAACGCAAATAGGTCACAAATGAGTAGGTAAACCAAAATAAATTGTTTTTGACTACTTTCCCAACTGTATTTTTTTTTTTAAATAATTTATGTCGTCCATAGTAACATAAATCTTTATTACTTTTTTGTTATTCTTTATAAGGGCCTTAGCAATAGCACCGAGATTTTGTTACAACCTGATGATTATAAAACATTATTTTGAATACATTATAAGATATATTATTTGGATTATTCGGACTACTGTTCTCAATTTGGATGTTATTCTTACAACGTTTCGGTAGATGTAACCTCCAAGCTTATTCAGGTGCATCTTGTCAAACTCGGGAATCTTTATGTCGAACTCGGGAATCTGTACAGAATTCTTAACAGAACCCTTTATTTGGTAGTTTGGTAGTTTTGTTTTACGGCATATCAACCCTTTTTGGGTTATTTAATGCCGAATCTGGTCATTATAGTAAAAGTTTTTATGCTTCAAGTTCTTTATATCTTCAAATGTTTAATCATCGTTTTTGGTTTGGTAGTTTTGTTTTACGGCATATCAACCCTTTTTGGGTTATTTAATGCCGAATCTGGTCATTATAGTAAAAGTTTTTATGCTTCAAGTTCTTTATATCTTCAAATGTTTAATCATCGTTTTTGGTTTGGTAGTTTTGTTTTACGGCATATCAACCCTTTTTGGGTTATTTAATGCCGAATCTGGTCATTATGGTAAAAGTTTTTATGCTTCAAGTTCTTTATATCTTCAAATGTTTAATCATCGTTTTTGGTTTGGTAGTTTTGCTCTACGACACATCAACCCTTTTTGGGTTATTTAATGCCGAATCTGGTCATTATAGTAAAAGATTTATGCTTCAAGTTCTAAAAATAAAATAAAAAAGGGGAGGGAGAAAGGGAGAAGGGCTGTTGTTGTTGTTTTTGGTTTTGTAGAAGTTTTACAAAAAAAAAAAAAAAAAAAAAACGTCAATGTAGGTGAATTTCGTCTCAGGGAGCCACAGGGCAGCCTGATCTGGTATCACCAGGAACCCTTTATTTAATCTATGGGATAGCTTGTTCTCGTTCCATCAGCCATGACCGGGTAGAAGTCTTAAGTAATTCATAATTGTATTCTTAGTATCGCCCGAACTGAGGATTGAACCTTTGATCCCCAGAAGACTGTCACTTAGAACTGATTATCATTTAGCACTTATATCCATTACGCCTCATCTAAAAATACATTATAAGAATTTTAAAAAATGAATTGAGTATATTAAGACTTATGTCAAGAGAAAAAGTCGAAAATGAGTTAGTTTCCTAATCTTATGAACCTAGCATTGAAAAGTATATTAAAAAAATGTCTTAGAAAAGGATTGAGACTACATTAACGATTACATAAATTTATTATTTTATTAAGCCTTAAAACACGGACAGAACTTTTGTTACAACCTAACATTTAACAGTGTACATATATAAGATTTTAATGTTAAATGAGCAGAAGGCAGATACATTTTAACTGTTGTCAGAGAAAACCGAGAAAGCTGTCTATATTTAAATGACCCTGTAACATTTTTATAGGTAGTAAATATGGAAACTATGAAAGAATGCTACAAACTTTTATAAGCTGTAATTTTTGGATTCTTCAGGCTACTATTTTTATCTTGCTGGTTATTTTCACAACGTTTCAGTCAATGTAACCTCTGACCTTCTTCAGGTGCATCTTTGCGAACGTGGGGACCTTTATGAAGGACTCGGGAATCTATACAGAATATCCTCTTTTTTTAAAAACCTTTTATTCACCCCAAACAAGGCATATTGTCACTGAGACGTAATGGGCTATTCCGATAGAGGTCAGATTTAGAAGGGAAGACCGAAGTGGGGAGTTGTTCAGGAAAATGTTTGTTCACATTACATTTAAATTTTTGCATGTTGGTACGGTCAGAAAAATAGGGAGCAGGAAGGAAATTCCAGATGCAAGTGGTCCAAGGAAAGAAACTATTAGAGTAGAAAGTTTTCTGGCATCTAAGGACCTCTAGAGTGAAGGGGTGAGATTTTGCTGCTAGTCGGGTGGGTTGGGGGTATTTTCGTTGAGGGGGTACAAATTCAGTAAGTTTATCGGAGCATATTCCGTTAAGTTTAAATAATCCTGCAACATTTTAGAGGTAGTAAGTAGATATATTATTAAATGAATGCTACAAACTTTTATAAGTTGTATTTTGGGGATTATTAGGACTAGTATTCTCATTTTGGTTAATCATTTAAGTGAATAAAGACTTAGATTAGTCGAAAATAAGTTTGTTTGTTTTTCAGTTCAAAACGCAAGGAATTTGATGAACATGGCATTAAAGATCTTATAAACAGATGGCAAGAGGTCATAGAAAAGAACAGATTAAAGATTAAAGAAATCTGATATTAAGTTTTTATTGTGATTTTCATTGCTTTATTGAACCTTAAAGCACGGACAAAACTTTCATTCCAATAAGAAACGCTATAAATAATGGCAAATGCTAACATGGTTTACTTGTCTTTCTTGTCACAGGAAAACTTAACATTGCAGTTCCAGGGAATCAATTTGGACAAAAAAGATTTCTTTGGGAAATCTGATCCATTTTTGATATTCTACAAAGCAAATGAAGACAACAGGTTTGATTATTTCTTACAATTTCTATAATAAAGAGCAATGTGTATTTATTTGTATATATTGACTATATATTTTTTTTTTTCCTTTTTTATATCGTCTTTATTATTTTCCACAAACGTCTTTGATGTTTTTTAACACCCAGCGTCATATTTGTAATCTCTAGCCACTCTTTTACCTCCCAATCCCGTCCTGACACATACAGCGCTTGGTTTTCCCAAATGGTCACCCATCTGGTACTGATCATGTTCAACGTCGCTTAACTTTAGTGATCTAGCGACAGATGGTGTGCCAACGTGATTATGCTGTATAACTAGCCGTAGTTTGCAATTTACTAAGTAACCCCTCTCTTGCTAATATTCTGTCTATTACTCTCCGCCTCTCTCTCGCTCTATGTTGTTTGACCCCTGCACTCTTATTTGATATAGTATCTATCACACTCACTTCCGTTTCTCTCTCTCTCCTTCTCTCTCTCTCTCCTTCTCTCTCTCTCTTTCTCTCTCTCTCTCTCCTTCTCTCTCTCTCTCTCTTTCTCTCTCTCTCTCTCTCCTTCTCTCTCTCTCTCTCTCTCTCTCTCTGTTTATTAACAGTCAAAGGTAATAAAACTAACTATAAAACAGAATCTAGGACTAGTCTATTATAAACAATAGGCTATTCTCTACAATAATAGTCTATTATAAACAATGGGGTATTTCCTATGTTGCATAGTCCCAGAATGGGCCGTGGCAGTTCTCTTAAACCACTGGTCACGGTCACCAAAACGGGATTTCTGTTACATTACATCGTTCGATCTGATGCCACCTGTGGCCAACGCTTCCCATAAAATCATAATACGAAATCATACGAAAATCCCTCGGAAGCGCCGACCAAGGCTCGTCTTATAAAATCCATTCGTTTCTGCCATGCTTCTCATTCATTCCTCTTGTGGGGTGCGACGATGCACGGGGATCTCTGCTGGGTCTCTTTGAGATCCAGCCATTACGACGAGCGACTACATCTTCGACTTAACGTTGTCTTTTTTCATTTGAAGACAACTCTGTCAAAAACTCCCCATATTTTCATGGGTCTGCTTGCTTTCGGGACGAGCGGCTACATGGTTGATCTTCTCACTCTTAGCTCCCAAAGCGTTCTGTTTCAAAAACTCTCGTTTCTCATGAAGAAGGAGTAACGTCACAGATCCACACGTGCGACACTCATGCAAAAAGCATTTCCTAGACTCATGTTTTCTGACCTTCTCTGAGCCAAGATTCCCTATGTCCGCGTCGAATTTGTAACTTTGTTATGGTCTAACAAAAACATGATTGACTCATAACTGTCCCCTTCGGTGCATGTCAGCTTGACACACACTCATTGTCTTCATTTGACCCCAGCCATAATTCACACTAGCTCACTTAATCGTATCTAAAGATATGGGGCCCCATCTATAATATAACACCTACAATAATGGTCTATTATAAATAATAGGCTATTCCCTACAATAATAATCTATTATAAACAATAGGCTATTCCCTACAATAATACTCTATTATAAACAATAGGGTATTTCCTACAATAATTATCTATTATAAACAATAGGCTATTCCCTACAATAATAGTCTATTATAAACAATAGGGTATTCACCAGAAGCTATTTAGCTCATAGTGTTATATTATGGGTGGGGCCCTATATTTTTGGAAACGATTAAGTTAGCTAGTATGAATTATGGCTGGGGTCAGTTGAGACAATAAGTGCGAGTTAAGCTGAATCATTTTTGTCAAACCATAACAAAGTGACAAATTCGGCACCGACACGAAAATCTCGGGTCGGAGGTCAGATATGGAACGATTGTTGAATGTCGTATCTGATTGGCCGATGTAAGGCAGGTGTCTGTTACGTCATTTGTTTTTCTCGAAAACTAGAGTTTTTGAAAAGAGAACGCCTTGGGAGTGAGAGCGAGAAGAAAGAAAGCTCGTCCTGAAAACAAGCGGACCCATGAAAATATGGGCTAAATAGTTATGGTCTGGATTTCGAATAAGATACAACATATATCCCCATGCATCCGTTGCACCCCACAACGAAAGGTATGAATGAGTGAAGAATGGAATTGGACGAATGGATGGAAATCCTTCCACAACACAGGACAGATGAATAAAAGAATTGAATCTCTCTCTAAGAAAAACCTGTCTCCGAGTTTTGTCTCCTGCATGAAAACAAAGTTTGTCCATAGAACAAAGGCCACTAGAATCGATCACGGCCAGAGACGTAATGAAACCCACAGCACAGATATTGACGACGACCAGTAGACGAAGAAAAAATAATAAGGTAACTTTTTGTGTACAATTGAACATTTTCGGGTCCTAATTTGATAAAGTGAAAAGAAAATCTGTGACAGTTAAAAAAGAAAGAAAGAGTGTACCATGTTTAAAAACAACAGTGTTTAAAATAAGTTGTTTTAAGAAAGGAAAAGTGTTTGGTGTAACTTAAAGAATGAACAGAGAAAAGTATAAAGGTTATATACATTTATATAATTACAAAATAAAAAGTTAAGAACGATTATGAAAGTGTAAAACGTTGAGACGTTGTTAAAAACTATTAATTATTCATGCATCTGTAAAAGATATTAAGAACTTTAGATCGATTTTATGAGACGAGCCTTGGCCGGCGCTTCCGAAAAAACTTTTTGTATTATTCCGAGGGACTTTTGTATTATTTCTAAACTTTCGTGTTTCGAGAAGTGTTGATTAAAGCACCTGAAAAAAGCCCATTGAAAAAAAGCTATAATGTAATAGTAGCTGGCGGAAAGAAAGATAGATAGAGAGAGAATGGGGCAGAAGAGAGAAGGAGAGGGAAATATAGCAAACAAAAAGAGACTAATTTTGTAATTTGTCTTTTTATTTTTTTTAATATTTAACTGGCTTTGCAAACTTACTTTTTCCTGATCCAAACAATCTAAACTGAGCTCAATGGGTGGCCCAACGGTTTACATTTTTTTAGTAACTTTATAAATATGATACCTTGTTTTATTTTTATGGAATATCATTAGCACCAAAAGGTGCCATGATAACCCATTGTCACTCCGTTATAGGAATGTGTTGCTTGCATCTAAAGAATTTTCTATAAAAAGTGTTATTTATAATGATAATTTTCCATGTTCTTTTTTAAATGAATTGAGTCGTGTGCTTTTCATGACATTTTTAGATCGTTCATCTTATTTTAACGATGACTTATTTGAATTTCTCTGTTTCATTTCCTCCTAGTTTTACTGCTGTCCACAAAACAGAAGTCATTAAAAACACGTTAAATCCCACTTGGAAGCCATTCAAGCTTCTCTCACGGGTTCTCTGCAATGGTGATTATGACAGGTAGGATTCAGTTTTATCACTTTCTACATTTTATTCCCTGTTTAGTAGCTTTTTCGGTGGATATTTTGTAGAAGCCCCCCCCCTCCCAACAAAATACCCCTGCTACCCCAAAATATCCCTGACACTTCAAAAACAGACAAAATGCAGGGTGTAGTAAAAAAAATATTTTATTGCTTACTCAAAAGGATGGAATCCATTCATGTCATTAAGCATTTGCATAAAAAGATCGTTTCCGCTATGTCTCTAATCTTAAAACTAATCTTAACCCTAACCCTAACCCTAATCCTAACCCTAATCCTTAATCTAACCTAACATATCCCTAACTCTAACCCGACACATGAGCAGACAGGATTCATAAAAAAATATGAGAGTTTATCGATCTCAACGTGGAGACCTGCTCTTTAACCCTAACCTGAACCCTTACCCTAAACTGATGCATGTCTAGACAAAACTCACAAAACTGAGGATGTGTTCGTGTACTGCACATGGCTGGCAGGGTTATGCTTTTTGGGGGGTAAAACTCATTTTTCCATAAGTGGCATGACTATTCTAAATAAGATCCCCTCTTCCAACCAAGACCGGATTATGACCATTAGAATTTCCTAGACTAATAGTAGTAGTAGTAGTAGTAGTAGTAGTAGTAGTAGTAGTAGTAGCAGCAGCAGCAGAAGTATTAGTAGTAGTAGTAGTAGTAGTAGTAGTAGTAGTAGTAGTAATTGATAAGAGAAATCTCATATTAAAAGAAAAATGCTGGCAATAGTTGGTACCATACAAAATAGTCATGAAGCATCAAGGAGGATGGAAAAAGCAAGGAGAGACATTGTGAGAAGTTTTACAACCACCCGATTCGTCGTTTAAAGCAACAGACAAACAAATAAAATAGCACAAAAAAAGGTTAACTGGTTGATTGAAACAGTGAAAAAATAGTAACAATGTTGCTAAAGAAATTGGCTTTAGTGGTTTTGTGTCTAGATAAAATGGAATAGACAAATGTTCATTAAAGTCTGAAATTGTATATAGCGTAGTTATCTGTGTATTGGTTCAGGGCAGCCTTTTTTCTTAAGACAACTAGATACCCTGTAATCCCAGGTACGATTTGCTTCTCTCAGTGTCCAACGTGGTTCGGTTGCTGGTGCTTCTGCAACGTTGGCACCTTAATCTTAGCTCTAAGTCGCCCTCTTACGGCTGACTTCTTAACAAAGGAGGGGTAAACTATATTTTCTATAAAAGTACCATCCAGACCTCCATTGTAAGGACATAGGGAGTACTGGAATCCTGAAGAGGCTTAGTGCCACTAAAGAGAAAGTCAACGGCTATTATCAACGATATATCAGTGATAAACAGCTGTTGCGAGAACACAGGGTGATTTTCAATGATCAAAAGAAGAGAAGAATACTAGAAATATGAAGAGATTAACTCAGACTCCAAGGAACATCACCTGTTGTTGTCAGTGAGCGATCACTGGTAATGGCTCATGTGAGAACTACAAGTGAATAAAGAATAGGATGAAAAATCTATTGTAATACCAATCATGGACGGCGGCACAGGGGGGGAGCAGGGGGGGCAGGGGGCAGGGGGGCAGGGGGGCTCAAGCCCCCACACTTTTTGACTTGGGCCCCCCCACTTTATGGTCATCAATAATTGATATGTATGTGTTTAACCGGGCCCCCCACTTTTTAGGAGACCCCCCCACACTTTTATAACTGTCCCGCCGGCCCTGCCAATGATTGCAGGAACACTAGGAGCAGTTCCTAAAAAACTGGAAAAAAGATTAATTACTGTTTGAAAAGGTTATAGCGTTTTGTTAACGTGAATTTGCAGGTATGCATTTTTCAAATCCAGAAGCGACACATCAGCCCCTTGTCGCTGCCACTCTTTGAGTCTTTGCATGCACACCTTTGCATTAGCAGTAAATGCGATCAAGGCACTGCTCATGCTCTGACTTCAACGGGACATTTAAAGCTCAATTTCACCAGATAAATATGAAAATAATAATGGACTTGCACCTACAGTAAAAAATAATGCGGTTCACAATCACTGGACGTTTTCTCTGACTTTTCTCCTTTGTGCTTTTTTCTTTACCTCGAGTGGCATTATTTTATTGACTGTGGCAACAAGTTCATTATTATTTTTGTATTTATCCAGTGAAATTGAGCTTTAAGGGTCTCGTTAAAGTCAGAATGTAAGCTGTGTTTTGATCGAGTTTCATCCCTCTTTTATATACAAAAAGAAATTAAGTTTTAGCTTTTATTGTTTTTATTTTAATAAATATTAGATTAATAATAATATGTAAGTCATGTATAGGCGTCAAACACACACATACACAGAAATATGTGATGTGATCACATAATTTTATTAATATAAAGGTAAAAAAATATGCTAATGCAACTCACATAATGTAAAGGAAATAACTCTTATTTTAACTTGAACATTAAAATAGAAGTTACATTATTTAAGTTATTCTTAGAAATAAATATCATAACTGCCTGCTTATATCATAGGAAATTCCTTTTTCAGGATCAATAATCGGTAGCTTGTAATTATTTCATGGAAAAAAAATTGTAATTAAATGTTAGAATGAGAAAAAATACTATTTTACCTAGTATTATGGTATATAATTAATTGCAATTCATGTTTATTGTAAAAAATGTAAATGTTTATCCGGTAGCCGATAAAGATAGAGTAAAGTAGATTTTTTATTAATGTCGTATGTGAACACAGCTTTTTATGTTATTATTAAAAATTGTCTCTATTCTAAAATCTTCCTAACCGGAAGAAGTATTCTTTTAAAGAAACTCAAGCAAAAGATATTTTGGTATTCTAAAGAACATACTGAAAGAAAACAATACAAGTTGTTTAGACAGAATCAAATATTGACTTGTTAGATGCAATACTTTAGCATTCTAAACGTGAGAATCAAACTGACTTTTCTTTATATATTAGATATTTATATTTATTATTTGTTACAAAACATAAATATGCAGATTCAATTTGACAAAGTTAATTTAATGACTATACAAAAAAAATTATTTAAAAACTGAAATCTAGAGAAATGCCTCAAAATAATAAGTAATATTTTCCATTTAACAAACATATTTTTTAAAACGAATACGAAATTTATTAATTTTTACAAGAAATAAATTTAGTTTATCGGCCAACAAAAACCCTAACCCAACTTGAAAACAGAAAATGTAAAGAGTTTACTTAATAAATTCATTTTTCGGCAAGATGAAAGACTAAAAAAGGAAAAAGATTTTCATTTGTTAAAAATCAAAAAGATTTTTGAACACTCCGACCATTAAAAAAACTAAAAAAACTAGAAATATTTGAGTAGAAATAATAATTTTTCTTTTTTCAAATTGTTGGTAAATTTACTTTTCATATCGACATGGGAACACAAATTTGTCGTTTTTGTGCTTTTAATTTTTTAAGTTATAAATTTTTTTATAAAAATTATGACACTTATTTTTAAAATTATTTTAAAATTATTTTAAAATTATTAAATTTTTAATTGTTCGATTATTAAGTTTTAAAATTTTACATTATTAGATTATTAAATTTATTAAAATTATTTTTTTAATAATTTTAAAACTTATTAATACTTATTAAAACTTATTAAAACTTGATAGATTTACTTTTCATATCGACATTTTATTTTATGACAAAAGACAAATTTTTGTGTTTCTAATTTTTCACGGTATACCGTGAAAAATTTTGCTGTGAAAATTATTTTTAAGTTATTCAAAATTGTTTTTAAATTATTAAATTTTCAAGTTGCTATTTAAATTTTTTCATTATTACATTTTTTAATTGTTATATTTTTTAAATTATAAAATTATTAAAATTATTTTTAAAAATATTTTTCAAGTTATAAAATTGTTGATAAATAACTTTTCATATCGACATCGAATGTTATAAAAAATGAGTAATTTTTCAAACTATAAAACTTTAAAATTAAATTTATGTAAATAAATAAATTCATCATGACTTTTTAATGAAAACATGTAATTCTCAGACACAATAAAATTGAAAATACGTATTTATGTTTGAAAACGCCTTCTTTCATAGATCGGTAGAGCAGAGACGCTGAATGTACACTTGATTATATAACCCTAACCCTAACCCTAACTCTACTCATATTTATTGCATTTTTCTTTATTTGCAGAGCCATCAAAGTTGAATGCTATGATTGGGATCGAGATGGCGGGTAAATGAAATTATTTTCAATTTTAAAAAGAAAAGCAATTCCACTTGCTTGGTTCAATTATTTTTTCCTAAGATTTTTATGATGTCTTGTTAAGATTTTTATGATGTCTTGTTAAGACTTTTATGATGTCTTGTTAAGACTTTTATGATGTCTTGTTAAGACTTTTATGATGTCTTGTTAAGATAGCATTAATATTGTATTATGGAAGAGTTAATTTGGCCAATGAATGAGAAGATTGCTTGGTTGGTTATTGGCTTTTACAGCATGTCAACTGTCATAGAACCATTTTGTAATATCTATCTATCTATCTATCTATCTATATATATATATATATATATATATATATATATATATATATATATATATATATATATATATATATAAAGTATCTTATTTAAAACTATACATTACATTGTATTTTTGGTGTACCGGGGTTTCATCGTTACGGACAAACGATCTCTCGAGTAGAAAATCTTTCAGCTGATTGGACAATAAGAAGACGTTTTCTACTCCAGAGACCGTTTGCCCTTGAATAAAATACTTTATATTAGCTCTTGTAGAACCTACGATCGAACACTGACGTTTATTTCAACTAATTTATTATATATATATATATATATATATATATATATATATATATATATATATATATAGGTAAATGTTCTAAAATAACACAGAGTGTTTTTGTTTGATGAGCCCTTTTTTTTTCAATTTTTTGAATAGTCCATTTTGTATTTCAGTCAAATTGGTGTATATAATTTCCGTGCGTTTCTTGTTCCATTTTTCTTTCTCATTTCGAGATTACTTCCGATTTAATTCATCAATCATCATCAGGCGGGGTTAGTCTTGGTGTTTTTACTGTTGAGTTTTTTAACTACTAATTTACGATTCTAAAATGAGCGTCTGTAGTGATGAGATGTTGCATGCGAACGTAATTACGTGCTAAGCACGTGTAAAATTCAAAAGGATGATTGTTTAACGATTAAGAATTTGTTAATGCTGGTACAGCTTGTGAACTGGGCAAAAATGTTTTAGTCATTTTGAAAAGTTTGCAGTTTTCTTTTTTTAGTTATCACAGACATGGGAAAGAGGGTTTCGGTGTTCCTGTTGGGTACTGTCACCAGGAAACCCTACCCCTTCTCTGCGGGGTCATACATATCTTCTGAAGACTCAGAGTTGTCATCTGATTGGTTAAGTGCTTCGACATCTTGCACCTGTTTACATAAACGACCGGAAAAAGCCGAACAAAAAGTCGGTTTTGTCTGGTTCAAAAAGAGTACGAACCCCAGTCAGTCCCCATTTATGACAGTCGGAAGTAAAACATCTCGTCCATAACCCATGTTCGTTATTGACTTAAAATGGAACTTTCAATTATTTACTAAATAAGTGCTGCCGTTCTATTTTCGACAGTGTAGAAAAGGATTAATTAGTTGTTCGTTAATGTCGTTTGAGTATAATTTTTTTATTTGCCTGGCTTAAGAAGTATTCCAGATTCATAAATATATCAATTGTTGATTGCAAAAAAAAGAAAAATGTTTGGCAACAATAATAGCGAAATGTAAACAACTAATAATAACTTTGGTGACTAAACTAGGAAATAACACTGTCGTCGTATATCTTAGCCGGAATTACTAATTGATTCTGAATTACCAGGGAAAAATCAACTTTACTTTATTACATAGATTAACAATACCCGTACTTTGCTTCCTAATAAAAATTTTCGCATACTTTTTTCTCTTTACCTTCAAACAATTATAGACTCACTCCATAGTTAAATGTTGGGGACCGGAATTTCTTGATTAAACAAAAATACACATCGGTGATTATTCTACATCACCACTACAAAAATACAGATTCACTCTCGTTGAAAAAAAAATTTAAAAACCGTTCGCTACAAATTTTGTAAAAGTACCAAGCATAACACACAAACACTTATTTTTGGATTTACAGTGGGGAATTAGTTTCGCATTTAACTTTAACGTAACATGTGTCTGTTTTTTTATTAACTTACTTACAAAGTATTCTAGAATAAGAATATAAATATTAACTATACCCGTACTTCGTTTCACTCCCTTAGTTTAATGTTGGGGCCTGAAAATTCCTGATTAATTATACTTTCCCGGGCAACGCCGGGACACGGGTCCCGCTAGTTATAAAATAAATCATACAAATATACACGTATTTAATAATATCGAGGATATATAGTCTATAAAGTAAGGATTTAATGCATAAGCTCTTAAAGCAAGTAGGCGTGTTAATCGATCAATGAATGCCAGTTCTGGAAATTTCAACTTCGAGATCTCGAGACGGAATATCGAATCTCGAGATCAAGAAAATAATCTCGAAATTGGAGTCATTTTAGAACACATGTATTTTTTAGATTATTTTTAACAACAATCAAGTATTCTAGATATTTATTTCTAACGTGCAACATTTTTCTTCGTGTCACATTTGCATTTATGGGAAAAAATACTGCAATAAATATGCCTGATCCAAAAACAAGTCCAAGAACGGGCATTGGTTTGGATGTCTGCGTAACTAACATGAGCGCAGCCAACATTTTCTTTAACCAAAGTAGGGACGCTCGGGTGTCTGAATCGATTAATCTAAGTGAAACCAAGAGCGAAGAAATGGGAATTCCAGTTGAAAAGCAGATTAGACGAAAGAGAAAGCTACCTGGAGAAACTGAAAATAATATTAATCAACCGCTTGAGCAAAAAGTTAAAAACGATTTATACGAATGTAATGATCAGATTGTTACTTAATTGGAAGCAAGATTTGACATCATGTTTCATCTGCGAACTGTCTTATCTGGATTATCGTCGCCAGCAATCCTAGAAGGAGGAGGAGTTAAAACAAAATTTTAATAGTCTCGGCAAAGAATATGATGTTTCTTTGTTGTTTTAGAAATCCTTCGTCTTCTGGACTTTTTAGAAAGTCGTATAAGCCAAACAGTGATGACTAAATAATTGGCTCTTGAATGGCTAAGATTGATCCATCGGTGGCAAATGCAAGAAACAGTGCCAAATATTGTTATTGCTTTGTGGCTGTTTTGACTCTTACAATTTTGGTTGCCACCGCAGAGAAAAACTTCTCAAACTAAAGCTTATTAAAACGTATTTCGAATTTGTTGCTCTTATCAATTTAGCATGAAACTGTGGAGCTGATTAACTTTGACAAAATAATAATAAGTGTTGTGACATTGAAGGACCGATAATAAATAAGACAACACGATGGTATATTTACAAGAGTGTGTATTACAGAAATAAAGAATAGTATATTGCAGAAAGACTGCTGCTATTTACTTCCTTTCCATCACACAAAGATGTGGCACAAGGCTGAAAGGCGGGGAGAGTCAAGCAGCACCCCTAAAGAAGGAGCACTCTGGTCTATTAAAAATTGCCTGGGCAGCCCGTCGGCATTCCTCGGTCGAGTCGCCTCAAGCAGTAAGCAATAAACTTACTCCACCCCAGAGAGGTGAGGTAACGCCTGGGAGGGTGGACCTCCTATGACTATGTAGAGCCAATACTACAGCCCGACAAATAAAAGGCCACCGAAATGGACCAATTTCTGTTGGACTGATTGTTGAGAACGGATCCTCGACTGGTATTTAGCAATCAAGCAAGCAACAGAAGTTGAAGAAAGAGTGCTCTGAGACTTCGTCGTATACATAGTGTCTAGAAAAGTCCATATAGTCACTAAATAGGGTAGATCACCATCACACCATAACCTTTCCCCCCTTTTTAGCTTTTCTTTATATGGAGTCAATACATTTTTCGTTTAGGGTTTATTACAATCAAGTCGTAATCTTACTTTATTTTATCTTCGCTGTTCAAAACCTGTTTGCAGGATTGGTATCCGAAATGTGTCGAACACGACATCCATTAGTTCGACCTCTGGTGTATTATTCTCGACAGCATCTGAATATCGTTTCCTCATCTGGTTCATGTGTCTTTTGTGGGTACACTTGGGACCCGTTACCATGTAAATCATGTTTCCAATCCGTGTATCCACTATCCCTGTTTTCCAGTTGGATTTATTGTTTTTGAAAATTTGGAAGAAAACTTTTTGTTCCCACTTTGAAGCATTCCTTCGTGACATTTTTGTCACAGCCTGGTTTCATCAATCTTCTTTGCAAATATTACTTCTGCTGGAGTCATGGAAGATGGAACATTGTTATTTGGGGTCATCCTATATACCTGCAAAAATGATTGAATAGCATTTTCGGTAGGTGTACCTCTCACTTTCTTAAGCGGTCTTTTGAACGTATCCACAAACCATTCTGTCTGACCATTGCTTTTCACATGGTACAGCGCGATTGTGATATGCTCTACTACAAAAGTTTGACAGAATATTTTAAATTCACTAGACGTGAATTGTGTTCTGTTGTCCGATACAATACAGCGAACAATTCATGTAAAAACTAATGGTTACTTCCGTAGTTGGTTTCTTGCCTTTTGATATTTCCGGCCATTTTGAGAAACTGCCCACCACTATTAGGTAATAGAAACCATCCAGTGGGCTAGCAAAATCTATGTGGATCCTAGACCAGTTTGCATATGAACAGCCGATTATGACAATTTCTTGTTGACGTGCACTACCTCCCCTCCTAAAATGGATGGTCTTATCACAACGGAACAAATATTACATTACCCCCTTCAAAAAAAAAATACAGTAGGAAGTAATGCCTGGGGAGATGTTATCATGACTACTGAACAGATACTACACACCCCCCCCACACACACACACACAAAATAAAGAAAATTAGGAAGAAGGTAATGCTTGGGAGAACGGTATCATGACAAACGAACATATACTACGTTACCCACTCCTCACAAAGGAGGAGGTAATGCCTGGGATGGATAGTATCATGACAACAGAAAATATATTACAATACCCTATCCTAAAAGAGAAGGTAATGCCGAGAAGGATTGTCTCATGACAAGAGAACATATACTAAACTACCCCCCCCCCCCCTGAATTGAGCATTGAAAGACAGTACAAAAGTACATTAATAGAAGTAATAGTATAGTTTCGGCTTCAGACAGATACGAAATCTCTATTTGTAATAGATATACATATATTAATCGATTATGAAATAACATTGGGAATTCAAAATTTTGTAGGTTGCTATGTAGCGCTTATTTAAACATGACTATAATTTCAACAAAGTATATTAATCCATTTTACCAACAAATATGTATGCATACTTTTCACGTTAATGTTCACATGTAGTTGTAAAGAGAAGGACTTTCATCAACAAATATGTATACATACTTTTCACTGTAATGTTCACATGTATTTGTAAAGAGAAGGACTTTTATCAACAAATATGTTTACATACTTTTCACTGTAATGTTCACATGTAGTTATAAAAAGAAAAAACTTGGGGATACAAGTTTTTATTTTAATAAATAGATAAAGAAAATTGTTTTTATTTTAATAAATAGATAAAGAAAATTGTTTCTATTTTAATAAATAGATAAAGAAAATTATTTCTATTTTAATAAATACATAAAGAAAATTGTTTTTATTTTAATAAATAGATAAAAAAAATTGTTTTTATTTTGATAAGTAGTTAAAGAAAATTTTTTTATTTTAATAAATAGATAAAGAAACTTGTTTTTATTTAAATAAATAGATAAAGAAGATTGTTGTTATGTTAATAAATATGCAAAGAAAATTGTTTTTGTATAGAAAAAGAAAATAGTTTTTATGTTTATAAATAGATAAAGAAAATTGTTTTTATTTGAATAAATAGATAAAGAAAATTGTTTTTATTTTAATAAATAGATAAAGAAAAAAATTTTTATTTTAATAAATAGATAAAAAAAAATTGTTTCTATTTTAATAAATAGATGAAGAAAATTGTTTTTATTTTAATAAATATATAAAAAAAAATTTGTTATTTTAATAAATAGATAAAGAATGTTGTTTTTATTTTAATCAATAGATAAGGAAAATTGTTTTTATTTTAATAAATAGATAAAGAAAATTGTTTTTATTTTAATAAATATATAAAGAAACTTGTTTTTATTTTAATAAATAGTTAAAGAAAATTGTTTTTATTTTAATAAATAGACAAAGAAAATTGTTTTTATTTTAATAAATAAATAAAGAAAATTGTTTTTATTTTAATAAATAGATCAATAAAATTGTTTCTACTTTAATAAATATATAAAGAAAATTGTTATTATTATAATAAATAGATAAAGAAAATTGTTTTTTTGATTTAAATAAATAGATAAAGAAAATTGTTTTTATTGTAATTAATAGATAAAGAAAATTGTTTTTATTTTAATTAATAGATGAAGAAAATTGTTTTTATTTAAATAAATAGATAAAGAAAATTGTTTTTATTTTAATAAATAGATAAAGAAAATTATTTTTATTTTAATAAATAAGTAAAGAAAATTATTTTATTTTAAAAAAGAGATTAAGAAAATTGTTTCTATTTTAATAAATTGATAAATAAAATTGTTTTTATTTTTATAAATAGATAAAGAAAATTGTTTTTATTTTAATAAATATATAAAGAAACTTGTTTTTATTTTAATAAATAGATAAAGAAAATTGTTTTTATTTTAATAAATAGACAAAGAAAATTGTTTTTATTTTAATAAATAGACAAAGAAAATTGTTTTTATTTCAATAAATAAATAAAGAAAATTGTTTTTATTTTAACAAATTGATAAAGAAAATTGTTTTTTTGATTTAAATAAATAGATAAAGAAAATTGTTTTTATTTTAATAAATAAATAAATAAAATTGTTTTTATTTTGATAAGTAGCTAAAGAAAGAAATTTTATTTGAATAAATAGATAAAGAAACTTGTTTTATTTAAATAAATATATAAAGAAAATTGTTTTTATTTTAATATATAAAGAAAAATTTATTTATAAATAGATAAAGAAAATGGTTTCTATTTTGATAAATAGATAAAGAAAATTGTTTATATTTTTATAAATATGCAAAGAAAATTGTTTTTATTTTAATAAATAGATAAAGAAAATTGTTTTTTATTGTAATAAATAGATAAAAAAAATTGTTTTTATTTAAATAAATAGATAAAGAAAATTGTTTTTATTTTAATAAATAGATAAAGAAAATTGTTTTTATTTTAATAAATAGATAAAGAAAATTGTTTTTATTTTAATAAATAGATAAATAAAATGGTTTCTATTTTAATAAATAGATAAAGAAAATTGTTTATATTTTGATGAGTAGCTAAAGAACAAATTTTTATTTAAATAAATAGATAAAGAAACTTGTTTTTATTGTAATAAATAAGTAAAGAAAATTGTTTTTATTTAAATAAATAGATAAAGAAAATGGTTTTTATTTTAATAGATATATAAAGAAAATTGTTTTTATTCTAATAAATATATAAAGAAAATTGTTTTTATTTTAATAAATAGATAAATAAAATTGTTTTTATTTTAATAAATAGATAAAGAAAATTGTATTTATTTTAATAAATAGATAAAGAAAATTATTTTTATTTTAATAAATAAGTAAAGAAAATTGTTTTTATTTAAATAAATAGATCAAGAAAATTGTTTCTACTTTAATAAATATATAAACGAAAATTGTTATTATTTTAATAAATAGATTAAGAAAATTGTTTTTATTTTAATAAATAGATGAATAAAATGGTTTTTATTTTAATAAATAGATAAAGAAAATTGTTTTTATTTTAATAAATAGATAAAGAAAATTATTTTTATTTTAATAAATAAGTAAAGAAAATTATTTTTATTTAAATAAAGAGATTAAGAAAATTGTTTCTATTTTAATAAATTGATAAAGAAAATTGTTTTTATTTTAATAAATATATAAAGAAACTTGTTTTTATTTTAATAAATAGACAAAGAAAATTGTTTTTATTTTAATAAATATATAAAGAAAATTGTTTTTATTTTTATAAATAGATAAAGAAAATTGTATTTATTTTAATAAATATATAAAGAAAATTGGTTTTATTTTAATAAATATATAAAGAAAATTGTTTTAATTTTAATAAATATGCAAAGAAAATTGTTTTCGAATTGTTCCCAATCAAATAATAAACGAATTTTAATCTTTAAAATCCATGAAAGAACGTGATTTCTTGTTTTCACTTTAATGCAGAAACAACTTAACTATTGTTTCTTTTTTGTTGTTATGCATATAGATTTATTATTGTTATGCATACATATAGATTCATTATTGTTATGCATACATATAGATTTATTATTGTTATGCATATATATAGATTTATTATTGTTATGCATACATATAGATTTATTATTATTATGCATACATATAGATTTATTATTGTTATGCATATATATAGATTTATTATTGTTATGCATACATATAGATTTATTATTGTTATGCATACATATAGATTTATTATTATTATGCGTACATATAGATTTATTATTGTTATGCATACATATAGATTTATTATTGTTATGCGTACATATAGATTTATTATTGTTATGCATACATATAGATTTATTATTGTTATGCATACATATAGATTTATTATTGTTATGCGTACATATAGATTTATTATTGTTATGCATACATATAGATGTATTATTGTTATGCATACATATAGATTTATTATTGTTATGCATACATATAGATTTATTATTGTTATGCATACATATAGATTTATTATTGTTATGCATACATATAGATTTATTATTGTTATGCATACATATAGATTTATTATTGTTATGCGTACATATAGATTTATTATTGTTATGCATACATATAGATGTATTATTGTTATGCATACATATAGATTTATTATTGTTATGCATACATATAGATTTATTATTGTTATGCATACATATAGATTTATTATTGTTATGCATACATATAGATTTATTATTGTTATGCATACATATAGATTTATTATTGTTATGCATACATATAGATGTATTATTGTTATGCATACATATAGATTTATTATTATTATGCGTACATATAGATTTATTATTGTTATGCATACATATAGATTTATTATTATTATGCATACATATAGATTTATTATTGTTATGCATACATATAGATTTATTATTATTATGCTTACATATAGATTTATTATTATTATGCATACATATAGATTTATTATTGTTATGCATACATATAGATTTATTATTGTTATGTGTACATATAGATTTATTATTGTTATGCATACATATAGATGTATTATTGTTATGCATACATATAGATTTATTATTATTATGCGTACATATAGATTTATTATTGTTATGCATACATATAGATTTATTATTGTTATGCGTACATATAGATTTATTATTGTTATGCATACATATAGATTTATTATTGGTATGCATACATATAGATGTATTATTGTTATGCATACATATAGATTTTCTATTGTTATGCATACATATAGATTTATTATTATTACGCATACATATAGATTTATTATTGTTATGCATACATATAGATTTATTATTGTTATGCATACATATAGATTTATTATTGTTATGCATACATATAGATTTATTATTGTTATGCATACATATAGATTTATTATTGTTATGCATACATATAGATTTATTATTGTTATGCATACATATAGATGTATTATTGTTATGCATACATATAGATTTATTATTGTTATGCATACATATAGATTTATTATTGTTATGCGTACATATAGATTTATTATTGTTATGCATACATATAGATTTATTATTATTATGCATACATATAGATTTATTATTGTTATGCATACATATAGATTTATTATTGTTATGCATACATATAGATTTATTATTATTATGCATACATATAGATTTATTATTGTTATGCATACATATAGATTTATTATTGTTATGCATACATATAGATTTATTATTGTTATGCATACATATAGATTTATTATTGTTATGCATACATATAGATGTATTATTGTTATGCATACATATAGATTTATTATTGTTATGCATACATATAGATTTATTATTGTTATGCATACATATAGATTTATTATTGTTATGCATACATATAGATTTATTATTGTTATGCATACATATAGATTTATTATTGTTATGCATACATATAGATTTATTATTGTTATGCATACATATAGATTTATTATTGTTATGCATACATATAGATGTATTATTGTTATGCATACATATAGATTTATTATTGTTATGCATACATATAGATTTATTATTGTTATGCATACATATAGATTTATTATTGTTATGCATACATATAGATTTATTATTGTTATGCATACGTATAGATGTATTATTGTTATGCATACATATAGATTTATTATTGTTATGCATACATATAAATTTATTATTATTATGCATACATATAGATTTATTATTGTTATGTGTACATATAGATTTATTATTATTATGCATACATATAGATTTATTATTGTTATGCATACATATAGATTTATTATTATTATGCATACATATAAATTAATTATTATTATGCATACATATAGATTTATTATTGTTATGCATACATATAGATTTATTATTGTTATGCATACATATAGATTTATTATTGTTATGCATACATATAAATTAATTATTATTATGCATACATATAGATTTATTATTGTTATGCATACATATAGATTTATTATTGTTATGCTTACATATAGATTTATTATTGTTATGCATACATATGAATTTATTATTGTTATGCATACATATAGATTTATTATTATTATGCATACATATAGATTTATTATTGTTATGCTTACATATAGATTTATTATTGTTATGCTTACATATTGATTTATTATTGTTATGCATACATATAGATTTATTATTGTTATGCTTACATATTGATTTATTATTATTATGCTTACATATAGATTTATTATTATTATGCATACATATAGATTTATTATTGTTATGCATACATATAGATTTATTATTGTTATGCATACATATAGATTTATTATTGTTATGCATACATATAGATTTATTATTGTTATGCTTACATATAGATTTATTATTGTTATGCATACATATGAATTTATTATTGTTATGCATACATATAGATTTATTATTGTTATGCATACATATAGATTTATTATTGTTATGCTTACATATTGATTTATTATTATTATGCTTACATATAGATTTATTATTGTTATGCATACATATAGATGTATTATTGTTATGCATACATATAGATTTATTATTGTTATGCATACATATAGATTTATTATTGTTATGCATACATATAGATTTATTATTGTTATGCTTACATATAGATTTATTATTGTTATGCATACATATAGATTTATTATTGTTATGCATACATATAGATTTATTATTGTTATGCATACATATAGATTTATTATTGTTATGCACACATATAGATTTATTATTGTTATGCACACATATAGATTTATTATTGTTATGGTGTCTTCATCAAGACTTTGATGTCTTATTATCTTTATTGTCTTAGATGTTGCGGGAATGACATCATGATAGACATGGCGTATGATGTATGACAGTGAAACCTGGCCAGTGAGGATTGAGGATATGCGTTGCATTGAGAGAAATGATATGAGAATAATGCGATGGATGTGTGATGTGAGTCTTAAAGGCATGCTTAGATCTGATGTCCTCAGAATAAGATTAAATATGGACAGTATAGGAAGAAGCGTGCAGAACAAGGGACTTTGTTGGTTTGTTCACATTGAAAGGATGGGTGAGAGTTCTTGGGTTAGTAGATGTAGAACAGTTGAGGTAGCAGAGGCAGTTGACAGGAGAAGGCTAAGGAAAACATGAGAGGAAGTAAAAAGGATTAATTTGAGAGAAAGAGGAATAAATAAAGACCTGGCCATAGATCAGGCACGTAGCCAGACTTCTAACTCAGAGGGGGGGGGGCATTTTTAGCAGGGGGGGTCAAAACTAATATTGATATCATACATATACGGCAGTATGTGTATAATATTGTTATGGTCACATTTCGGTCATTCGCTGCACCTTCAAAGCGTTGTCACTAATTCAGTTTTTAATTAAATTTAATTCGGCTTTTTGCACTTTCTAGGACCACATAAAAGCTACATTTTGACATAAAAATATTGAAATATGGTCCAGTAGAAAAAAGTTTACATTAAGGACCAAAAAGATGTCATTAACGCTTTAGATCATGTTCAAATCAATTTATCTTTTATATTTTAAATGATAACTGCGTTTTCTTTGAGCTTAAATGATTGAAATATGCACGAGGAATTCAATATTGAAAATCGCATCCAAAAATATCAACAAGAAAAAAAGATAGAAGAATTTGTGTACCAAATTCTGGGGTGATAATTTGATTACTATATAAAATCAATAAAAAAAAAATGGGCGCTTTCAACCCGTTTTTCCCAAATTTTTGACTGACCAATTTTTTTTTTCAGTGTAAAATTACCTATCAGGTTGCTAGAGAATTCCGTCTGTTTTGGAATTATTTTTCAAATATTTTAGATTTTAGAAGAGGGGATCAGTTTCGTGTTTAAATTTAACGTAAACCGATCCCCCTCTTTTTGACCATCTCAAATGTTTCAAATTCTTTTTCTGTGTGCGCTTACCTATCATGTCGCTTGAGAATTCTGGGGGTTGAGAATTTTCTTCTTATATTTTAGATTTTAGGATGGGGATCAGTTTCCTATATAAATTTACCGTAAACTGATCATCCACTTTTTGACCATGTTGCATGGTGTTGTTTGTTCGTAATTGTCCACAACCCTTTTTTCCCAACTTTTTTTCTTCAAGTATTTTAAATTTTATTAGGGGGGGAGTAACTTATCTTGCCTTTGGTAATATTTATTTGTTGCCTGTTTGTTTTGTTTTTTTCCACCCCTTTTTTGTTCTGTTGGCTATTGTAACATATTGCCAATAGTTTTTTGTATGTGTGAACCTTGTAAACAATATTCTTGGCCTTTTGGCAAAGATCAAAGTGTAGTATCTGTTCCGATGGATACTGCACGCCTGTCCTGTGCAGTTCTAGGAGGTCCACCCTCCCAGGCTTTGCCTCCCCTCTTTGGGGACGAGTAAGTTTATTGCTTACTGTCTGAGGCGCCCCTACCGGGGAATGCCGACCGGGCTGCCCAGGCAATTTTTAAATGGCCAGAGTGCTCACCTCTCGAGCGCTGGCTTTTCAAACCCCACTTTCATGACCCGATCTTGGGGCACATCTTACTTGTGGGAGTAAGATACAACTGGCCTTGTGCCTAACTCCTGGGGAGGAGTAAATAAAACCTTGTAAACAATATTCTTGGCCTTTTGGCTAAGATCAAAGTGTAGTATCTGTTCCGATGGATACTGCACGCCTGTCCTGTGCAGTTCTAGGAGGTCCACCCTCCCAGGCTTTGCCTCCCCTCTTTGGGGAGGAGTAAGTTTATTGCTTACTGTCTGAGGCGCCCCTACCGGGAATGCCGACGGGGCTTCCCAGGCAATTTTTAAATGGCCAGAGTGCTCACCTCTCGAGCGCTGGCTTTTAACCCCACTTGCTCGACCCCGATCCTGGGTCACATCTTACCTGTGGGAGTAAGATAAAACTGGCCTTGTGCCTAACTCCGGGAGGAGTAAATATAGGAGGCCCCCACGTCCGACTTGGTCCACAGATGGACCAGTCGGCAGTCTGAGTTCCTGCACACAGCTGTCGCAACTCCTGCCCCCCCACGTCGTGCTCTCCAGCAGTCCGAACGCCCAACCCTGCAGCTCCGACTCCTGCATCAACACTCTGCAGCTCCGACTCCTGCTCCAGCATCCTGCAGTCCCGAGTTCCTGCACCAGCACTCTCCTGCTCCAACTGCTCCAGCATCCTGCAGTCTCAAGTTCCTGCACCAGCACTCTCCTGCTCCAACTGCTCCAGCATCCTGCAGTCCCGAGTTCCTGCACCAGCACTCTCCGGCTCCAACTGCTCCAGCATCCTGCAGTCCCGAGTTCCTGCTCCAGCACCCTGCAGTCCCGAGTTCCTGCACCAGCACTCTCCTGCTCCAATTGCGCTCCAGCGCCCTGCGGTCCCGACTCCTGCATCAACACCCTGCAGCTCCGACTCCTGCTCCAGCATCCTGCAGTCCCGAGTTCCTGCACCAGCACCCTGCAGTCCCGAGCTCCTGCACCACTCCTGATCCAGTGACACCATCTCAATTCACTTCACTTGTTATTACCATATGGTAAATAAACATCCTGCTTTAAACTGTTCACCAGTTGTTTGTCCTCTCTTCTTTGCCATTGCCGTTACTTGCCTGTGTCCACCTTTTCTTAGTTGTGTGGCCGAGCGATCAACCCCAACGGTCGGTCGGTCCCGCAACACATGTCAAAAGGTCGGACATGATGTTCTCCAGACAAGATGACACGTTCAAAATCAGCCCAGGGTTTTGCGGGGGCTGATTATTCAGCTAATGAGATGAGGGAACGAGTGTTGCTATGCAGAGGAGAGGCCAGAAGACGAAAAAAAGCCGAAAAAAGACACGGGGAGTTGGTTCGCGGCAGTGGTGGAGTCAAGACATGTCGGGATTTGCTGCTGGTGAGGCAGACAAATCGTCGACAATATATACCCGCATAAAAGGACGGATTTCGTCAGTGATAGAGAATTGGCGTAACTACATTTGAGGCTCAAAGAGCAGTCAATCGAAAACATATATCCCCCGCACACGGGACGAATTACAATAGTGGAGGGAAGATGACGCGACCAAGCAGAAATCGAAATAATATATATCCCCGCACAAGGGCCGAATTTCAACGGTGGGGGAAAGATGACGTTTCTAAGATTTGCTGCCGACCAAGCAGAAATCGAAATAATATATATCCCCGCACAAAGGCCGAATTTCAACGGTGGGGGAAAGATGACGTTTCCAAGATTTGCTGCCGACCAAGCAGAAATCGAAATAATATATATCCCCGCACAAGGGACGAATTTCAACGGTTGAGGAAAGATGACGTTTCTAAGATTTGCTGCCGACCAAGCAGAAATCGAAATAATATATATCCCCACATGCAAAATACAGAAAGGGGAGTCACAAGGAAAACCCCAATCCGACAAAGTTGACGAAATCAACAAATTCCTTTCTGGATATGAGATTACATATATCTCGCCACCTAAAAACTATCCGCGAAAGACGGACATCAGAAACTAAAATTCTGTGAAAATATACTTCATATAGCCGTCAACTCCACGCCAAAAACTATCTGCAAAAGACGAGACAGTTAGATTTCAAGAGCAGAATGGTGAAGTCGTGTCAAGATTTTGTGCCGACCCAGCACTTAAAATTGAGAGATATATCCCCATATACAAGGAAGAGTGAAATTCAATTGTTGTAGGCTGAGAAAAATATACAGCGAGGTCTGTCCGCTCTCTATCGAACATCTTGGGGGAAAAAAACATCCGACAAAGTTTACGAGATTACCTAAGCTCGCCACATTAACAAAACTATCCACGAAATGAGGCACGTTTGGATCTAAAATCCTATAATAATATCTTTCATCAGTCGACACTCAACACTAAGAATATCCAATAAAGAACGGACTTCAGGATCTAAAATCCTGTGAAAATATCTTCAACTCAGCGTGTCAATTAACACACACACCAACAAAAAAGGCTCTATAAAAAGGTATGTGCCCTATAAAAAAAAGAAAAAAGGAAAACAAATTACTTATTTTTAACTTTAATTATTTGCCAATTTTTATAACTCTGGACTGATCAACGATTCTCGATCTTATCTAAACCAGCCCCCATATCAAAAAAAAAAAACCCAGGGAGGAGCAGAACTTTTATTTAATTATTTATTTATTTTATTTTTTTTTAATAAACACTTGTTATGTTTGCATAATCTCGCCTTTTGTTAATACTTACAAGTGTCTTATTTCTTATTTTATGTTTATAAACTGTGATTCAAATGTGCCCCGTTTTTTCTTATCTACCATGATTACTTGCTGTTCCACCTTTCATCGTTTTAATGAAAAGTCGTTTTACGGGCATCTTTTACGAGACTCAGCAGAGTAAAAACGCTAAAAAAACAAATATACAACAAATAAAAGTAACTGTAAGCTGTAAAAGTTAGTTTCAAACTTACATGTGCTATTTGTTTGTATTTTAAACCCGTTTGAAGTGCTATTTATTAGAAATTTAAGTTCGACAGACGGTTTTCGAAGAATTCAAAATGGCCGCTTTACGTAATAATATAGAGGGACTGGCCGCCATTTTTCTTTGAGAAACTAGATGTTTTAAAAAACAAAAAAAAAATTTTTAACATCTAATAAAAAGCCATTTATACTACGTAAAAATACAAACAAATTACATAGGTAAGTAGAAAAATGTCTATTCTAGACATAAGTCAACTTTACTTGTTGCAAATTTATGTTTTTAAACTCTTTCTCGTTCTTTTTTTGGACCCCGTTCGCGCCTCTGCTGAGCGTCGTAACATATACCCCGTTTTACTACTTCAAGTCTTAATATGTGACCTGCGGGCCCAATTAAAACATAAAGGATAGGAGACGTGTGGTGAGGGGAGCAGGGGTTTCCAACTTTACACATAATTAACAGTCGATGCTAATTTACACGTTTATAAAATTGGTGCCATGGGGTCACGTGTATAACACGAACAAGCGCCAAAAACTGATCTGAATCAATTAAGAAAAAAAGAAAAAAGTTATCTCCCTTACTGAGAATATGGGAGCCACTGCGTTCGTTTTCTTGATTACCCTGTCATCTAGATTCCTCATCTTACTATTAATAGTAGTGTTCGGTTTCTTCCACATATTCTTAAAAATACAGAAAACATTTCTTCATACACCTAATGTAATTATTACATTCTATATAACACAACATTTAACGGGTGGCACTTTTACCCCCAGCCCAGGCCGTCCACCGCCGCCCAGCTCCCCGGCGCCAGCATTTTAGCTCACGTGACTCAATCGTAGTCACTTATGAACAGAATAGTCTTCCGTATTAACAATTAGCATGTATCCCACCCTAATACATTTTTTTTGTTTATTAATTATTTACCTTACGAAATAGAATGAAGATTGATGGATTTTTGCCCACTGCCGTCCACCGTGGTGGGCAAAAATCCATCAATCTTCATTCTATTTCGTAAGGTAAATAATTAATAAACAAAAAAAATGTATTGGGGTGGGATACATGCTAATTGTTAATACGGAAGACTATTCTGTTCATAAGTGACTACGATTGAGTCACGTGAGCCAAAATGCTGGCGCCGGGGGCTGGGCGGTGGTGGAAGGCCTGGACTGGGGGTAAAAGTGCTGCCGACGTTTAACCCTTCATGCAAAAGTTAATTTCGCTTCTAGTCATCCATACAACACTTAACTTTCACCCACATTATTTCTCGTAACGTTATCACCGCAACGCTGTCCAGATAATTAAATTTAAATTTTCTTTCCGGGTATCTTTTACAATAATCCGCAGGGTGAAAACGCTCAAAAAACAAATATACAACAAATAAAAGTAACTGTAGCCGATAAGTTATTTTCCAACTTATCTGTAACATTTGTTTGTATTTTTAAGCCGTTTCAACTGCTATTTATCAGGGGTATCTTTAAGAATGATCAGTACAGTCGCGGACGGGGTCCAAAAAACTAACGAGAACGGGGTTATAAAAATAAATATGCAACAAGTGAGTTTAACCTACGTCGAGAAGAGATATTTGTCTACTTACCTATGATATTTGTTTGTATTTTTACGTACTATAAATGGGTTTTTATTAGATGTAAAAAAAAATTCGTGTTCATTTTTTACTCGTTTTTTTTTTTTTTTTTAGACAATAGGCGTCTTGTGCTCACTTACGAGCAAGCGCCATTTTTTTTTTTTTTTGAAAGTTCGTGTGACAAAACTATTGATTTCTAATAAATAGCAGTTGGAACGGTTTAAAAATACAAACAAATATCACAGGTCAGTTTTAAATTAACTTTTATCGACGACAGTTACTTTTATTTGTTGTATATTTGTTTTGTTTTTTTAGCGTTTTCAGCATACTGATCATTCTTAAAGATACCCCATAAAAGTATATTTGACAAATCAAAATTACCTATTCGGGAAATATTAAAACTTATTTATTTACTAGCGGGGCTACCCGGCGTTGCTCGGGGTCATAAAAACATATAATTGAAGAAAAATCGCGTGTGTAACATCTTTATATTAAAACTTCTATTTCTGTCCCTCTCTCTATAGCCGTCTCTTTATCTTTCTACTTTTCTCTTCCCTGGTCGCCCCATTTCACCGCTACTTTCTAATTTTGCCTTTTGCGAAAGCTGTTTCTTCCCCACCATTTCATCCTACGTTTCCCAGGGCAATAGTATGACTTATTTCTATAAAAAGTACCACCTCTGTCTGCGCCTTCTATATAGGTACTTATCTCTGCCCCGGTGTTCATACTATATATGTATCTATTGCCACCCCGGTGCGCATACTATATACGTACCTATCGCCGCCCCAGTGCACATAATATATACATACCTTTCGCAACCCCGGTGCAGATACTATATAAGTACCTATCGCCGCCCTGGGTGCAGATACAATATAAGTACCTATCGCCGCCACGGTGCGAATGCTAAATAGTACCTATCCCCGCCCCGGTGCAAATGCTAAATACGTACCTATCGCCACCCCGGTGCGAATGCTAAATATGTAGCTATTGCCGCCCCAGTGTGCATACTGCATAAGTACCTATCACTGCCCCAATGCAAATGCTAAAAATGTACATATCGTCGCCCTGGTGCGAATGCTAAATACGTACCTATCGCTTATTCCCCTCCCTTTTATCAGGGCAATAGTCTTAAGAAAAATGCAAAAAAGACAATAATAACGTGACGATAGCATAAAATAATATCCGAACCTATCACTATGACGTCATGCACCTATCTATGTGGCGTCATGTGCACAAGATAACATTAAAAATCGTGATCACATTAAACGAAAAAATGGCTATTAGACCCCTTAAAAATGAATCTTTTTTTTTAATTTTTCGATATTATTTTCTCGAGGTTATGCCGGTAAAAATAATACCTAATTCGGAGGTGTTTGTTTAGTATTTTAAAAGCCTTAGCGTTACATACATATCACAGATTTTTGCCTTATATATATTGAGATTGAGATGAGATGAGATGAGACGAGATGAGATGGACGCGTGGAAAATCAGAGTGCACACTTACGAGTCTCAACACAATCGTCAAATAGGAGTTAATTGCCCCTTATTTACCTCTCAAACAGTAAAAGACAAAAAACATTTTTTTCGTACTTTTAAAATACAAGCACCGATAAAATCAACTCCTTTGGACCCCGTATAACTGGCATATATGAAGATGTCATAAGCTATTTATTCTCTAGATAGATAGTCTATAAACCACATGTAATAATAAGTAAAATCGATGTTTTTCTTTCTTATTATTACATATATATGCGCGGTTAAGAATAATTACAATTTGCCTTATACTATTTGAAAACAAAAATTGACCACTAACCCTAAATCCGAGTGGCCACATCGTAAAACCACATTACTTGCCAAAAAACATATAACTAACATCGATTTTTTTTTCTTTTTTATTATTACAGATAAATACAAGGTTAAGTATAACTACCATTTCCCTTATCCTATTTCAAAAAAAAAAAAAATCAAAATTAATACTAATCCGAAGTCCGAGTGCCCACATCATAAAATTACATGTATTTGCAAAAACAAGTAACATAGAATTTTTTTTTAATTATTATTACATATATACAGAATTAAGAATAATTACCATTTGCCTTATTCTATTTGAAAAAAATAACCACTAATCCTAAGTCCGAGTGGCCACATCATAAAACCACATGACTTTTTAAATTAAAACGCAAACAAATTTTCCAATATATTTTAAAATTTCAAAAAAAATATTTAAAATTTAACAATCTATCATTACGCCTTAATCGTGATTTAAAAGAAATTGCAATTCCGGTCGATGTTTGTAGAAGTTCGTGATTCATTCTACAAAAATCATAGCAAAAACCTGTTTTAAAGTTGCTTTTTTGTTGTGTTATTTATTTTAAATAAATCGTTGTATTTTATCACTTATCTTTCGCGGAAAGAAAAAAAAACAATTCTTTTAGAATGCAAATTACGGGGGGGGGGGGCTTGCATATAATTGTAACATAAAATGATCCCCCGTTTCCGGGCCATTCTAACTTTTTAGGGCAGTTAACCAATTTCTTTTTGCAACTGGAGATAAATTCTATGCATTGTTCTTTGTGGGATGAGGGAGTTCTACTTTTTAAAGCATGTGGTTTTTACGACTTTGCCAACTTAGGGTTAATAGGTAAAAGAATTTAGTTAATATTGGCTCTCCAGTGTAATTTGAATTTTATGGGGATACAAAGTAAATATTCCAGAGTTCACTTAATCCTATCCCTCTTATTAAACGTTTTGAAATGTTCAAATGTCTTTCCGCACCTATTTGTTAAATGTTTATATAACGCCGCTTAGCGAGTTACGTTTCAGGACAAACTTTTTGGGTGACAAACGAAATCTCCAGATTTTAAAGAAAAAAACCCGCTAAATTGGCAACACTGACTCTCAGTGCAAGTCATTGCACCTGCTCCTTGTGACGGACTACTAACATCACTGCCGTCCCCAACCCTGAGGCAACAGGGCAGCCAAGCGTCACACAGATGATAACAATTGTGATGATGCTGAAAATAAAAGACAGAGAGAAACAAGTCGACACACGGCACTGATGGCAGCAGGAGTCAGTGAAGCGCCTAGCTGACTCATAGAAGGAAATTTTGACCCCCTCTCAACCCATACTGCTTAATGGCAATGAAAATTAAAAATTTCCACAGTAACACAATCGTTTTTTTTTGGTTTTTTTGCCCAGCCTCCATATAAGTTCTATTTTATATTTTCTTCGTCTAAAATAATTTTTTGGATCACAACTTTCAGGGGGGGGGGGGGCTTGCCATACCCTTGCCTCTCACCCTTGCTACGTTCCAGCCATAGATAGATTAGTTTGGAAGTCAATTTCTTAAGCATCCAACGCATGCCAGCATGTAAAATGGATATGAAACCAATGATGATGATGATGGGACTCTGACAGGTACTACCACTCTATGCGAATGGATCTGGGAGTCATGTTAGTGTCAATTAAATTGTGTTATTATTATATTTATTACTAGAGGAGTGTATTATACCCGGGGAAAAATTATTAACCAAAAAAGCTCCTGCTCCCAGCCATGAACCCGATGTTCTTATTTTTATTCTTATTTGTACATTTCTATAATTATCAATTTTCAAGTTATAAATAAAATAAAGTAAATCGATGAAATAAAAATAATAATGTAAGTTACGTAGAGGCGAAAAACATACACACAGTACTCGACTTTGATATATAAACTTTAATTGTAGCTGGAAAATACTTTCGAATTTGCTATTTACGATATAGAAAAATAAACATGTTGCTTATGATATTAAACCAAAAAGTTAGTTATTTTTTGTCTCTCTCACTCGCTTTTCTTTCTCACGCTCTAACTTTCACCCTCACTCTCTTTTGCCTTGGATTGTTGGCAAATTTGACCTAAATAAAATGCCAACCTCCCACTCTCTCACTCTCTTTTTCACTGTTTTTCTCTCTCTTTCATTCTCTCTATTTTTTTCTTACTTATCGATCGAGTGGAGCTTACGCTATTTATTATTATCTAAGTATTAAAAGCATTTTTCTTGGAAAACAAATCCACATATTTGATTAAATATTCACTTCTTTGTTTGTTTTCTAATCTCTTGTCTTCAATTCCTTTGTGTCAGAAAAGGCGGCAATGACACTATAATAGTGCAGAACAACAGTGATCATGTTTACACAGTTATTATTTCAAACATAAGATTTGAATATGACCAAAAGATATTGGTCGGGACTAAATATAAAAATTGATGAAGTCGATTGAAAATTAACATTTTGTTTTTAAGAACATGGACCAATATTTGCCATATCTGACTGACAAGACAAATTTTTGTCTACCTTTTGTTAAGAAACCTATTAATGCCAGTGAAATAGGAGGAAGAATCGTCTTTACTTTATATATAAGATCATCATTTTTGCTATTTTAACTTTAACAACTATTAAACTAGTTTTGAAGCAAGTTCATTTCATTTTCATATTTGTTTCTTGCAGATTTCTATAATGTCTTGTTTATATATTATTACTGAATGAAATAGATTTATCAAATACTCTCAGGCTGGTTTACACTGACTGCAATCGGATAATCCCGGACAACGCCGAGTCGTGTCAGCTAGTTTATAATAATCGCTTGTGCTCTTTCTACTTGAACCACTTTAAAACCATTTTTGAGGCAACCATTTTTGAGGCAACCATTTTTGAGGCAACTAATTTCCATTTTCCTAGTTGAGTCCCTTATTTATCTCGGAGATTTCCATAATGCCTTGTTTATATTCCGTATGAATAACAGAAATATTGATTTATTGGAGAATAGATTTTTCCAATGAATAAGGAGAATTTAATGGATTGGATATATTATGTATGAGGAATTTAAAAAGTAACGAAACGGCAAAGAAACTTTGGTTAACAATCAGAAAATGGAAGATGAGTGCATGCATAATTCATAATGGCAGTAGATTCTTAGAATCTAAGAAACGTATGCAAAGATTAAGGAAAACATTGAGAACCAAGAAAAATACTCTGAAACTGCGATGTGAAATAATCATCATCATATTCGGTTTCACGTCCGTTTTATATGCTGGCATATGGTTGATGGCTTTTAGAAATAGATTCCAAACTAACCTATCTCTGGCCAGGTCTTTAAATTACCGATTTTGTTTGGAAGTCATTTGCCTAGTTGAGGCAAGATTTTCATAAGCCGGATGCCCTTCCTGACGCTAACCTAGTGAGATGATGTAGATAAGTGTTTTTATCGAAACACCATTACGAGGTGATTGTCCACCAAGGCTAAAGAGCACTTCACCTTCACTCAAGTGAATAATTACGTACCCAGCGATTCTAGACATCATTTTGAATTTTCATTTGTAAGAAATGCAGAATTTCCATTGGATAATCATTTCTGTTGATTAACCAATCGAAATAAATATTGAATCTCGGGAAGAGTATTTTTTTGTTACTTTTATTCACCCCAAACAAGGAGGTGTGCAGCGAAATAATGAAAAAAAATAACTGTCCCTATCTGGTGTTGTCCGGGATTAAAAAATGTATTAATATTAAGTCTATGAGGAACGGGTGTGCAGTGTGATGATGTATTGAAGTGAAATCTGGGGGTTAAGGGATAAATAAAGACCTGGTCAGAGATAGGTTAGTTGAGTAGTCAATTTCCAAAAGCCGTTCAACCTATGACAGCATGCAAAATGGATGTTCAAAACCGATGATGATGATCTAAGATGTAGTTTGTCTGTATATTTGTTTTATCGCATATCAACTCCTTTGTAGGTTAAAGCAGAAACACAATATTTTCCTACCTGGTGTGGCAAGTTGTGCCGGCTTCCTCTGAGGGAGGAAGTTTCTAGGGAATATTAAATTCACAAGTGGTCCCCAATGCATGTTTATTCCAGTCAGGTGAGATGATTTTGACAATGTTAGCTTTTGCATTTCTTTTTCACAAGGAGGTGTAGCTGTCCTCCCACATCCAGCACCTGGCATTCCCAAATTGTCACCTATCTAGTACTGACCAGGCTCTCCATTGCTTAACTTTGCTGATATAATGTGATTATGCTGTATTTTGCCCTAAATCAATCATTTAAAGCAAACATTGAAATCAATCATTGAAAGCAAACATTGAAATCAATCATTGAAAGCAAACATTGAAATCAATCATTGAAAGCAAACATTGAAATCAATCATTGAAAGCAAACATTGAAATCAATCATTGAAAGCAAACATTGAAATCAATCATTGAAAGCAAACATTGAAATCAATCATTGAAAGCAAACATTGAAATCAATCATTGAAAGCAAACATTGAAATCAATCATTGAAAGCAAACATTGAAATCAATCATTGAAAGCAAACATTGAAATCAATCATTGAAAGCAAACATTGAAATCAATCATTGAAAGCAAACATTGAAATCAATCATTGAAAGCAAACATTGAAATCAATCATTGAAAGCAAACATTGAAATCAATCATTGAAAGCAAACATTGAAATCAATCATTGAAAGCAAACATTGAAATCAATCATTGAAAGCAAACATTGAAAGCAAACATTGAAATCAATCATTGAAAGCAAACATTGAAAGCAAACTGCTATTCTATTTGTGGGAGGGAATTCTGGAGTCCATACATTTTCCCATGGTAGAACCCTAAGGTTTTAAGGGTTTTTTTAGGCGACTCGACCCGCCCCGCCCTAAATCCCTTAAATTCCACGCTGTCTTTTATTATGATACAGCAACTATGCAATCTATTAAATTCCCCAAATTTCTCTGCAATTTTTAAATTCATAAAATTATCTTGATTATTATATAATAAATATTCAATAAAATAATATAATAATTTAATACTAAATAACAAAAAATAGCAACTAACATTTACAACAATAATTAAATTACAACAATAATTACAACAATAAATAAATTACAACAATAATTACAACAATAAATAAATTACAACAATAATTAAATTACAACAATAATTATAACAATAATTAAATTACAACAATAATTACAACAATAAATAAATTACAACAATAATTAAATTACAACAATAATTACAACAATAATTAAATTACAACAATAATTACAACAATAATTAAATTACAACAATAATTACAACAATAATTATATTACAACAATAATTACAACAATAATTAAATTACAACAATAATTACAACAATAATTAAATTACAACAATAATTACAACAATAATTAAATTACAACAATAATTACAACAATAATTAAATTACAACAATAATTACAACAATAAATAAATTACAACAATAATTAAATTACAACAATAATTACAACAATAATTAAATTACAACAATAATTAAATGATAATTAATTTCTGCCAAAAAAGGGCATCCCATATTTTTTTCTTGACTTCCAGGCGAAAACACACTCCAAATTGAGTAGCAATTTCTTTTTTAAAAGGAAGGTTTACCTCGAAAATTAAAAAATATGAAACTAGCCAAACAATCCTGATTGGACATATTACGTTGGTAGATAAATATTTAATTGAAAATTATTGAATTTTTTAATATTGTCATTTGATCTGTTTACCTTGTCTCGTATCCAACAGTATTTTTAAACAAATTGAATTGTCATCACCTTCAAAATTCAATATCTTACACACATAACACATTACTTAAGAAGAGCCTGAGACATAGATGGTGCGATTAATCCATATGATTCTTATAAAGTACTAACCTTCAAATGGAACATGTCACAATTTGAGCCTAGTCGGATTATTAGTTTACAAATTACAGTTAGTTAATTACAGTTAAGTGAAGTTACTGTTGCAAATTTTCAAAACAATGGAAAAATCTGAATTTAGTGTGTTGATAAAGCATTGCTTTCTGATGGAGAAAATACTGTTCAAGCAAAGCAATGGTTTGATAAGTGTTATTTGGACTCTGCTCCGTCAGAAACAACGGTTATGAGGTTGTATGCTGATTTTAAATGCGGTCGTACAGACACAAATGATGCTGAATGCTCAGGTCGCCCAAAATCAGCAGTTGGCGTGGAAAACATTAAAAAATAAACACAAACTTTGACCGATCGTAAATTGATGTTGCATGAAATAGCAGAGGAATTGAAGATATCAGAATGCGAAGGTGTATTAACTATCTTGTATAAACATTTGTCAATGAGAAAGCCATGTTCAACATGGATGCCGCGTTTGTTCGCAGTTGATAAAAAATAATACATCAACGATTCAGAGCATTGATTGCAACTGATTTAATGCAACAGAAATAGGTTTTTGTATCAATTTGTGACAATGGACGAAACATGGATCCACCATTTCAGTCCAGGGTCAAACAATCGATAGAAAGTATTACATAGCATTATTGCATAGCATTAACGACCACAAATGAAGAAAAACAAGTGCTCTTTCACCAAGACAATGCACCGTGTCACAAGTTGATTGCAACGATGGCAAAACTACATGAATTGCACCTCGAATTGCTTCCACACCCACTCTATTCTCAAGATCTGACCCCCAGCGAGTACTAACTGTTTATAGACCTCAATAGAATGCTCCGGGAAAGAAATTTAGCTCCAATGCAGAAGTGATATCGGAAATTGGGGTGTATTTTGAGGCCAAAGAAAAATTATTCTACAAAAAAGACATCAAACTGTTAGAAAAGCGTTGGAATCAATCTCTTTCTAGGGTGATAAACTATGTTGATGAATAAAGGCGAATTTTGCCTAAAAGTTGTTATTCAATTAGTTAGCACCGGGACTTATTGAGTGATGTATTATATAACTATTTATAGTTATCTATAGATTAGAAAGTTCTTATTAAAGTTTAAATTAAATGACAAGTGCGGAATAGGAATATCATGAGGTGCACGATTATTAGTATATGGTCGCTTATCGGTTAAGAAAATATAAAATCTGATTGATGTCATAACTAAAATGATATTTGTAACAAACACATGAGAGCTCAATATAGCTTACATAGCCTTAATCAGCTTTAAATAGTTTCGTACAAACATATATAACTAGAGAAAGAAAGACATGAAAAGGATTGATATTCTGTAAAACAAAAAAGTACTCGCAAACTATGCTTCTATTTCTCTCTCTTTCTTTCTCTCTCACTTATTAAAATATTTCACTAAAGTCGTGCCGACATTCAGGATTCTCTCCGAGTGAAAAATTCCTTTTTAATTTTTTATTTTAGATTCTTCTTTCATGAAATCTGCTTCTTTTTCTGAGGGGTGGGGGACGGAACTATCTTCAATATTTCCGGAAGGGACACAAAAAACTTATTTAAGTAGTTATTTAATGTTTTATTTTTATACCCATTCGGGGGCATAGTACCCAGGTGCAGGATTACCCCTCTTGGTAAGATGGACCCATAGATCTTGTCAGAGAAGGAAAACTCTGATGTAAAATCTGTGTACTGACTTCAAATGTCTTAGCACCAAACCAATTAGGTAGGAAGGCCTCCTTAGTCCTGAGCGACAACCTTCCTATAGCTGAAGCCATTAACAAAAATATCCAGTTTGCAAACCTACAATTGCTTAAGGAGTACATAGGCTCTGCCTATCGCATGGCTCTGCACTACTTCTTTGCCAGGTGCAGAGGTACCTTCACAGGGACACGTCAAAGACATAGTGCTTGGCCTTGTTTCCTGACTAGGACAATGAATACTGTCCTACAATCTCTATTTCTCTCTATCTCAGAAACTTGGGGACACTTGCTTGTCACTTACTTTCACATGGCTAGTTTGGGTCGTTCTTGTTTTGATGAGTTGAGGGTACAGGTTTGACAGGTTGTCTGGCTGCTGTTTAGACTGGTAGTACACCCCTTAGGTAGTGATAAGAGACACCCACTTTGTCCAACCCACTCTATCTAACAACAATAATAATGTCAATACAAATATAGAGTACAACGTTCAAATCAGGTGCCCTTCTTCCAAAAACAACCAATTCACCTCCTTATTTGAGGCTCACATTAAAAAATATCTGAGGGCTTAGAACTAACCTAATGATGTAGAATCCTTCCTCCTTGTGAACTCCCCAGATATCCTAGCACTAAGCGAAACTAATCTACACTCTTCAATCTCCTCTAATCGTTTTGACATGCCAGGATACCTCTAACTCTGACAAGCATATGCGTAGGCTCAGAGTCTATATGTATAACACCTTCCCCTTGTCAAGAGAACATAGTCTAGAATCAGATGATCAGGCCTACATGTTCTTCAGATTAACCTTACAACACAGAGTTAGTTACTTATATTTCCTCTATGATTCTCTTTCGACCCAGGATTGTACCTGGCTCGACTATGTTTGATAGTGTAAACGCAGTACTCTCCTTAGATCCAAGTGCCCACATCCATGTATTTGGGCATTTTAATGTGCCCATAGAGATTGACTTTGTTTCTTGAGCTACACAAATGCAGCTGGTAACAGCATGCATAGTTTCTCTATTACAAATTCCCTTTCAGAAAGTCACTTTCTTGATCTGCCTTCTAGATCGTGAGGATCAGCAAGCCTTACTTTTTTTACTTATTCTTGACAACACTGCCCGAGGCTTGTGTGACAGATGATAACCTTGTGATAATAGTTGATATCACCCTAAACCTCTGGCCCAAAACTGAAGCGTCGTTACTACCAATGGGCTGATTGTGAATCCATCAGAGATCTCATCAGAGACGCCCTGTAGAGTTAAACTTTTTCTCTCCCTGCTGAACAGGGTGCAAATGAGATAACAGAACGGGTCAAAGAAAACATAAAAGCATATGTTCCCAATGTGGAAATTCTATAGTAAGTCCCATTCTCCTAAATAGTTCATTTTGACCTGCACATAGGCAGTAAGCATTTTGTCGATTCAACCGCCATAAGTCAGCTATAAGTAGACACAAATTTATAACATCAATAAACCATTGTAAGAGTGTAATAGCTGCAGCTAAAAGTACCGAGATGACCAGTAGATGAGTCGTAGAAATTAGGAACTCACAATTTGCGGAAAATCTACAATCAACCTACCATGTTGTTGCTTGAACGGCAACAAATTAAGCAGAACTGCGTGCCAAGTTATTCGCCTGAAACTCCATCTTGGACTCCACAAATGACGCCCTCTCAAATTTCCCACTACGGGCAGAATATCATAAAAAACCTTGACACTTCCAAAGCATGTTGACCTGATATTATCCCTGCTATTGTAATAAAAAACGCTTTGCTGAGCTGGCCCCTGTCTCCTCCAAATTCTATAACAAATGCCTTGCCGAATCTTGCTTCCCTGATAGCTGGGAAATTGCCTAGATGATACCAGTTTTCAAGAACTCTGGTGAAAGAATTGACCCGCAAAACTATTACTCCATCAGTCTCTTCCCTCTCTTCGCTAAAAACACCTCCCCTTGACTAGAGAATCAATCTAGTGATAGTCCACCATTTTGAAAATGCTAAACTTCTTTCTGACCAACAGTATGGATTTAGGTCATCTGTTCTACCGCAGATATCCGGTCATCTCTGAATGCATATTCCATACACTGGACAAGGCAGATGAAGCTAGGGCGGTAGCGCTTGATATATCCAAAGCTTTTGACAAGGTCTGACATGAAAATCTTTTCATGAAAATAAATTTGTACGGTATTACTGGACGAATATTAAATATAATCAGATACTTCTTAGCTAAAAGAAAGATTCAGATCGTCCACGATGACCAGATATCTAAAAAATATCACATTAATGCGGGAGTGACCTAGAGACCTTTATTATTCCTGATTTTCATAAACGATCTCCCTGATGCAATCGCATTCGAGATGGGTATATTTGCTGATGGCACCACGCTCTATTCTTGAGATGTGGGCAAATCAAATCCACATATATGCAAGGCAATGGCTGAATCCTTAGAAAATCTAGTCTGTAATTGAATGCGGCACAAATGGATGGTTATATTTAATGCTACAAAGACAAAGCTCCTTTCCTTGAACGATTAAAAGAAATCTTTCCAATCACCGATTGCCATGACTGATAGCATCCTACCCGAGAGTCCAACATTCAAACTCCCTTGCCTAACATTCGCAAGTAACATGAATTGGAACAAATACATGGAAGATACTGCCAAGTCTGCTGCAAAGAAGGTGGGCTCCCTCTACCGGGCTAAAAAAAACTTCTCACACCTGCCAGTATCCTATATCTCTACAAAGATATCATTTGCCCATGCATGGAGTATTGTTGTCACATCTGGGCTGGTGCACCAACCACTAGTCTCTCCCTCTTAGACAGGGTACAAAAAAGAGTCTCTAGCCTAATAGGTCCCGCACTGTCTACCAAGCTCCAACTCCTGTCCCATCTCCACAATGTTGCATCCCTGTGCTTTTTTACAAGTACTTCAATAGACTGTGCTCCAACGAACTTGCTGCACTAGTGCCCTCTCAACATAAACACCCCCGACCAACCCGACTAGCAGCAACATCCCACCCCTTCACTGTAGAGGTCCCCAGATGATGGAAGGCTTTCTACCCTAATAGCTTCTTTCCTCAAACCGCTTGCCTTTGGAATTCCTTCCCTGCTCCTTTTTTCCTCGACTGTACCAACATGCAGAAATTTAAATGCAATGTGAACAAACATCTTGCTACACAACTCCCCATTTAGGATGCTCGTATAAATCTGGTCCCTAATTCACAGTAGCCCCTTACTTCTCAGTGGCAATGTGCCTTGTTTGAGGGGAAATAAGTAAAAATAAATAAATAAAACGAAATTGTTTTAAAAGTTTTCCGAAAGGTGAAAATGGACATTTTTTTTTTGTAAATCTGATGAGGATGAAATAATTAACACTTACAACTGACAAAAAAAGCAAAAAAACAGAGTATTTTTATTTTCTTTGTAAATTCCAAAGCTGATAGCACTCGACTCGAGAGTCCAACAATCAAACTCCTCAGCCTAACATTCACAACATGAATTGGAACCTTTTGGCTAAGATCAAAGTGTAGTATCTGTTCCGATGGATACTGCACCCCATAGACTGGTATTGTCTTGGCCTTCGGGGCTTGATTTACGCCGGTCAATGGGTCTGTCCTGTGCAGTTCTGGGAGGTCCACCTTCTCAGACTTTGCCTCCCCTCTTTGGGGAGGAGTAAGTTTATTGCTTACTGCCTGAGGCGCCCCTGCCGGGGAATGCCGACGGGGCTGTCCAGGCAATTTTTAAACCCCACTTTCCTTTCCCGACCCGACCTTAGGTCACATCTTACTTGTGGGAGTAAGATAAAAACTGGCCTTGTGCCTAACTCCTGGAGAGGAGTAAATCAATACTGTCAAGTCTACTAACCCTAATCCTAATGTTTACATTAGTGTCTCGCAATCTTGGGCACTCGTAAATTTAAAATTAGAAAAACATTACCCATGAAATGGCAAAATAGAAAAATGATGAATAATTTCATTAAAATAAACATTTATTCTTAAGACATTTTCATAATAAAATAAAGTTAGTTTTCCCTTATTTTATTGACGAGTATAGCTTTCTATAAAAAAAAACTGCATATGCGAATCTGCTTTGACAGTGATTTATGGTGTGAGTTTTCTGAAAATATGTCTTCCTTTCGTTCACTTTCAATAATTTTTACATTTTATCCTGCTCAACAGCTTCTCCTAAGATAGTCATCCATATAGGAAGTTAGAGAAATTTTCATTCTCAAGGTCAGATCTACGTTCACTGCCATCCATGTGAATCTGCAAGTCTTCTTTATTGGACAATTGTAGCACCGTTATTATTTCATATTTTTCTTAATATTTTTTTAATATTAAAATGTGAATTATTGGACTGCAAACCCTAAATCAAATTAAAAAAAAACAATGACTTCAAATTCTTCTATATTGATTTATCCTTCGGATACCCAAATATTAACTTCAATAAATCTTTTAAATAATTTAGTCGTCTTGACTAAATAGAAAATATTCTGTATCCTCGTGTCTGATATTTTCAACAAATCCTTCAAAACAATTAGCCTTTCTTGACTAAACAGAAAATATTAATGGTCGTTGTTCCCAAATATTCTCACTCAAACTTCGGCTAACATCTGGACTTCGTTTTTCCAAATAGTACCTTTAAAATACTGACATTTTCTCATAAATTTCACCAGGGCTTTACACGCTCCACTACTTTTGGAGCTGCTCCCGCTCCTGCTCTAACGCCCAAAATTGGAGCTTGCTCCTCTCACGCTCCCCATTTTCAAAAAGGAGCCGCTCCTGCTCCTGCTCCAACTCCTATAAAAAAGGAGCGATTCTTTTTCAGTGCTCCATAATAAAAATGTACCTTCTTTCATGAAGTTCTATTCTGCCAATGAGTGGTCGAAGGATAGGGGTGGGCGTCAAAGGATCTCGTCAATATGGGTTGGGATGTCACTTTAAGTGTAAGACCGTAAGATAATATTTGACAAAATCTCGCTAATATTTTGAGAGTTATAGAACATGCCGGATGAAGTATAGGATTATACGTAAATTTTCGTTGCTTGAGATATATAATAGAAATAGAAAAATCCCTGAAGTATTTTAAAACAATTTTAATATTTATTACATTATCAACCTATTTTTTCAGGAAAAGAAAATTTGACCCGTTACTTTTAAACATTATTAGTGATTATTTTTTTTTTAAAGAAAACATTTCTCTAGGAGAGGAGAGAAAGCCAGGGCAACATTAATCGTCGTGTGGTTGTTTAATATTTGTTTGTTTTACGAACATAATTATATTGTATAATGTATATTATTATTTACAACAGAGAAACGCGCAAGTACTTTAAAACAAATCGATTTATCCATTTTCTTTTCAATAGTACAATTTGGAGCGAAAAATAACCAATGAAGTTTATTTTTTAAAGATTGAATAAAAAAATATATATCTCATAAGTTGGCCAAAAAATATCAATAAATTGTCAATAAACAATTCAGAGATCCATTTAATGTCTTAAAATTTCATACAAAATATCTGGCCTAGACAAATAAAAGGTATTAACCTTATTTTTTTCGTAATAATCCTTCTTGGTGTTCTAGAAGTGACGTCCGATGTTGTTTGGACTAACGGTGTAAGTGTCTCTTTTAAATTGAACTTAAATCGCGCATGGTCGCTGGTAGGTATAAATTTGGAAAAGTTCATTTTTTTAAGCATCTTTAAAATTTTAAATATAAAGAAAGAGGCAAAATGCCTTCATAAAAACAATGTTAGATGCAGATATTTTTATTAAAATAAAAAATTTAAACAATTTGGGAAAGTTCATTTTTTTAAGCAGCTTTGAAATTTTAAACATAAAGAAAGAGGCAAAATTTGTCTAAAAAAATAAAGCGAAATTATTAGATAAAAAAGTCAAGATGAAAAATTTTAAAAAAGTATATTTTGATTTTGATTTTTGACTTTGATTTTAATAAAAAATATCTGCATCTAACACATGTTTTTTATGAAGGTATTTTGCCTCTTTCTTTATGTTTAAATATTTTAGATTTTAAGGTGGGGGATCACTTTCCTATGTATATTTAACATAAAATGAACACCAACTCCTCCACAGTTAGCAGTAAATCGAGACGTATAACTGAATGGTTTCTCAATTTTGGAATGGGAAAATTGGGGTGTTATTTTACTCATCCGAATTTTATTTATTCTGTTTTAAATATACATGGGGTGGGGGGTACTTAAAAAAATTCAATTTCTTACATTTGGGGGGGGGGGGTAAAATAAAATAAAAAAATCGGCACCTATTCAAAAAATACCCACCCAAAATTTACCCCTCCATACATGCAAAAAAAAAAGTTTCTAAAAGTAATTTTGACACAGCTGCCAAATTCGTTTATGACCGTTTCATTCAACATATCTTTGGCAAATAACTTTATCAGACCCCCGTAAACGACAGCTGAAATTACATCGGACTCTGCCAGCGTCCATCTCGGACGACCCACTTAAGACCAATTGACTCGATTCTGAGAGCCGCTTACCGACCACAATTCTAACTCTTGCTGAGTTCAGCTGTCACTCTCATGTCGAGTTTGAGAAGTTAATTCTTTTTTTCTTTATCTTTCGATAAGTCCATAAAATAATAATTCGGTTTCTTTCTCTCATTACCAACTGTGCAATCTGTTCAGAGATTTTTAAGGTTTTCTTTTTGTCTATTCACTGCCACACATCTAGCACAAAGTTTGATTTTCCTAAAATATTGAAAAAGAAATTTGGTACCACGTCTCCATATTACCGCTAAATGGCCTGGAAGTGGGTGCTCATTTTACGTTAAAGTTATATAGGAAAGTGATCCCCAACTCTCAAAGCTAAATTTTTTTTTTAATTTAATTTCTTTTTTTGCGGGTATATAGTTAAACCTTCGTTTTAGATTCCCCCGGTCAACACGGGGACACGGGTCCTACTAGTTTATTATATAGTACGATAAAATTGAAAATTAAAATAAATAAATAAAATTATGGAAAATATTTATAATAGATTATTATAAAGGATATTTATTTTTTATTGTTATTGTTATTATATTTTATATTATGTATTTGGTGCTCTGTAACTTTTAATTGAAAGAAATATTAAAGAAACAATTTTTCTATTTCTTAAATCTGGTTGTAGACAACAAAAATTATTCTGTGGACAACTGCTGATCCAATTGGATCACGTTGGGGGCCACAGTCTTAAAGTATAAATGTACTTTTATCCACATAATGCCATTTTAAAAAATTTCGAATTGTTAATGAAGGGCATGTATTTTTCCCTTTTTTTCATTCATATCAAATATTACTTTCCTTCCAGTGTTTGTGTATAGACACAATTACTTGTGTATAGACACAATTACTTGTGTATAGACACAATTACTTGTGTATAGACACAATTACTTGTCTTCACGTAAGTATGTTGCTGCCAGGATGCTCTTTCACAGTTATGTAATAATACAAAATTTTAAATGTTTATAATTATGTATAAATTTAATGCTTACAGAACACTAAAATTAATATTTATAACTAAGTGCATAATCGAGTAAAAATATTTATATGGGGTTCAGAGGTGGGAGCATGAGTTTCTTGTTTTTTTTATTTCTCCGGCAATGGTCGTATTGTCACGACTGAGGATATAATAAGCAATATTATATGAGCTCCCTATGTCGTAACACACAAATCAATTTATTTCTTGTCCACTAATTGGCTCATTCAAAATTATTGGATAATCTCTCTGGGTAGAACGATTCAATACATGAAATATGACATCAAAGACCAGAGAAATGTCCTGTTAACCATTAAACGCTTTCTCTCAGATAGGTCTATCAAATTTGACAGGCAGAAGTCTGAAGAACATAGTATCAGTGGCAGCGTGCCTCAATGATCAATTGTGGGCCCAACCATGGTCGTCGTAATAGTAAACTAAGGCCTGTTCACTGGAAAATGATGTCATAGTTACAAACGAGATTGCTCACCTCTCGAGCTCTGGCTTATCTAATCCCACTTTCCCGACCTTGTGTCACATTTTACCTTGTGGGAGGTAGATAAATAGTAGTTACAAACGAGATCTGTCGCACAGTCAGACTATGGGCATTTAGATCCATCCCTTCACTTAAAAATTCACCAAAATTCAGGAAATCCACCAATTTTTATGATATTTTCAGTGCTTATTAATTAACGATCATTAAATATAAGTAACCCATTACTTTATTAGAAATATTTATTTTCAGTGCTTATTAATTAACGATCATTAAATATAAGTAACCCATTACTTTATTAGAAATCTTAATTTTCAGTGCTTATTAATTAACGATCATTAAATATAAGTAACCCATTACTTTATTAGAAATCTTAATTTTCAGTGCTTATTAATTAAAGATCACAAAATATAAGTAACCCATTACTTTATTAGAAATCTTAATTTTCAGTGCTTATTAATTAACGATCATTAAATATAAGTAACCCATTACTTTATTAGAAATCTTAATTTTCGGTGCTTATTAATTAACGATCATTAAATATAAGTAACCCATTACTTTATTAGAAATCTTAATTTTCAGTGCTTATTAATTAACGATCATTAAATACAAGTAACCCATTACTTTATTAGAAATCTTAATTTTCAGTGCTTATTAATTAACGATCATTAAATATAAGTAACCCATTACTTTATTAGAAATCTTAATTTTCAGTGCTTATTAATTAACGATCATTAAATATAAGTAACCCATTACTTTATTAGAAATCTTAATTTTCAGTGCTTATTAATTAACGATCATTAAATATAAGTAACCCATTACTTTATTAGAAATATTGATTTTCAGTTCTTATTAATTAACGATCATTAAATATAAGTAACCCATTACTTTATTAGAAATCTTAATTTTCAGTGCTTATTAATTAACGATCATTAAATATAAGTAACCCATTACTTTATTAGAAATCTTAATTTTCAGTGCTTATTAATTAATGATCACTAAATATAAGTAACCCATTACTTTATTAGAAATCTTAATTTTCAGTGCTTATTAATTAAAGATCACTAAATATAAGTAACCCATTACTTTATTAGAAATCTTAATTTTCAGTGCTTATTAATTAACGATCATTAAATATAAGTAACCCATTACTTTATTAGAAATCTTAATTTTCAGTGCTTATTAATTAACGATCACTGAATATAATTAACTCATTACTTCATTAGAAATATTAATGCAAATGTATTATTCCGTATAATTTGCATAGGCTAGACAGCAAACATTAAATTAATACTTAATAATAAAATGGTGTTGTCATAATTTTTAAAACATGAAAATTTTTCTTTGAAAAATAATTTGTCTGATTTAATATTCATTCTTTAAATAAGTTCATTCTTTCCGGATTATTTTTAATGTTTGAGTTGATTGTTATGACAACCTGGTCCTCATTGAATGAAAATACTAGTATCAATTATACTGCATGGAAATATCTCTTGGTTTATAAACACAAGAAGACAAATCCCTTTTTAGGGAGTTTTATACATTATATAAACATTCCATAATAATTTTAGCTGAATAATATGAGTTGCTCTCATTTCCCCCAAAAATAAATGATGTTTCTTTATTTTCTTTTTAACAAAAAACACCTTTACTAAAGTTATATCACAGGGTACTAAAAAAAAGTGCATAAATATTTTTTTATGAAAATAAAGAATCGTAGATGTTAACAATAAAAAAATCTTTTAAAATATAGTTCTCATATATTACAAAAAAAAGCCCCTGAATTCCGTATTAATAATGCCAATAGATTAAAACATTTTAATGAATTTATTTATTTAATAAAATATAGTTTCTGAAAGAAAAACAATAAAGTAACATTTTGGCCAAAAGATTGTAATAAAATATAGTTTTTGAAATTGATTTTTTTAATAATTTAAAATGTTATAAAACGAACATAATAATAATAATAAAACTAAATTTTATTACAATGTTATAATAAATTAAGTTTTTTTAGTTTTTTAACTTAAAAATAAATCAAACATGAAAAATTACGAATTCATTAAAGTAACACAAAATCAATAATTTAAAATAATTAATAGAACATTTATTGAAATAAATTAAAATGTGCGTTTTTTTTTTTTTTTTTTTTTTCAGAACGAAGTTTTTATACAACATAGTAAATATTTGTAATAAATTAAAACAGTCATGGTTTTTTTTTTGACGTGTGTGGGGGGGGGGGATTGGATGAAACTTATTAATTAGTCTAAAATTGTATTTTTTATCTCGAAATAAGATTCTAATTTATTTTTTTAAACTTGAAATTCGAACTTTAATCACGGTCGTCGTAATATAATGCAATGCTTTATCTTTGAACGCCATGATGGATTTAAAAAACTTAGCCGTGTTCTTGGTAGGGAATAAAGTCACAATAGCAGGAACAATTAAAAAATGTTTTCTCAGTGAATGAATAATCCATGCTGTATATTAACCTGATTGACGCACGCATATTTATTCACGACTCACTTCCGGTCCTGATTGATCGTGGGTCTAAGAACCACGACCATTGACATCACCAGAAAATCTCAACTCAGTGGCTAGGCCTTAGTATTACGACGGCCACGGCCCAACCCTCTTCCTGATCTCTCTCTTTCTCTCTCTTTCACTCTCTCTCTCTCTTTCACCCTCTCTCTCTCTCACATATATATATATATATATATATATATATATATATATATATATATATATATATAATTATTAATGACAATATATGTATTAGCATATACTATCAATGCCCTTTTACTTTGCAGTCTCCTTAAAAGATTTAGCTCGATGATTGTCAATTAGTGACAACAAAGCAAATATAAGTCAGGTTCATATTATATTCCAATAACCATGTTTCTATTTTATTATTTTTATTTTTATTTTTCACATTTCTAAAAGACATAGCATTTCTGTGAGATATATTTTTTACAGTCCGTTTTATTTGTTTTGTGCCAAACAACATTTTTATGTCAATATCGTCTCTGCAACATTACAAAATCATCAGAAAAATTCACAAAGAATAAAAAGTTCTTGGATTAAAGTGTCTTCAAGTTGGTGATTCTTGGCACGCTGATCTGATTTCTTGAGAGACATTGAATACCCTCCCTGCCCCTTTACAATTTCCCAATTTCTCTTTATATATTGGGCTTTTTCTTCCCTCTCCGTCATAAATCATGTTATTCCACCCCCCTATAAAATTATAGATTAAATATGCTTCAAATTTTCCCCTCTCTCTAAATATGTATTAGATATGTTGTCACTCTCTCTCATTACTTATATTTGAATTGTCGAGTGTGAATTTTTCTTTTCTCATTTTCAAAAATGTAATCATCTCACTTGGATGCTTGACAATACCACAAGGTTGAAATAAATTATTGCATCGATGATTATGTAATTTCGTGTTACTATATTTTATTTTATTCTCGCTCTGTTTATTACATTGAGCTCTCATACCTGGATTTCCTCCTGGAATTTATTTCATTATAACACACTATATATATATATATATATATATATATATATATATATATATATATATATATATATATATATATATATATATATATAATCATCCACATACAGACGGTTTCGCTGTATCACAGCTCTTCAGTGCGGCTAGACCAGTTAGTGCCTCAAGCCAGGATTGAAACTCAACCGTCGAGCTGACAGTCGGCGCTCCTACTCCTGTGCTATCATACGACACTGGCTGAATGTAAGTAATATCTCAATGTAAACATTGTCAAGTGCCGGGAACTCGAATTAGTTTTACTTAATGAGCTATGCCTTAAAGCTAATGGCAGTTGACGATATCCTTACAAATAAGCTCTACCCAGGGAGGGAGCTTCATAAAGAATTATAATACCACGGTATGAGAAGAGTTTAACTTCTCATATATCGGAGTAACTCCTAATATGGAGGGGGTGCTCAATATTTCAAATAGAGCATAGTAATAGTTAAATAGATACAACAAACAAAAAATAATATTCATATAATGAGAAGATCAATTAGGTGAAAATTAAGTACATTTTAATGAGAGAACAATCGAAAATGCAACTACACAAGATACACTGACAAACCTTATGTATTCTGATTCAGTATAACTTCAAGCAGGTTATGGGGAAAAACAACTCTCAGAGGTCCAACAGTCAGTCAGTTGCTGATGACTTTTTCGTTATTGCTTTCTTTTTTTTCTTTGTATTAGTTGCCAAAGTTTTAGCACAAATAAAAGAGAGAGGGGGCAGTCGGTGAGAGATGTGCATTCAAAAACTAACGTGTCTGAGGATGTGAGAGAGGGAGAGAAGATTTTAACTTTTTTTTTTTCATCCCGGGCAACGTCGGGTAGTCCTTCTAGTTATTAATATGTCACACGTAACAGTGTGCTTGCGTGAAATCTGTGCTTGATATACTTTGGAAATCCGTTTAATATTGGGTCTTATATGTGATGAGCGTGCTCTCATTCCCTTCATGGAGGCATCTAATATTTGATCTAATTTTACATTTAAGATAATCCTCATTCAATGTCTCTTGACAATGGCAGATAGTTATTTCCCTTTAAACATAGAAATGCCTTTAGATGAAATAGGATTTCTCATCTAACGCAGTGAATCAAAAAGTTAAAACTATTTTCTTTAAATTGAAGATGCATATTTAATGATTTGAGAAAATTTCATTTGTCATTTTGAAATTCAAAAGGTAAATATAAAATTATATAAAAATGTGTGTTTCTACTTTATTCATTTGATTATACTGAAACTGTATTTGTTCTAATTAATGATGCTTTTGAATGTTAAACCGATGAGTTTGAATGATGAGCTCTCAGGTTGGGTGCTATTAGCCATGGCAATTGGTGGTTAAAAAGGTTTCTTATAATTGCTCAAGGAAAGGAGCTTTGTCTTAGTAGCATTAAATGTTACCATCCATTTACGTCACTACAGAGCGGGGATCATTTTCTAACGATTCTGACATTGCCATACATGGATGTTCATTGTGTTTAGGTATCCCGCTTCCATTTTCCCAGGACTCTCTTGACTTAGCTGGAGATAGCTGGAGAATCTTTCCAATTTTAAATATCTTGGAGATGTTCTAGATAGTTCTGGTGGTAAAGCAACATGGGAGGTTTTCAACTTGGTGGTGGCGGAGGTGTTGTGTCAGAAATACATAAAAAGTAAGATTAGGGGACAATTGTATACTGCGTACATCCGATCTGTTCTTTTATACGCATTCGAGACATGGACTATCGATTTCAATTCCATAGCCTGTGTGAAAAGAATTGACAGATCTATGATAGCAAAAATAAATTTGTCAGGATTTGAGGGGTCATCAACATGAAGGAAGTTATCTGAAGTAAAAGATAAAATGGAAAAGGTTTGTTTTTACTTACTTCCCATTGAAGCAAGATGTGACACAAGGCCAGAAGGTGGGGAAAACCTGCTCCCACAAGTGGGTACTCTGCTCGGGTACAAAAATAGCTGAAAACGGACCTGTCAGCATCAGGCAATCAGAAATACATCAACCCCCACTCCTAAAGGAAGAAAGTAACTAGGAACGAGCCATGCTATGCCTCATTCCAACAAAGACAGGTTTGGTGATTCCTAGTTGCCAGAATGATGCCAAAGATGGAGTTCAGCTAATATGCAACAGACTTTTTTTGTTTTTTTTTTGTTTAACATGGTTCACCCCAAACAAGGCAGGCCGCCACTGTAGACGTAAGGGGCTATTGAGAAAAAAGAAAAGGGGAGAAGGTTGGGGGAGTCAGCCTAAATTGGGATCTGTGCAGCGAGATGTCTGTTTACATTAGTTTTAAATTTCTGCATGTCAGTACTGTCGGGGAAACAGGGGGCAGGGAGGGAGTTCCAGAGGCCAGCAGCACGAGGAAAGAAGCTATTTGAGTAGAAGGCTCTCCAGCATCTGGGGACCTCCACAGTGAATGAATGAGACTTAGTTGATTGTCGAGTTAGTCTAGTGAATTTACGTCGAGGGGGCACCAGAGTAGCATAATCCATTGAAGTATTTGTAAAACAAACATAAGGATGCTACATTGCGGCGATGGGACAGGGACTGGAGCTTGGTTGACAGTGAGGGACCTATTAGGTTGGCGACTCTTTTTGGGCCTTGTCAAGGAGGGAGAGACTAGTAGATGATGCACCAGCCCAGATGTGGCAACAATACTCCATGCATGGGCGGATGGTGGCTTTGTAGAGATACAGGATAATGTCAGGTGTAAGAAGTTTACTAGCACGGTAGAGGGACCCAACCTTCTTTGCGGCAGCCTTGGCAATGTTTTCAATGTATTTGTTCCAATTCATGTTACCTGTGAAGGTTAGGCCGAGGAGTTTGAATGATGAACTCTCAGGTAGGGTGTTATTTGCCATGGCAATCGATGGTTGGAGAGGCTTCTTGTAGTTGTTGAAGGAAAGGAGTTTTGTCTTTGCGGCATTAAAAGTTACCAACCATTTATGACCCCAATCCACTACAGCCTGGAGGTCATTTTCTAAAGATTCAGCCATTGCTTCGGATATGATCGCGTCTGTTTTGCTAACATGGCGAGAGTAAAGCGTGGTGTCGTCAGCAAATAAACCAATCTCTGACTCTATGTCATCAGGGAGATCGTTTATATAGATCAGGAACAACAAAGGTCCAAGGATAGATCCCTGGGGTTACACCAGCATTTATGTCATGTTGCTTAGATGAACGGCCATCGAGGACAACCTGGATTTTTCTTTTGTTTAGGAAGGATCTAATTATATTAAGTAGTTGCTCGGTAATACCGTATAAGCGTATTTTCAGGAGAAGCCCTTTATGCCATACCTTGTCAAAGGCCTTGGATATATCAAGCGCTACTGCCCTAGCTTAACCTGCCTTGTTGAGTGTATGATACATGCGTTCAGAGATGACCTTTAGGATGTCTGCAGTAGATTGTGCTTGTCTAAATCCATACTGGCGGTCAGATAGAAGTTTAGCATTGACTAAGTGCCATACTATCGCTAGATTGATTAAGGATTCAAAGATTTGGGCAAAGATCGGCAGTAGACTGATTGGGCGGTAGTTCTGAGGGTTGGTTCTATTCCCAGAACTCTTGTAGACTGGTACCACAGAGGCAATTTTCCAGCTATCGGGGAAGCAAGATTCGGCTAGGCATTTATTGTAGAGTTTGGAGAGGACAGGGGCCAGTTCAGCAGAGCATTTCTTTATTACTATTACAGGTATAAGATCAGGCCCACAAGCTTTAGAGGTGTCAAGGTTTTTTATGATGTCTCTGACCTGGGATAGGGTGATGACCAGGTTATCAAGTGTGGCTTCGGTCCGCAAAGGGAATTCAGTGAGAGGGTGGTTATCTGAGTCTAAAGTAGAATTAGAAGCGAAACGCTGTGCAAGTAGTTCAGCCTTATCAGTGGCCGTGTCTAAAGTAGAGTTAGACTGGAAGCACTTCAGTATAAAATTGCAACTAACTAAAACGGCTATCTTGAAATAGTGTATTTCGTCTGTAGGTATAAAACACTTTAACATTTAAAAAATATATATATATGTATATATATATACGATATTTGTTTTGTTTATTATCTATGTACATATACGTTTCGTCCTTTAATTGAGACACGTCGGCATAGAGATATAACTATTCACTACTGGTCGTGTGATTCGAAACCCTGGGCTCCCATTATGTTACAACTAAAATCCTGACATCTAGACCCCCACGGCCACCGCTGAATAGCTAGATAAACAGTGATAATTTTAACACTTATTCGGTGGCTTGACGTCAAGAGAGCATTCAACTTAATGAAAGGAACGATGCATTTATAGCTAGCGACGTCATGCTGTGTTAATACTACACTTACAGTGCCCATCTAGAGGGGTTTCTAGCGGCTACAAATAATATATGTATATATATATATATATATATATATATATATATATATATATATAACTTTATGTAAACATAAAAAACGGTCTACACAAATGAATTAATGTTTTTGTGCTTAAATGCATATCATCGGGACTGAAAACAAAAATAATGAAATTGTTCGATAGAAAATCAGAAGTATAGCTATCAAGAACAGCAATCGATATGACTTCGCTCTTTTCAAGGTTATAACTGTAGGGTGTGTGTGTATATATATATATATATATATATATATATATATATATATTTTTCTTTTTCTTCTTCATCTGATTTTGTTATTTAGGGTGCTGTGAGTGTCCCAGACTGCGAGGTGGATAACATTAGGCAACGTCTTACACTTACTCTCCATATGGTTCAATCCAAGGTGTAAATAACATCCAAACAGAGAGTAATTTACAATTGCTGATATATGGAAAAAAGTGAGAAAATCAGTTTAGAGAGAGAGGGGGAGGAGGGGGAGGGGGGCAAAGAAACAGTTTATGTTATTTTTTTTTTAGAAATGAAAAAATATAAATAAAAAACATGAGAATATGAGAATATGAGAACATGAGAATATGAGAATATGAGGGTGTTAACAAAATCAGTTCAACAGTTGCTTTGTTGCTGTCGGTCTGAGGTATGGTTCTGTTCAGTATTAGGAGGTCCACCTTCCCAGGCTTTACCTTCTCTCTGAGATGGGGTTATTGCTAATCGCCTGAGGTGCCCCTTACCGGGAAATGTCGACGGGCTGCTCAGGCATTTTTTGTTGGTCAGAGTGCGCTGGCTTCTCAAAACCACATTTGACCTTGTGTCTAACCTCCTGGAAAGGAGTTAAATAATATGTATGTCTGTTCTACTCAAGATGGTGTTGTTATGATTGATGTTAAGCGATTGAAAATGACGCTGCTGTTTTGTGTACCTTTCAGTCATGACTTTATTGGTGAATTCACTACAAATGTGCGATCATTGCTCAAAGGGGCTGGAACAGGAAACCGATATGCGGTGAGTGCAGATATTTTCTATCTTTTCTTTTATATTCTATCTTATATAAATCGAGATTTTGTCCGTCTGTCAGTCACAATTCTTCTGACAGTCACAATCGTTTTAAACGTAATAAATACATTGCGGAATTACATCACAGATCTTAACTATTTTTAGGAATGGAATATATTGCATTAATAGTAAATAATAAATTTCTAACAAATAAAGCAAATGCCATGATCGGAAATCGAAACCGAAACATTGAGGTCTTCAGTTTGACATTCTACGAACTGAGGCAATTGTGATTTTCTCATAAATAGAGCTTAAAAAATAATCATAGCTTATAAATAGAGCTTAACAAAATAATTATAGCTTCAGCGTGACGTCATGGATTTATAATTTACGTCATGTTTCAAAACATGAATTCAAACATAAGCGATAATAAATAAAAATAAATGAATAGGTAAACATTATCAATAGCATTGGAAATAATTTTAATAGTCTAAAACAATTTATTTTGCTTTAACTACGTATTGTCATTAAAAACAATTTAATATTTAATATATACTAGAATTTGGGCCCATGAGGCCCATGATTCTAGTCTTTGAAAAAACATTTACATATCCTTGTGGGGATCTGTCTACAGCATTTTATTAAGTTTTCATGTTTTCCCTTGTAGGCAATCAATCCTAAGAAGAAAGCCAAAAAGAAAAATTACAGGAACTCTGGTGAGGTGAGTTACCCTATTATATACCCTCAATATAAAGAGTTATGTTGCTGCCAGCTTCTTTTCGTTGAAGACATTCTCCATTGATTCTTTCCTAGGAGGTGGGGGGTAACTGGAACGTATTTCTAAAGAAGGACGATGAAGATGATTCAAACTTTAAATATATTTTACTTATTTAAATAAGTGGATATTCATATTGCTTAACAAAGAATTGCTACTGGTTTGATCTAAAGCCTGTCTCTGCCTTTCATGTTTTTCTATTAAAGTCTCAAATAGCAACTAATTATTCAACTTCAAATCTATTCTATGTCACATGATTTAACTAACTAATCAGATACACTTTCCATTGATTTCGAGCTGGTTTGCCACCTTGAATGCAATTCACATCATCATCATCATCATCATCATCATCATCATCATCATCATCATCATCATCATCATCATCATCATCATCATCATTCCCTCACATGTTTTATTGGCCTTCTCCTGCCAACAACCCTGCTACCCTAACTGTTCTTACATTTACTCACCCAAAAACTCTCATCCATTCTTTCAATGTGACCAAACCAACAAAGTATCCTGTTCTGCACAAATATCTCTATACTGTCCAGATTTAATTTTTTTCTGAGCTCATTAGATCTAAGCCTGTCGTATCATTCTGATATCATTTATCTCCATGCAACACATATCCACAACCCTCACAGGCTAGGTTTTATTTCCATACATCTTCACACTTTCCACAAACAATCTGGGTGGGGAGTTGGGTGGCAAAACGTTTGTTCACTTTACATTTAAATTTCTGCGTGTTGGTATGGAATTTACCAAGTGGTCCACAGAAAGAAACTATTAGAGTCAAAAATCTTCCCGCATCTAGGGATCTCTATAGAGAAGGGGTGGGATTTTGCTGTTAGTCAGGTGGGTCAGGGGTATTTTCATTTAGGGGGTACAAGTGTAGTAAGTTCATTACAGCACATTCCGTGGAAATACTTGTAAAACAAGCAGATGGGTGTTGTGATGTGACAGTGGCTGGAGTTTGGTAGACAGTGCGGGACCTATTAGGTTATAAACTTTTTTTTGCACCCTGTCCAAAAGGGAGAAACTAGTGGTTCGTGCACCAGCCCTGATGTGGCAACAATACTCCATGCATTGGCAAATGGTGGCTTTATAGAGATATAGGATATTGACAGGTGTGAGAAGTTTTCTAGCCAGGTAGAGGGAGCCTACTTTCTTTGCAGCAGACTTGGCAGTGTTTTCTATGTATTTATTCCAATTCATGTTACTTGCGAATGTCAGGCTGATGGGTTTGATGTTATACTCTCAGAAAATGTTTTATCAGTGGTTGGAATGGTTTCTTTTAGTTGTTGAAGGAAAGGATTTTGGTCTTAGTAGAATTCTCTCAACTTCCATGTTATTGCACTTCTTATGTACCCCAAAAAATTAGTTGATTCCAACTCCCTTTCCACAAACTGAGCAGGGGAACTTTTCTTCTTTCTGAAAAACACATAATAAAAATACATCCTACTTGCTGCCACTACCCGTCATTACGCAGGAGTCTTCTTTCATTTCTGAAACACAAGTTTAGTTCTGTGGTGGGCACATTTCGTTGATATCGATTTCTAGCTGACGTTCCATCTTCTCCTTTAAAATCTTCAGTGATACTCGATCACCTTTTCAATTTAAATTTTGGAGGCGATTTATAGTTTGTGTCGACAACATTCGTTGCTTAACGAAAAGAAATTGTTATTTCTGTGAATCCTTTTTGAATATTGTAAGGATTACATGAAACGTATTTTTCTTTTCTGTTTTGTTCAATTTCACTTAAAATCTAGTGTTACTCCTCTGAAAAATGTTAGTTTAAAGAATATTGTAGAAAACTTCGATTTACTAAAATTGAATCTGCTTTCATTACCGTGACCCGTTGGGTCACAACCACTACCACTATTTATTCTACTTTGATTTAATTCGAAAATTCATAAACTGTGACATATCTTTTATGACATTCTTCTTGCATATCTAAAAATAATGTTTCTATTATTATCTGTGATAAGATTAAGATAGTGAAAGTGAAAGTGGTTTGTTATTTAACCCATGCTTAAAAAAATCCACTCAAAAATCAGACTTATCCGATCTTAATTAAATTTTCAGAATTTATAGTATTTATTTCATTTTAGAAAAACTTATAGATTTTTAGGTCACTTAAAATAGTTTATCCCCTCCTTTATGTCAAGGACGAAATTCGTCTTTTATACCCATAGTCGACACTCAGTGACCACCTTTTTTTACTAATGAGTCACGGCTCATCAAGGTCCAAAGGCCACTTGAAAACAAAGATTAAAAACAAAAGTATCATTTTCTACCGAGAGCTGCCTTTTAAGGCAGCTCTCGGTCATTCGCACCATTTTGTAAAGGTGGTCACTTAGTTTCGACTATGGGTATAATAAGACGTGCTTCTACCTTGAAATGAATGGAAGTGGGTCAAGTAATTCTTTTTAAATCTCTAAGTTATTTTTTTTACCTGTTCCTAGATTTACCGATTAAGGAATTCTTCTAGCATAACAAAAAAATTAGTCTCTTTACTTCTATATTATCCGAATGGATAATTTGCTATCTAATTTACATACGTGTTTACGGTGTGTACGAACACACTATGTAAATTAGTTGAAAAGTGAGAGCGTCTCTTTTTCTCTAAATACTCTCAGAGATACTTTTAGCAAAGATGTGATAGAAAAAGATTACATTTCTCGGTTTTTGAAAAAAGGTGAATACAAGTAGCGAGATTGTGCGTACAAAAAAGAGTCAAAAATGAGTACGTGTTCCCTGCCTGAGCATGGCGCACGCAGTTCCTGATCCTGTCGGACTCGGGTAAGTTTAGCCTCTTAGCTAGCCGAGTGAATGAGTTACCCCCCCTTTCTGGTAATAGAAATCGTCCAAGATGCCCACACCCTACTTTCAATTTTTTATCATCGGCCTCCCCCAAATTGTATTTATCTTGGAAGGACACCACTCATTCTCGAACTCTATCCCCCGTTTTTTCTTTTCTCTCCCACTTAGAACACACTCCCCTCTAGAGAACAATCTGCTTGTTTTCGGTTCTGCACACACCGGAAAACAGTGGCCGGTCTATTATTTAGAAAGGGTCTCACTAACCGGTTTTTGTTCTTCTTTCTTCCACTGTCTACTATACTCAAATGAATTATTGTACATATAACGATATTTATGAAAGAATAAAAAAAATTTCAAACCAATTTGAGGATATCTTAAGTAGGACGGACCCTAGAGTAAATGTGGCATTGTGGTGAATGAGATGATTCTAGTTAAGAGTAAGATAGACATTTTATCACTTTAGACCAACGAACCCCTTTTTCTCCACACTTCTGATGGCCTGATGTCTAATTTGTTTTAAATTTAAATTTTGTTTATTTTTTGTAAACAAATAATTCAAAGTGTAGTATCTGTCCTGATACGGCATCTGTTCTGTTCTCGGTCAGTGAGGGAGAAATCCTTCTAGACTGAAGCAATTTTAATTTTTGTGCCAATCCAGAGTGCCCATGTTTGAGAGCTGGATTTTCCCCACGTTAAAAAATAACCCTGTGTCTAACTCTGCCCTCGTAGGGAGACAAGTAAATAAGGACATTAAAAACTATTAGAGAGTGGTTGAATCAACACAGAATGAGAGAGGGTGAGAGTGATAGACAGAAACTTAATAAGAGATGGGTTACTTGGTGAGTTAATTGCAAATTACAGCTAATTAGAACGACTAAAATGGATTTTTTTTCTTTTCAAAATTACCTCACTCGTAAAACTAATGAATATTTTAGCATGTATTTTGTGTGATTAAAATATATAGAAAAAAAGCCTTAGGGAAACAAATATTGATTAAGTCAGATTTAGTATAATAATTGATTATTAAATTAAATTCATCGAATGTGTTTGACATATAATAAGAATTGTTGTTGATTGAATCGATTATTGGTGTTGCACTGATGAATTTCATTTTCCTTTGCAGATTATACTCATGTCCATTAAGACTGAAGCCATTCATTCCTTCTTGGACTACATCAAATCTGGGTAAGTCTGATTATTAAATAAATAAAAAAAAACATGCAAGTCTCTATTTATCTAACGTTAGGGATGTGCATATGTTTATATATTTCTATGTACAGGATTCACTCCTAAACTAATTAACCGATCATTATGAATGTTGGAACACAGCTGCTAGGCTGTTCAGTAACGTGGGGTACATTTAGTTTAATTCAGTTTTATTGAAAGGGGGCAAACAGGGAGCAGAAGTCTTTCGTGAAAATTCAGATAACTGATTTTTGTGAAACTTTAACAATAGGTATTAGACATCATGTAATAAATATTCCCTAAATTTCAATTTTTTCTTAAGACCCCTTAAGCTGTCTGTCCATTTTTAAGTTTGTTCCGATATAGACAGTAGACTTCTAAGTCAAATACCTTAAATTTTAGACATTGTCTAGAATCAAAATCATGTAATAGATTTTGATCAAAATTGGAATAAGTATTCTAGACATAAGGTTTAGTAGCGTTATATCTTGATTTAAATCTTTGTAAGGAGACATAAAAATTGTGTGAAACTGTTCTGTTCGTGAAATTAATTTTACCTGTCATGGGACGGGTATTATTCTAGGTTACATATCAGTTAATCGTGATATACCATAAACTGAGTTGACAGATCAATCATTCAGGTTTTAGTTTTGGCTCAGTTTGAGAAAAAAAGAAATAGAAAAAAGGCATTTGGTAAATGGAAGGTAATGGAATCGAAAGACTTTTCTTTGCTGAAACAGCTAAAGACACCAACTGTCTACATTTGTTTCTAAGAAAACATTGAAAATAGTTTTATATCCTGGCTGCTTATAACTCACCAACCTTTAGTACTCATTTAGTTTTTAATGTGTTTGATGATTGGTTTGATGGTTGGTTTGATGATTGGTTTGATGATTGGTTTGATGATTGGTTTGATGAATGGTTTGATGGTTGGTTTGATGGTTGGTTTGATGATTGGTTTGATGGTTGGTTTGATGATTGGTTTGATGATTGGTTAGGAAAAAAGTCAAGATGAAGAACGTAACTTGGTAGAATTAGCTGTATCTGGCCTCATCTGACTGAAATAGAATACTGAACAAGAAAAGGGTCACCATCTTCCATAAATAAGACCACTACTAAATATGCATCAACTTTTATTCAAGGGAACACTGGAACGTAACAAGAATTGTTTGATAGGCTGGTTTTCGTCGATAAACGAATGCTGTATCCTGGAGCTCCATTCTAGCAGGTCGCTTGTGACTAAACAACGAAAACAGGATACCACATCCTATCTGGAAGCGATCAAAACTGGAACTGATTAGAATCATATTTTCGGCGCCAAGCCTTGTTGGCGCATATTGATTTTGATTCTTTGCAGATGTGTCCCAACTCCCACGCTGTTATAAGACTAAGCGTAAGTACGTGTGTGCGAAGCCAAACCACAACTCAATTTAACGCATAATACTGCATGTACATTTAAACAAAATAGATCTCTCATGCAACTGATACACTTCCATGTTCCAGGCTGCATGACGTAAAAAACGGAAAATATGTGGATTGAAATATCCTCGATCAGAAACACTTTTTTATGCTTTTCATGTCACATGGTTTGGAAATTATACATGTTTTTCTAGTTTTTCATATATATATATATATATATATATATATATATATATATATATATATATAAAGAGAGAGAGAGGGGAAGAGTCTGGGACGACTGTAACCAGGGTTTATGAAAGGCACGCCAAGATAACAGAGCCAGCCGAAGTACGTCGGATGCTTGAGCGTTCAAGCCAAGAAAGAGGATACTATCCCATTCTATTTGGTTTGAATTAGATATTTTTATTTCCGGAACAGAAGAGTGGATTCTCTTTATTAGTCAGTATGATTCAGGGGCGATAACTTGATTATAATCCAAAGGAGTTCAGTCTGAAGCCAACAATCACCTAGAAATTTGTCCAACCTGGAACAAACTGTAGATTTGAAAAAAAAAAAAAACACAAAAAAAAACAGAAGGATGACACATGTACTTTAAAATTATGAAGAGAAATATATGTGGAGAAGATTTCGTTTACCAGTTGTGAACGAATGGAAAATAGTTTTGAAACAAATAAAATGAGATAACCTGGTCTATACAAGTTATCTTAGCCAAGGGAGATCACTCTGAAGTCAACGTAAGTCATAACTTCGGGGCGCTACTTAAGTTGATGCTGTTGATCTGAGGGAGATAACTCAATTGTATTTATTCGATTTAATCGTAAATCTCGTTGTTATTCCTTATCTTCAAGAATTAAAAACATAAATTCCAATGTTAATTATTTTCAAAACGTTTCAAAAGAGAGCGAGCATAATAAGTCGTAAATTTAAAAATATTGAATAAATTATTAAACAAACCTTCAATTGTTTGTGTGTCGATGCTATCGTCATCGGGATCGATAAAGTTGTGATCTGTGATGACTGTGTCGCGTATGTCATATTCAAAATCTCCCGGATGTTAGTATGCAGTCTACCCATCAGATATTGGCAAAGGAAAACAACTTTCTCATTTTTAAATGAAGGCGTGTGGTCACATGACAAGCGAAACATCAGGAAATTGTTGGGGACACAAGAGATGGATGTTTCTACCTACATTTAATGCAATTCTTGTGGCGGCGAAGGGGAAAGGGCGGCGCTTCTTGTTTTCACCTTTTTTTCACCGAGCAACTTTTTTTACTTTCTCTCTACACTTATATATCATGTCGCTAGAGAATTCATGGTTTTCTATTATTTTTTTTTGGGGGGGGGGGGGTAGGGGGCGCACCCGTTTTTCTAAACTTTTTTACTGACCAATTCTTTTGTCTTTTTTTTTTGTGTACAATTACCTATCATATCACTAGAGAATTTTTTTCAAATATTTTAGATTTTAGGAGGGTGGATCAGTTTCTTATATAAACAACGGAATTCTCTAACGGCATGATAGGTAATTGTACACAGAAAAAAAAAGTTTGGTCCGTAAAAAAGGTGAAAACAAATTGGGTGGTAGTATATTGCCAACAAATAACGAACACATAACAACATGCTACATTTTTTTCACCATTTTTATGGAGCAATTTTTTTTTCTGTGTTCATAAGATTGTTTGAAGCTGTTCAAATTTGGAAGAGTAGAGACACCTATCATTTCATAGTCTGATTGAAAATTTAAAGATTCTATGTATTCATATGAATTTGTAGAGTGGTGTTTTTTGTTGAGTGTCAAGACAGGAGATAGCCATTTTGCTGAGTTGGCCGTGTCTGTAAATATCTGATTTGAATAAGAAAAGAGTCACCAGAGTTCGAAGGAAAACACCAAAGTCTTCGCTACAATAATATATGTCTTTTATTTAACTGGAACAAGAATACAGGGACGTAAACATTGACATGCACATTGCAGGCCCATCTGATCATGGATCCCTTTATCAAAATCTAGAATACAACACACTGTGAGATTTTTCATCTATATTTTTCCCATGTGCAATTACTGTAGAGTGATGAGAGTGTCGAGACATAAGATAGCCATTTTACTGAATCGGCCATGATTTGAATAAGAAAAGAATCACCACAGTTCGAAGGAAAACACCAACAATTTCTCTACAATAATATATTTATTTAACTTGAACAAGAATGCAGGAATATAGACATGTAAATTGAGTTGCTTGGTTGTTGTTCATTTTTTTTAAAGAACGTTACATAAATTTATACAAACTTTGGTATTACTTACCATTGTTTGCATACACGTCATTTTATTTCACAGCTTGTGTATTAAACATATCCATAATTAGACCAGAAGGCTAAGACTAAAAGTACAGTTAACACATTTATTTACAGTTTACAATTATGAAAGACAAGCAACGTACATTATACAAAACAATCATAGTTATTTAGTTCTTACACTACCTTTAAGATAGGAACATCGTTTACCGAGGGAGGGGCTAGATTCTTCATTTTGTGAGAGCCCCATGGTGATGTTCTTAATACTCTCTGGCCTCTTTAGGGCATAATCAAGGGGTAACAATCAGCGGTGCTCAGAATTAGGGCATCACCAGAATCGGTATTGCTTTTTATACCTGTTCATATGAATCAACATTTTGTTTCCTATTTCTTTCCAGACGAACACAATTAAACTTTACAGTTGCCATTGATTTCACTGCGTCGAATGGCAACCCAACCAACCCGACATCTCTTCATTACTACAACCCTTACCAAATGAATCAGTACGCTGCGGCTATCCATGCAGTTGGAGAAATCATCCAAGATTACGACAGGTAATAAAATGCTATTTAAAACTTAGATGTGGCAGCCCTCCCCCCCCCCCAAAAAAAAAAATGCTATTTCACCCTTAAATGTGATCGACCAAAGAAAATGCTATTTTTAAAGTTAAATGTTGGCAAAATAATCCAAGATTACGACAGGTTAGACATGCTTTTGTTATTGCATAAATTTGATCAAATTCATTTTACACAATGAGGATTAAGCTGAATATCGCAACGATAACAAAAAGTTATAAACATAATCACAAATGCAAAAGTTTATCAGTTTAACTATAAGATAATATAGGGTTACTCCAACTATAAGATAATATAGGGTTACTCCAACTATAAGATAATATAGGGTTACTCCAACTATAAGATAATATAGGGTTACTCCAACTATAAGATAATATAGGGTTACTCCAACTATAAGATAATATAGGGTTACTCCAACTATAAGATAATATAGGGTTACTCCAACTATAAGATAATATAGGGTTACTCCAACTATAAGATAATATAGGGTTACTCCAACTATAAGATAATATAGGGTTACTCCAACTATAAGATAATATAGGGTTATCCCAACTATAAGATAATATAGGGTCACTCCAAGAACAGGTAACCTCCTCCCCCGCAAAATGCCACCTTTAGAATCGTTAATAAAATTCACAATCCTGTCTGTAATCCAACCATATTTAGTACAAAAAACTTCAGTCTATTCATTACTTGTCCACCAAGTTTCAATCATGAATGTCCAACAGTGTTTCTTTTATCGCCGTTTCATGATAAGCACACATGGATACAATGTGCAAAATTGTTAATAACTCGGACACATTCCTCTCTTGGCACTGCACTGTGATTACCCTTTTCAGTTCAGGAATAGTGTGGAGATCTTTTTCATAGATATTATTTTTTAGATAACTCCACATATTAAAATCTGGGGAGGTTAAAGGTTCGGTAAGTGTGAAGCCCATTTAGGATCACACTTACTACGAATGTGACGATCACCAAAGTGTCCTCGCATATCATTGAACGGCAATAAAACAAAGACTGTTGAACATTCCTGACTTAATCTTGGTGGACAAGTCAAGCATAGACCAAAGTTTATTTGTACTAAATATGGTTGAATTACAGAAAGGATTGTGAATTTTATTAACGATTCCATTGTTTTTTTGTTTGCTATTTCAAACTTAAACATGACAGACCAAAGTAAATTGCTATTTCAAACTTAAACATGACAGACCAAAGAAAATTGCTATTTCAAACTTAAACATGACAGACAAAAGTAAATTGCTATTTCAAACTTAAACGTGACAAACTTAAGAAAATGCAATTTACAAGTTAAACATTACAGACCAAAGAAAATTGCTATTTCAAACTTAAACGTGACAGACCAATCTAAATTGCTATTTCAAACTTAAACATGACAGACAAAAGTAAATAGCTATTTCAAACTTAAACGTGACAGACCAAAGTAAATTGCTATTTCAAACTTAAACGTAACAAACTTAAGAAAATGCAATTTACAAGTTAAACATGACAGACCAAAGTAAATTGCTATTTCAAACTTAAACATGACAGACCAAAGTAAATTGCTATTTCAAACTTAAACATGACAGACCAAAGTAAATTGCTATTTCAAACTTAA
>OY744518.1:168534657-168599657 GCA_963556195.1 Sepiola atlantica
TGCTTATTCATCAACAACTGCACAGACCCACTTGTGCTCATTCATCAACAATTACACAGACTCACTTGTGCTCATTCATCAACAATTGCACAGACTCACTTGTGCTCATTCATCAACAATTGCACAGACTCACTTGTGCTCATTCATCAACAACTGCACAGACTCACTTGTGCTCATTCATCAACAACTGCACAGACCCACTTGTGCTCACTCATCAATACCGCACAGATTCACTTGTGCTCACTCATTAACAACCGCGCAGACCCAAGCACCAAACATTCCTGGACAACACTGACAATTCAACGTTTGTTCATCAGCTCTGCATCACGCAGACTAATCAACATGAACAACGCCACCAACAAGTGCAAATTCACTTGCACTCAACATTTGTCGACCGCAAATTCACTTGCACTCAACATTTTTCGACCGCAAACTCACTTGCGCTCAAACTTGATGCAGACCCAAACAACACGCAGATCCACATGCGTTACAAACACTCAATTCTGCAGACGCACTTGCGATCAATCATTCAATACAGATAGAAAAACAGAAATAAGTAGCGTGCACACTACTTTTTCTAATCTTCAACAGCAAAACAGACATACCCACAAAGAATACTTCTCATCTACAACTGTACATATTGAATAATATTTTCAATATTTTTCAATCTGGGGGGGAGTCCTTGTAGCAGTTATCTCCTCCTTTCAAAACATAACTACACCGGTTTGCCGGTAGGTGTCGCTTTTTCACCGACAGGTGGCACTGTAAAGCGACACCAGAGTTATCTGCCCCTCTGACTATAAAAACCGTTGCAAACGGAAAATCCCTCTCTTCTTCACCAGCCTCGACAGGAGTACGCTGACACTAGCGTTCCGTTTCACTCTTCTCTTCCGGTCAATTGGCCTTGATAGAACAACGCTAATACACTAGCGTTTCGCATCACGCTTTTCTCTTTTTCTTTTCAACTAGCATCGGCATAACAACTACCAACACACGTGGTCAGACAACGGTAAGAGTTCTCAACTCATTTTCTTTGTGTACGGCTTTTAAAGACTTTCTACACGCCGAATTCATTTCTTCTTATACCTTTTTCAAGAACTGTTTTTCCATCGACACACATGCATACATCACACACTTCACCATTCCACGTACACACACGTTCAATAAACGTTATTTGAACTACTTCATTTTTGTTTATTAATTATTACTCTGTCTTTGCATGCAACAATTGCTTGATTATACGAACACGTAAATAATCGGGGGACACGACCCTCGATCCGAACATGACTTTGTAATCCATGTAAAAAGATGCTTATCAACGATATATATACACAAATGAATACACATTGGTCTTTATTATAGAATGGAGGATAATTACTTTACTTTGATATTGGTTGATAATCAAAAGATTTCACAAAATCAGAATACATTGTGGTGTCATAATAGATCCTCTCTTTCTCCCTCCCCCTTTCTCTCTCTCACTGTCTCTCAATCTCGTACCGCTCTCTTTCTCTCTCATCATTTTCTCCCTTTTCTTTTTCTCTCTCTCTTATTTCTTTCTTTCTTTCAAATACTGACACCATTCCATGACAAAGTCAAAGTCTGTCTCCCCTCTCTCGCTATTCTCTTTCTCTCTCACTCGTCCTACCCCTTTCTCTTCCCCTCTCTCTCTCTCATATTCCCTCTGTCTCTATTCTCTTTCTCTCTCTCTTTTAATGATTTACATAATCCCATTCCTCTCACCATTTCTATTTTCATTCCCTCTTTATTTTCATTATTCACCCTTCCTCCCACCATCTAAACCACTCATGTATAGATCATGTGTGCACGGTGACAAGCAAGCAAATAAGACAACAATATCATCAGTTTTAGTAGCATACTAGACCATCCGTGACCCGTTGAGTCAGTATTTGTTAATTTCTTAACTTTGTTATTGATTAATAATAATAGTTTTGCAAGAGAGTATTTACTTGAGAATAAATGACATTATAACGGATAAATGGTAGCTTTTGGCAACTTTTGAAAAAGTAAAGCTCATTTTGTGACATCCATTTTCAAGAATATTTCTTTCTTGATAATAATCGCTCGTTTTTTATCTATTCTTCTCTCTTTTCTCTCTTTCCCCATCACTTTCTCTCCAGCTACTATCTCTCTCTCTCTTTCTCTTCCCCCACCCTCTCTCCTTCTCTCTCTCTCTCTCTCTCTCACTTTCTCTCCAGCTACTATCTCTCTCTTTCTCTTCCCCCACCCTCTCTCCTTCTCTCTCTCTCTCTCTCTCTCTCTCTCTCTCTCTGTGTTCCTATCTCTTTATTCTCTTTCTCCCCTCATTTATTATTTGTCATTTGTTTTCATTTGTCATTCAAATTCCTTGTTTAATTCATTATATCAGCACAGTTTTTACGATCCATTATTATTATATGCAAACATTTGACCATTGAGCTTTTTATGTTTTATTTATTAGAGAGTTCCAACAATTACGGAGAGTTGATTTTATTTGTTTTTTCTTTTTTCAATTATTCGAAATTAATTAGATCAAAGGGAAATAACTACCAATTCTTAGTAATTCTGTAATTGTAATTTATAATAATTGTAATTTATAATAATTGTACTTTATAATAATTGTAATTTATAATAATTGTACTTAATGATAATGTTATTGCCCCTGTACTTATAATAATTTTTAAAAACATATTTATTTCAAGTAAGATTGTAATTCCTAAAAACATTTTTATATTTATCTATTGAAAAAAAATTATATGTAATATTTACTTTTATAATAATATTATTTTACCGATATGTTGAGGAAAAATTATTTTGTATTAATTGACATTTAACTAAATGTTTGGGTATAAAATGTGGTTAATAATCTAGTTTGTTTAAGCAATAAGTATATATTGTAAATATTTTAAACATTTTAAGGTTATTCTTATGTTAATTCATAATTTTATCAGTGTGTATTATATAAATCAGAATTAACCTCAATTTACTTTAAATTGACCATACTTGTATTTTCTTTTGTGAGGACAAGATGAGATAATTTCAGATTTAATGTTAAGTAAATTAATTTTAATTTCTATGATAGACAATGCTTCAGTTATTCAGAAATTACAAAACAAGGCTAAGTTTATATGATTCAGCCTTTTTAACAATTGACCATTCGATTAAGTATCGAACCTGTCTATTCTTAAGATTCTAATTGTGCTTAGAAAGAGAAGTTAAATTAATCTATTTAAAAGGATCTTAACCTGCAAACACTCACTATTGAACTTAGAGATATACCTCACTTTCAATCACTGAAATTTTCTCGTTGACAAATTCAAAATTTAAAACAGTTGAAGTGTCTATTTAACTCCGTCTCCGGATACAGTAAAAAGTCACCAATAATCAGTTTCTTCCTTTTACCTGTCCTTGTCTTTTCGTCTTCTTTCTTTTTCTTTTCTTGTTCGACTTTTATATTTAACTCTTAATATTTTCCTTATTCATTTGAAATGCTATCTCTGATATAAACAGATTTCATTAATTATTACATGCTATCTTATACTTGTCCCCTTTTTCTGCATATATATATATATATATATATATATATATATATATATATATATATATATATATATATATATAATATGTTTTATCTTGTAGTGATAAAATGTTTCCAACTCTTGGATTTGGAGCACGATTACCAGATGGCAGTGTTTCACATGAATTCGCATTGGTTAGTCACATGATCTTTTTTTCTTTTAAAAAATTCTATATATATATACGAGTGCATAAATATACACACTAATATATATATATATATATATATATATATATATATATATATATATATATATATATATATAATGTGGGGGGTTAAAAGACAGACAGAAAAAAATTTAAATACAGAAAAAAATCATCAATAAACGAGAGATTTTACCGGTTTCGCTCGGATCAACGAACGTCTTCAGGAAAAGTGAATATTTTAAATTTTTCGATAACGGTAAAAACATAGGAAAAAGAAGAATGCACAGAGAGACGTCATTGGTGCGGGTTTAATGATTTAAAAAAAAAAGAATAATAAAACGTTCATGCAAAGAGACGTTAAAATGTGAAAAAGTGGGGAGAAGAAGAAAAAAAAAATGGAAAAAATATGGATGAAGTGTCGTAAAAAAGAAAAGTTCTTTATCCAGGATCGCAGTGGCGCAATATATTGTATAATTTCAGTGCGGTTTTTGCCAGATGTATCTTTAAGAAATAAGATCCGAGTCTGAGGTGTATCTTAGATGGTGATGAGAGAAGTATTATAGCGCTTTTGATGCATTTGCGACGTGGGAGAGTGTATTCGGTCATGAGAAGGGTGCAGTTTTTTAAATCAAAATTCTGTGCATGACTAGTGCGTTAGTGGGATTGTTGTGTTTGAGGTCCTGTTTGTGTTCATAAATGTGGGATTTTATATTTCTGGCCGTTTCACCAATATAAAACATCAGACATACAGTACATTTTATTTTGTAAATGCCGGCTAGGGAATAAGTGTCCTTAGGAAGTAGTTGGGGACGGGGTTTGGTGTTGAGTAAATCCTTAATTGTATTAGAGGTTGTTGTTACTATTTTCATGTCAGATTTGAATTGTATTTGTAAGGAAATAGATATGGGGTTATTGAGGAGAACTATGTAAGATGTATTTTTCTCAGTCATGTCGGTGTTATTTGTGCTGGTGATGTTGTTATGAAGAGAAATTTTTGTAGTGTTAGTCTGCTTTTTGTTGTGGATAATAAAGGCTTTGCGTTTAGCGTTTTGGATAAAAACATCTAATATATATATATATATATATATATATATATATATATATATAGATTTAGATTTTTCACTTATAAAATAGATCATTCAGTGAAGACCGGGGTTGTTCCAATAAAAAACAAGCTCGATGATACTCGATTACAGAGTACAGAGCATTTATATGTGATTTTATGAAGGCTTACCAAAGCATTCCTTTCAAGACACCAATGATCACCATTAAAGATATTTTTTCTTACAAATACTATTTATGCAAATTAAATGTTTTTTCCTAAAAAAAACATTTAATTTGAATAAATAGTATTTGTAAGAAAAAAAAAAAAAAATATCTTTAATGGTGATCATTGGTGTCTTGAAAGGAATGCTTTGGTAAGCCTTCATAAAATCACACATATATATATATATATATATATATATATATTAGGACAGCCTACACAAGTTTACCAGCTTTTCGATGTTAGTACATCTTTTTGGGGCTGTAAGATCAACTAAATACTAAAATTGTTCCAAAAGAAATCAGACGGAATAAAAATAAAATTGACCTGTAAAAGTTACTTTTTTTTGGGGGGGGGGGAGCTTCATGAATGGTGTGTGTGTAATTTATGTATGTATATGATTAACGTCTATGCCCTTCCAATGGGTAAGGGTTGGGGGAAGGGGTTGATTTCTGCTGGTCGGTGATGATGATATGTTTAGAGGAGTCTTACCCCACCCCGATAGCTAAGACCTAGTAAAAGGTTTATTTTGACTGGCCAATTTTATTTTTATTCTGTCTGGTTTCTTTTGGAACAATTCTAATATTTAGTTTATGTACGAAAATTGAAACGCTGGTTAACTTGCGTAGGCTGTCCTGATGTTTATATAAGTTTATTTATAAAGCTCTACTTTGTATTGAGCACGTTTGAAAAAATATTGGTTTTAAGTCCATTTTATTTATATATTTGAATTTTATTAATTAATTATATATATATATATATATATATATATATATATATATATATATATAGTCTGGTATAGTTTACAAAGTCGAGATGAGGGAAGCGGATTGAATAAGGTCATATATAAGTGCAACCAATGGCCAATTCAAAACTAGATACAATAACCACCATCCTTAAAAATGCTACCTGAGAGTTCGACTGATAACCCAATATTATTAGCCAAGAATATAAGAGAACTAGATGATAACAACAAATCATATGAACTGAAATGGTCACTTATAGATAGGGCAAAAATACTTGCCAGGAAAATTAAAGAAATTTAGTCTATGTATTATTGAATCCTTTCATATTATATCATTTAGAGATAATCTAATAAATAGGAAATCAGAAGTAATTCAAAATGGTATGCATATATCCAAATTCACCTACGCAAAATATAGGCCACAATAAATTCAGAATCACACTTTGAACAAAAACTCAGTATTTTTGGGACATAACTGATAATCATAGCAATTGCTATAATCTATTTTAAACTATTTTGGTTAATAGGATAGGATGATAAATAAATACGCTAAAAAATTAGACAAATAAAGGCAGTAAAACTAAATAAACAGCGATTAACAAGATTAAATAATTAACCAATTAAATCCAAACTTAACAAAGTTAATTATATAACAGGAACATAATAAAAAGGTGGATGCTAAATTAAAAAAGAAACTGTGGTCATAGTATTCTAATATATGAGAGAAGTGTATTGAGATTAGGTCCGGGAGGATTTGCATTTACAGATGTTCCTGGGGGCCATTTTGTCCTGTCAATTGATGTGTTGAGCCGAATGTAAGAATTTAGGATAGATAAACCCAAATAATCAAATCAAATCAAATAAAACAAATATTAATAGTAAACTAAACATTTAACTTATTACAAATATATTAAACCAAATGGTGTCCACTTTAAACCCAAATGCATACATTATTAGTCACGGGTATAATTTTTTTCCTAATGTATTTGATTATGTTACAGCCTTAATAGATAAGTAAAGAAACTAGACACCTCCATAATTTTTATTTAAATAAATACCCCTACTATAAAAATGAATCCTTTTTATCATTAACTATACATATGGATCAGAGATTTCAAACCATTACTTCAAGAAAACTCTAGTAATAAAAATATAAATTCAAATTACACTCCCAAGTATGGAAATAATTATAGTCCCATTTATTTAATGCTCAAAATAAAAATATTAATTACCAAATAGTAAAACCATCTCTGAAAAAATATTAAGAAACTGTCAATCTGCATTAACACAAACATTTAGGGGCAAACAAATAGGAAGAAGTTCTTTTATTTTACCAAATATCAATAACAAAATTAAAACTATTTCTGAAAAAATATAAAAAACTGTCAATTTGCATACAGTTAGGGGTATATGAATAGATATTTAATGTGAAAAATAAATGAGAAACGATATATCTATACTTTCTTTTTTTTATTTCTTATAAAAAGATTTTTAAGCTTTTTTGATCTAAGGGGGATAATTGGGTGCTGTTTTCCTATGAATTTTCTACCCTTAATTTAAATAGTATATTTTATCGAATTCTGAAGACGCTTGCTGTTTAACACAGGAGATAAATTTTCATACCAGAATGAGACTCGATTTAAAAAATCAAAGATGGTCGATCTGTAAACAATTAAATTGAATCAGTTGGCACGTGTATCAAATAATATGACTTGTACACTGGCAAACTCCATAAATGTGAGTTGATATTTTCGTTTTTTCCTGAAGATTAATTGTTGTCTGTAAGATTCAAACTTTGTTTGATTGTATAGCATCATTGATGAAACAATCATAGAAAATGGAAAATAAACCACTTTACTTGATATGTTTTTTTGGGGGGACTTGTTAGAACCGAAATCAATTTATTATTGCTTTAGAATCACATAGTAGAATCTTTGGATCGAAAAAGTGGAACATTGAACTTAAAGCATGTGAGTTTGACTACATGACTAAAATATAAAATAATATATATGGCGTAACGGATATAAGTGCTAATTAATAATCAGTTATAAGTGACAGTCTTCTGGAGGTTGAAAACTCAACCCTTAGTGCGGATGATATTAAGAATACAATCACTAATTACTTAAGACTTCTACCCTGTCATGGCTAACAGACCAAGAGCAAGCTACCCCTGTGGATTAAATAAAGGGTTCCATTCGAAATTACGTACATATTCCGGAGTTAAACATAAACATTCCTACGTTTCACAAGATACACCTGAAGAAGGCCAGAGGTTACATCGGCCGAAACATTGTGAGAATAACATCCAAGATGAGAACAGTAGTCCAAATAATCCAAATAATACAAATTATGAATCCTCATCTGAAAAATTCAGAAAAATGGATATTATTATTATTTTTTTTTCATTTTAATTAATCCCAAACCAGGCACGTTGCAACTAAGATGTAAGGGGCTTCTGTCAATTTGGATCCATATCCTTAGGGGCATCCTAAGTGGAGAGTTGTGCAGCAAGACGTCTGTTCACATTACATTTAAACTTCTGTATGTTGGTACAGTCAGGGAAACAGGGAGCAGGGAGAGAATTACATGGGCTAGCAGTTCAAGGAAAGAAGCTATTAGAGTATAAAGCCCTCCTGCATCTTGGGACCTCAACATGAAGGGGTGAGATTTAGCTGATTGTCAGGGTATTTATGTCGAAGGGGCACCAGAGCAGCAAGTTCATCAGAGCACATTCCATTGAAATACTTGTAAAACAAGCACAGGGATGCAACATTGCAGAGATGGAACAGGGGCTGGAGCTTGACAGACAGTGTGGAGCCTATTAAATTAAAGATTCTTTTTTAACCCTGTCTAAGAGGGAGAGACTAGTTGCTGGTGCATCAGCCCAGATGTGGCAACAATACTCCATGCATGGGCAAATGATGGCTTCATAGAGATATAGTATACTGGCAGGTGTGAGAAGTTTTTTAGCTCGGCAGAAGGAGCCCACTTACCTTGCAGCAGACTTGGCAGTATTTTCTATGTATTTATTCCAATTCATGTTACCTGTGAATGTTAGGCCGAGGAACTTGAATGTTGTACTCACGGATAGGGTTCTATCAGCCATGACAATTTGTGGTTGAAAGGTTTCTTATAATTGCTAAAGGAAAGGATCTTTATCTTAGTAGCATTAAATCCATTTCACTACAGACTGGAGGTCCTTTTCTAAAAATTCAGACATTGCGTTGGATATGCGTGCATTCGTTTTACCCCCATGTTAAAAATAGAGCAATTGGCAAGTATACCCATCTCGGACACAATTGCATCTGGAAGGTCACTTATGAACATCAGGAATAATAAAGGTCCAAGGATAGACCTCTGAGGTACACCCACATGAATGCCATGTTGTTTTGATGTGCGGTCATCGAGAACAACCTGGATCTTTCTTTTGGTTAGAAAGGATCTGAGTATATTAAATATTCTTGATAAGATGGCCTTCATACCAGACCTTGTCAAAGGCTTTTTAATATATAAAGTGCTATCAACCTAGCCTTATCTGCCTTGTCCTGTCTATGGTATATGAGTTAAGAGATGACCCTTATGATATCTGCTGTAGAACGTGCTTGCCTAAATCCATACTAATGGTCAGAAAGAAGTTTAGCATTAACTAAGTGGTGGACTAATGCAAGATAGATTAGTGGCTACAACATTTGACATAAATATTATATTTTTGAAAACAATATTAATGTTCTTGTTTTTAGTATAAGTATTTATTAATACATACATGTCCTCATATTTTTGATGGGTAGTATTCTAGTTGTATTCTATTTTCCATCATTTAATTTTCAGAATTGTAACGCAGTTAATCCCTACTGTAATGGCATCCAAGGTATTCTGCAGGCCTACTATGACTCACTGCAACGGGTGCAACTGTACGGACCGACAAACTTCTCCCCTGTCATCAACCACGTGGCTAAGTAAACCTTTATTTCCTTATTATCTTCTTGCAAAAAATATTAAGAAGAAAATTGATCATGGTCTGGGTGTATTAGTGATTTAATCAATTGATCAAGGTCTGGATGTATTAGTGATTTAATCAATTGATCAAGGTCTGGGTGTATTTGTGCTTTAATCAATTGATCAAGGTCTGGGTGTATAAGTGATTTATGCAATTGATCAAGGTCTGGGTGTATTAGTGATTTAATCAATTGATCAAGGTCTGGGTGTATTAGTGATTTAATCAATTGATCAAGGTCTGGGTGTATAAGTGATTTATGCAATTGATCAAGGTCTGGGGGTATTAGTGATTTAATCAATTGATCAAGGTCTGTGTGTATTAGTGATTTAATCAATTGATCAAGGTCTGGGTGTATTAGTGATTTAATCAATTGATCAAGGTCTTGGTGTATTAGTGATTTAATCAATTGATCAAGGTCTGGGTGTATTAGTGATTTATGCAATTGATCAAGGTCTGGGTGTATCAGTCATTTAATCTATTGATCAAGGTCTGGGTGTATTAGTGATTTAATCAATTGATCAAGGTCTAGGTGTATTAGTGATTTAATCAATAGATGAAGGTCTGGGTGTATTAGTGATTTAATCAATTGATCAAGGTCTGGGTGTATTTGTGCTTTAATCAATTGATCAAGGTCTGGGTGTATAAGTGATTTATGCAATTGATCAAGGTCTGGGTGTATTAGTGATTTAATCAATTGATCAAGGTCTGGGTGTATTAGTGATTTAATCAATTGATCAAGGTCTGGGTGTATAAGTGATTTATGCAATTGATCAAGGTCTGGGGGTATTAGTGATTTAATCAATTGATCAAGGTCTGGGTGTATTAGTGATTTAATCAATTGATCAAGGTCTGGGTGTATTAGTGATTTAATCAATTGATCAAGGTCTGGGTGTATTAGTGATTTAATCAATTGATCAAGGTCTAGGTGTATTAGTGATTTAATCAATAGATGAAGGTCTGGGTGTATTAGTGATTTAATCAATTGATCAAGGTCTGGGTGTATTTGTGCTTTAATCAATTGATCAAGGTCTGGGTGTATAAGTGATTTATGCAATTGATCAAGGTCTGGGTGTATTAGTGATTTAATCAATTGATCAAGGTCTAGGTGTATTAGTGATTTAATCAATAGATGAAGGTCTGGGTGTATTAGTGATTTAATCAATTGATCAAGGTCTGGGTGTATTTGTGCTTTAATCAATTGATCAAGGTCTGGGTGTATTAGTGATTTAATCAATTGATCAAGGTCTGGGTGTATAAGTGATTTATGCAATTGATCAAGGTCTGGGGGTATTAGTGATTTAATCAATTGATCAAGGTCTGGGTGTATTAGTGATTTAATCAATTGATCAAGGTCTGGGTGTATTAGTGATTTAATCAATTGATCAAGGTCTAGGTGTATTAGTGATTTAATCAATAGATGAAGGTCTGGGTGTATTAGTGATTTAATCAATTGATCAAGTTCAGGGTGTATTAGTGATTTATGCAATTGATCATAGTCTGGGTGTATTAGTAATTTAATCAATTGATAATGGTCAGGGTGTATTAGTAATATAATCAATTGATCAAGGTCTGGGGGTATTAGTGATTAAATCAATTGATCAAGGTCTGGGTGTATAAGTGATTTATGCAATTGATCAAGGTCTGGGTGTATTAGTGATTTAATCAATTGATCAAGGTCTGGGTGTATAAGTGATTTAATCAATTGATCAAGGTCTGTGTGTATTAGTGATTTAATCAATTGATCAAGGTCTGGGTGTATTTGTGCTTTAATCAATTGATCAAGGTCTGGGTGTATAAGTGATTTATGCAATTGATCAAGGTCTGGGTGTATTAGTGATTTAATCAATTGATCAAGGTCTGGGTGTATAAGTGATTTATGCAATTGATCAAGGTCTGGGTGTATTAGTGATTTAATCAATTGATCAAGGTCTGGGTGTATTTGTGCTTTAATCAATTGATCAAGGTCTGGGTGTATAAGTGATTTATGCAATTGATCAAGGTCTGGGTGTATTAGTGATTTAATCAATTGATCAAGGTCTGGGTGTATAAGTGATTTATGCAATTGATCAAGGTCTGGGGGTATTAGTGATTTAATCAATTGATCAAGGTCTGGGTGTATTAGTGATTTAATCAATTGATCAAGGTCTGGGTGTATTAGTGATTTAATCAATTGATCAAGGTCTAGGTGTATTAGTGATTTAATCAATAGATGAAGGTCTGGGTGTATTAGTGATTTAATCAATTGATCAAGTTCAGGGTGTATTAGTGATTTATGCAATTGATCATAGTCTGGGTGTATTAGTAATTTAATCAATTGATAATGGTCAGGGTGTATTAGTAATATAATCAATTGATCATGGTCTGGGTGTTATAGTGATTAAATTAATTGATCAGGGTCTGGATGTATTAGTGATTTAATCAATTGATCAAGGTATGGGTGTATTAGTGATTTAATCAATTGATAAAAGTCTAGGTGTATTAGTGATTTAATCAATTAATCAAGGTCTGGGTGTATAAGTGATTTAATCAATTGATCAAGGTCTGGGTGTATTAGTGATTTAATCAATTGATCATGGTCTGGGTGTATTAGTTATTTAATCAATTTATCACGGTCTGAGTATATTAGTGATTAAATCAATTGATCAAGGTCTGGGTGTATAAGATATTTAATCAATTGATCAAGGTCTGTGTGTATTAGTGATTTAATCAATTGATCAAGGTCTTGGTGTATTAGTGATTTAATCAATTGATCAAGGTCTGTGTGTATTAGTGATTTAATCAATTGATCAAGGTCTGTGTGTATTAGTGATTTAATCAATTGATCAAGGTCTGGGGGTATTAGTGATTTAATCAATTGATCAAGGTCTGGGGGTATTAGTGATTAAATCAATTGATCAAGGTCTGGGTGTATAAGTGATTTATGCAATTGATCAAGGTCTGGGTGTATTAGTGATTTAATCAATTGATCAAGGTCTGGGTGTATAAGTGATTTAATCAATTGATCAAGGTCTGTGTGTATTAGTGATTTAATCAATTGATCAAGGTCTTGGTGTATTAGTGATTTAATCAATTGATCAAGGTCTGTGTGTATTAGTGATTTAATCAATTGATCAAGGTCTGTGTGTATTAGTGATTTAATCAATTGATCAAGGTCTTGGTGTATTAGTGATTTAATCAATTGATCAAGGTCTGTGTGTATTAGTGATTTAATCAATTGATCAAGGTCTGTGTGTATTAGTGATTTAATCAATTGATCAAGGTCTGGGTGTATTAGTGATTTAATCAATTGATCAAGGTCTGGGTGTATAAGTGATTTAATCAATTGATCAAGGTCTGGGGGTATTAGTGATTTATCAATTGATCAAGGTCTGGATCTATTAGTGATTAAATCAATTGATCCAGGTCTGGGTGTATTAGTGATTTAATCAATTGATCAAAGTTTGGGTGTATTAGTGATTTAATCAATGAATCAAGGTATGGGTATATTAGTTATTTAATCAGTTGATCAAGGTCTGTGTGTATTAGTGATTTAATCAATTGATCAAGTTCAGGGTGTATTAGTGATTTAATCAATTGATCAAGGTCTGGGTGTATAAGTGATTTATGCAATTGATCAAGGTCTGGGTGTATAAGTGATTTATGCAATTGATCAAGGTCTGGGTGTATAAGTGATTTATGCAATTGATCAAGGTCTGGGTGTATTAGTGATTTATGCAATTGATCAAGGTCTGGGTGTATTAGTGATTTAATCAATTGATCAAGGTCTGTGTGTATTAGTGATTTAATCAATTTATTATGGTCTGGGTGTATTAGTGATTTAATCAATTGATCAAGGTCTGGGTGTATTAGTGATTAAATCAATTGATCAAGGTCTGGGTGTATTAGTGATTAAATCAATTGATCAAGGTCTGGGTGTATTAGTGATTTAACAGTGAGGGAATCACTTAAGGCTATTTTAACTTATTTTAGAATGCCGAAACCCATTTCATTCGAAATAATATACCAGACAAAAATAAGAATTAACTAATAATTATTCCAATTAAAAATTGAAAACATCCAATTTTTTTTAAGAAAAAAATACGAAGAAAAAGAATTCCCATTACAATCAAATTAATATTGCATGAAAAATATTTATCAATTAATGTTAGTCATATTTTTTTTACTGCTAAATCTAGTCCAAGTGATGAGGTCATAAAACGACATGTACTTGCCTACATCAAGTGGTTTAACGATCTTGGTATTCAGACTATGAGTCAGTGTTTAAAAAAATTGGTTAACATTAATTGATACATATTTTTTAGCTGAGATAAGTTATCTCCCTTGAGATGACAATTTGCCACCATTATGTAAAAAAGGGCCTCACTTTATACTTGTTGGAGTTTTCCTTATTTTTTTTCTCTGTTAACCCTGATGCAACAGAAACTTAAATCCAAACTGAGAAATATTGTCTTCATTGGCCGCTCGCTAGAATCTGTAATAATGATATATTTTTGATCTGACGTTAAATGAATATCCTGTATTGATGGCTTGGATAAACTTTGGATTTTCTCTCTTCAGATTTGCTTCCAGCGTTCAAGATGGCTCCCACTACTTTGTTTTACTGATTATCACAGATGGTGTTATAACGGACATGAACCAAACGATTCGTTCAATTGTTCAGGTCAGCAGTATTCTTGTTTGTTCAGCACATAACTTACAAAGAAGAAGAAAAAAAACTATTTATTTTGCCTTATCCTACTCATCTTTGACCTACATGCGTTAAAAAATGTTTAATATTTAATATTTAACATAAGTTTAAAGCCAATTTACTTTACTGTAAATAGTGTTGAGGTCTGTAATTCATGTTAAGCCATTTTGAATCTGAGGAGGGGAAGTAAGTACATAACCGAAACGCCTGCATTTTCAGACCATTAAATTACATGTAGCTTATTCGCTTCCGTTCCGGTTATGTACATACAATCCTCTGCTGCTCAAGTGAAAAGTGAGAATGCAATATTAAATGACCCCAAAAGGGTTGATATGCTGTAAAACAACCAAATATTCTTTGATAATATAGTACAAGTATGTTGCAATGTTGTTGTTTTTTCACAAGCATTTAATTTTTATTTTTTATAATGGTTCGATTAAAATATAAAGCGTGATCTTGGTTTGGATTATTTAGATTATTCGGTCTACTGTTTCCATCTTGGGTGTTATTCTCACAACGTTTCGGTCGATGTAACCTCTTAAGATGTGTCTCGTTAAACTCGGGAATCTTTCTGTTGAACTTGCGAATCTGTACAGAATTTCAAATGGAAACCTTTATTTAATTCACGGGGGTAGCTTGTTCTCATTCCCTCAGCCATGACCGGGTAGAAGTCTTAAGTAATTCATAATTGTATTTGTTATAAATGTGAAATGTTGAAAACACCCCCGGCACCAATGTTATAGATTCAGAAATGCTGAAAAGCCCCTGACACAAAATGTTATAACTAGAAATTCAAAAAGCTTACAACATCGATGCTATATACTGACACCAGTGATATCTTCCCTACCCCTCTCGCAAAACATGCCTCATATCCTTCGTGTTTTATCCGGGGCTTGTGAGTCACATGTTCAGACTCACTCTTAGTGAATACAATTTTTACTTTTTAAAACAACCAAAAGAAGACAAGCAAGTAATTCATGCGAGAGAAAGTAAGACACATCCAAAATCTCAATTTATAAACATTAATAATACACTTGCAAAAACAAAAAAAAGGCGATATTATTCAAATATAACAAGCATTTATAAATAATAAACGCTTGTTATGTTTGAATAATATTTGAGCAAACGAAAGTTGTTCACCACTCTATAGAGGGGCTTTGATTTGATAAGATCGAGATGGTTGATCAATTAGGAGATTATCTATGAGACAAGATTTGAAAATATGAAAATTCAGAATTTTGGACAAATCAAATATGGAATTCTTTTTTCTTCTTAAGACACAAACCTTTGCCAATGTTTTCCTGTTAGTTTACACGTTGAGCGAATAAAGAGCTTCTGGCGACCTTTCGATTTCTGAACGACAATCATTAGTTGACGGCTGTGGGAAAGATATTTTCACAGAATTTTAGATTCAGTTGTCCGTCTTCCATGGACTTATTTTTAGCGCGGCGAGATATATATAATCTCGTATTCGAAAAGGAAATTGCTGACCTCGTCTGTTGTGGTATTTATCATCACTTTGTCGGACTTGGTTTTTCTTTTATTAACGCTCAGTAGACAGCGGTAAGTTAATCGCTGTAATTTTTAGCCGATAAATTTTGAATCCAACTTTTTTTGTGTACGTGGATACATTATTTTCGACTTGTCTGTTTTGTGAGCAGCAAATCTTGTCACGTTTTGTCCTCTCAGCCGCCTTAATCCCTCCTTCTGTGTTTCTTGCTGGGATCTCCCACTCCCTGTCTAGAGCCTTCCATTTGCATAGCAACAGGCTTTTCTTGAATTTGATTGGTTGCCCTCCATCCGCCCCAGCAAACTCTGTGGGCTGACTTTACGGCTCTTGGCCTAGCAACAGGATTTTCTTGTTTGTGACTGGCTATATACTATAGGGGCCGTTGGATTTTCTCGCCCATTTCGCTCGGTATTCACCCAAATATTTGATAAAATCGATTTTTGGGGTGAAATGGTACATTTTGTCCTGACAAAAAATTCTAATTTATTTTTTAGCATATATCAAATTGAACTTTTATGCCACATTTTTACCCGTCGTCTTTTCGGCGACATTTTTTATTATTCTTAAATTCACGACTAGTATGTTTTAACCTTTTCATGTTTGCTTTTAAATTCGTTAAATTCCGTTAACACTTTCTTTTGTAAATAAAATGTTCAAAGTTTGTTTTTTTGTGTGTAATAAAATGTTAAAGCAGTAAAAAATATCTTTAGTCCAAGGAAAAAATATATTTAGTCCAATGAAAAAAACAATAAAAACCAACATGGCCGCCAGCGATTAAAACCTGGAATTAAAGTTAGAATCCGGAGAGACAAAGAGCACTTGTTAAACAAGAACTTTTACATTTGAACATTGATATAGCAGCCTTGTCAGAGGCAAGATTGTTGGAGGAGGGTAGTCGTGTAGAGTAGGGCTCTGAATATGTATTTTACTGAATTGGGAAACAGGAAGGCGAACGACACGACCATGGCGTAGGATTTGCTCTTAAGAAATGGGTTGTTTCTAAACTCGAGAATCTTCTTTGTGGTATGACCATACGTTAGCATCTATCTGCTCAGCGATATGCAACTCTTATTTTTGTTTATGCTTCTACATTGGACAACCCACCTGAGCTAGTAGGATCCTTTTATGGAGATCTTAAAAGAGTTATCCTCACTGCTCCACGAGATGATAAAATTGTCTTGCTGGAGGGATTTCAATGTGAGGGTGGGTAGAGAATATCAAACATGGCGTCCACTCGGACGTTATGAAGTTGTGTTTACTGCAAATGTGTTCGGAACTGGATTTAGTGATAACTAACACGTGTTTCCACCTGAAATCAAAGTATAAGAACACATGGATGCCTCTATGATCAAAGCAATGGCATTTGATCGATTAAGGCCATTTCTAGTAGACGTGATCTAAAGGACGTCTGCAAGGTCAGAATCAAAAGGAATGCCGAGTGCTGGATTAATCATCGTCTGGTCTGTGCTGACATGAGGTTCGTAATGAGGCTGAAGAGGCGATTCGGCAACACCAAGTGTCCCCATAGAATAAATGTTAGAAAGCTGAAGGATGAGAAAACTGCTCTAGTCCTACAAAATAGACTTGAGCAGACATCGTTTGATGGTACGTGGGAGTGTTTTAAGAAGTGTGTTTATGAAAAAGCATCAAGACTGGTTTGATGACAATAATGCTCATATCACTCAACTGCTACAGAAAAAGCATGAACTTCATCAAAGGCGGATTGATAGCAGCTTGCCACTTTAGGATCTGAAGTCTGTGAAACAGTCCTAATTAGCTATTAAATTTTTTTTTTTTGGCAAAAAGAACTTAGACGGATGAAGAGTGAATGGTGGCGACAGAAAGCTTCTGATATTCAGCATGCCACTGATGTTAAGGACAGTAAAACAATGTATGACCTGATGAAGACAGTCTATGGTCCTAGCCATTCTAGTGTAACCCCATTAAAATCCAAGGATGGCACAGAGTTGATTAGGGATCCAAGCAAGCTACTTGATAGATGGACAGAGCATTATACTGATGTGTTCACTAATTCGTCGATAGTCAGTACTGATGTGATTGATAGTTTGTCATTGCCGAAATGGGTTCTGTTCCATCCCTCAAGGAAGTGGAGGAGGCTATATGGCAGTTGAGATGTGAAGCACCTGGTAGAGATAGTATACATGTGTTAGTCATTGGCTGTGGTGAAAGACCAATGGCAGTTCAAATTAAAGGGTTGATTGACTACATCTGGTTTGACGAGCATGTTTACCAAGATTGGCATGACTCCATTATGGTCTCTTTGTACAAGGGCAAAGGGGGGAAAGATGAGTGCGGAAATTATTGAGACATCTCTCTTTTGAATGTGATGGGAAAGGTATTTACCAGAATCCTGTTGAATAGCCTGGATGCCAACATCTGTCCGTTTATGTTTCCTGAGATTCAGTGTGGCTTTAGATTTTTATGGCACGTCAAATGCAGGAAAAGTGTATTGAACATCGTCTAGACCTATATCAGGTCTTTGTTGATCTGACGAAAGCGCTCGATGCAGTTAATTGAGATGCACTGTGGAAGGTATTTGGTAAGTTGGGATGTCCTCCTAACTTTTTTAGACCCTTTGTGAGCTGCACGACAATATGAAAGCACGTGTCAACTGCAATGGTTGTCTCTCGGAACCCGTTGCAGTTGACAATGGTGTTAAACAAGATGATATACCTGCACCTACTTTGTTTTCTATCTATTTTGCTGTAACTTTGTCATTGGCTTTTCACTAACTGTGACAAAGGTGTGTATCTTCGATTTTACACATCGGTTCGACTGTATAACTTACAGCGTTTTAAGACTTTGTCAAAGACATTCTCCACTGTTGTTCGAGGTGTGCTCTATGCAGATGATGGGGATATCGTGGCTCACTTGCAGAATGATATGCAGGATATTATGGATCGTTTTGCCTGGGCAAGACAAAGGCTATGTTTGCCCCAGCCCCTGGCAACCCATATCAAGAACCGGATATATTTGTTGAACGCCACAGACTGCTTGTAGTGGATCGTTTTATGAAACTGGGTAGTGTTATTTCGAGGAACTGGTTGTTGGATGCTGAGATAAACGGACGTATTGAACAGGCCGGTGTGTCTTTTGGTCATTTGGAGATACGGGTGTGAACACCACGTGATATCAGGCTGAAAACTAAGATCTCTGTGTATGAGGCCTGTGTTATATGCGTTTCCAGCAAAATTGCCTTAGACAATTGCTTAACATCTGTTGGGATAGCTTTACCCCTGACACTGAAGCGTTGGAACAAGCTGTTGTTCCAAGCATCGAGTCTCGTATAAGTAAATGCAGACTTCGTTGGGCTGGTCATCTTATTTATCTTACTGGTGACAGACTGCCGAAGCAGGTGATTTATGGGGAACTAACTGGAAATACTCGTTCACAGGATAAACCTCATAAGTGATTCAAAGATTGTCTCAAAGACGATTTGAAGTGCTTTAAAATTGATGTTGGAAGACGGGGGCGGGTGTAGATAGGTCAAGATGGAGAAAAGCGATTTTTGAAGGCATTAACAGAGAGAGAGAGAGAAAGAGAAGAGAGAGAGGAAATAGGGGGGAGAGAAGAAAAACGAGAGAGAGATAGAGAGAGAGAGAAGGGGAGAGAGGGGGGGGCGAGTCAGAGAGAAAGAGGATAGAGAGAGAGAGGAGACAGACTTTGACTTTGTCATGGAATGATGTCAGTATTTAAAAGAAAGAAAGAAAGAGGAGAGAGAGAGAGAAAGAACAGGGAGAAAAAGATGAGAGAGAAAGAGAGAGGTACGAGATTGAGAGACAGTAAGAGAGAGAAAGGGGGAGGGAGAAAGAGAGGATCTATTATGACACCACAATGTATTCTGATTTCTCGCCTACAGCATAAACCTCGATTGTCCTAAAGACGATTTGAAGTGCTTTGGAATTGATATTGGAAGATGGGAGGGGGTGGCTGTAGATAGGTCAAGGTGGATGAAAGCGATTTTTGAAGGCAGCAATCTTTTTAAAAAGAATAGGATCAAACACCAGCAGCAGAAGAGAACAGCGAGGAAGAGATGGGACGTGACACCCCCAGCACATGGAGGAAACATGGAACACCTAAGATGCCAAGCATTCAACTTAGTAACTATGTCACGTGCAGATTTGTTGAATCACCAACGAGTGCATGTTTTGCAAAATCAAGCACGGACAAGATGTGGCATCCCCTCAGATCATCACAACACCTGCCACATCTGTGGAATGGTCTGTAAAAGTCTGGCAGGCACAAAGACCCATATCCGCACCTTTCACTGGGAACCTTTACACTAATATATCGATAGGCTAAAAATGATCATATTCGAAATCGAATAGGCAGTCGCCATATATATTTTACATACACATACCTCTCAATACACTGAGGAAGGCCGAAGGTACGGCCGAAAATTCTGTCTTTTAGAATAAAAAATAAAAAATTTAAGACATTTTGTATTCCTATACGTCAACAAATAAGAAATAAATACAGAAAAGATATAAACATGTATATATTTTTCATATTAATTTTTTTATACATATATATATATATATATATATATATATATATAGTAAGCTATGAAAATATATTTATGGCAATTAAGCTACACAGAGGCTCCCGCGTTTCATCCCCGGGGGGGGGGGGGAATCTTCAGGCTAAAATGCATGGAGTTATTTTTGCCGTGTGTTTTTATATACACAGCTGGCTAGTTAACCAATCAGATTCTTTGTTGTTCTCTCAGCTAATCGTTGGGCTTCCTGCGAACAAAGGTGTGGTTATTGTTACTTTCTTCCTATATATAAGAAGAAAGTAACAATAACCACAGCCTCTGTGTAGCTTAGTTGCCATAAATATATTTTCATAGCTTACTACCTAACTCTACTTACGTATCGAGCACTGTTGAAGTAAATACTGAAAATTGATACATAAAAAATTATATCTTCTTATAAAATTTTATGTAACATATCAGCCCACGTATATTTTAATCTGTGAAAACCTTTACTATTTCATTTCTCGCTTTGAACATTTTACCCTTGATGACAGTCATTCCATACGATGGATGTCTTAGTGCCTAATTTCAATTTAAAGTCTGCTACAAGTCTCTGCTAAAACGTAATTAATCCATGGAGACCCTCAGCAGGTTTGCCTATATTTTCTCTTTTAATATTTCAGTATTGTTAATCTGAATGGAATGATTTGAATAAAATAATCTTTTTTGTTGTTTCTTTCTTCTAGGCATCATATTTACCAATGTCAATCATTATTGTCGGAGTTGGTAGTGCAGATTTTGAGGGTGAGTTATTTGAGGAACACTTTTAACAATAGGGGTGACAATATTATTTAACAAGAAGACAATATGTTTATTTGGTGTTTCTGTATTATTGGGGCAGTTAAAACTTTCATTTTCATTTTAGAATAGTCAGTTGAAAGGGGAGACAATTCAAACTGTTTAAGTAAGAAAATGAATTTTAAAAAGGCTACTTATGCAGTTTACGAACCAGGATGAAATAATAACGTTATAATTTAGAAAGCCATTCTTAACATGAGGAAGGGGGGTTGATTAACTATTCTGTACTTTCACCTAACAATTTATTAAAACAGAATAGTTAATCGCCACCCCACCTCCCCATGTTAAGAATGGCTTTCTGAATTATAACGTTATTATTTCAGTCCGGTCCGTAAACTACATAAGTAGCCTTTTTTATTTTTTATTTTCATACTTATTCTCTGGAATTTCTTTATAGGTTACAACAAAAAAAAACAGTTTGAATTGCCTCCCCTTTCAAAAGACTCTTCTAAATTAGAGATGAAAATGTCATCTGCCCAATAATAGAGAACCACCTTTTACTTATTAAAGATAAAATAAAAATTGGATCATAAGAGAGGTATTCTTCCATCAAACTTCTTAACAATATAACAGGACTCATGAAAATTGAAGAACCGAAATTATTATTAATTTCAAATCTTTCTACGAAATGTTGAACTTTTAATCGCATAAATACATGCAACTTTTTTCTTTTTAACTTTTAAATTTATAAATAGTGTCCATACCCGGCGTTGCCCAGGGGTTTTTAATTAAATTTTTTAAAACTAAATTACTGTTATCAAGAGGTCGACAAATTAAAAAGTAATTTCTATCGATCGTTAATTAAAGTTTGAAAGCAAGAAGTCAAGTGTTATGGACTACTAATTCTGCAATAGTTAATATGACCCCAGATAACTTTGTTTATAAAAACAATTCTCCAAAGTTAAGTAACTGTGAAAAAATATTAAGCAAAACGTTTACATGTTTGCGTATCGAAATCTGAAATCCTTCTATACAATAACACTGAACTGTAATGTATGGAAGCACATATGCGTAAAGATTGCAGTAATGGTTGTATCTGTTCATCTTATCGAAAGTGTATGTGATGTATTGTGTTAATTTTAATAAAGTTAAATAATGAAAAAGAAATATTACCAATAAGCCATCGGTGTTTGCTGTAAACGAAATAATTAGATGTGAACCTTTTAATTATATGGAAGGCCACTTTGGTGATCGTCAGTAGAAAGTGTGATCCTGAATGGGCTTCACATTCACCGGACCATAACCCACCATATTTTTATCTGTGGTGTCATCTCAAAGATACTATCTATCTAAACAATCCGCAGACTATTTTTGAACTGAAGAAGGCCGCCATAGTCAAAATCAGGGCAGAAGATTATGTCAGAGTTATTGACAATTTTACATGTATTATCATTGAACAGCGATAAAAGAAAGTCTGTTTGATATTCATGATTGAAACTTGGTGGGCAAGTCAGGCATAGACTGAAGTTTATTTGTACCAAATATAGTTTGATTGCAAAAAGGATTGTGAATTTTATTAACAAGTCCATGGGTGGCATTTTCTTGGGGGGGGGGGGGTAGGGTTTAGGGGGGTATCGTATTGTCTTATTATAAATCTGTCCTAGAACGGGTATTCTACCTAGTTGCCTCGTATTTTATGCTAGTCTATATTGGATTTTTTTTGTATAACAAAAAATAAATAATGAACAAAATTAGAAACGAATATTGTCACATGTAATTTTGAGATTTTTGCTTATCATCTGTTTAATAGCCATGAATATCCTGGATTCAGATGATGGATTACTGCGTTCTGGACAACAAGTTGCCCAGAGAGATATCGTCCAAGTAAGTAATAAAGTCAAAGGATTCCATTGTTGAGTAAAGATTAGAATGATTTTTTAACCGGTCCTAGTGGCCTTGCAAGTCGATGACTGGTTACCAATCTGCAATAAATCGTTCATTATGATCTGCACCGACAAGACACTAGCTGACGATGATAGATCGATTTCAATTTCAGAATTAATTTTACTATATTTTTTGTGGATGATAAAAAAGACTGTCCTTTTTTTGTATGTTAATTTAGATTGAACTCTTTCTGTCTCGAAAGACAATAGATACTCTTTGAAAGTGTGCCTGCACGAGGAAGAGTTAATAGCGAAGCAAGGGTTGCACAATCTCATACCCACATTCAAAATTGTGGATGAAGTCAGCATGACAAGAACACAAAGATTTAGACAAACATGATTGTTCTTTGTTTCTAAAATTTTAACTTAAAAAAGACTGTCTTGATCCTGTTATAACGAAACGGTCCTCACACTTTTCTTCGCCCCGTGGGTAGTGGGTATCGTAGTCGGCCACTCGTGCACAGGTGTTTGATATCCCGGTCACGGCGCCACTTATAACGCAAATGTAATGAGAACCGTCCTCGACGCAGGAATCCTTCCTGACTGTGAACACCCTCTCCTTGGCTCGTGATGTCGTCTATAGTGGCAGCAAAAAGAAAGATGGTTCGAATCTCCTCTAGGTCGGGATGTTTGATGATTGCTTCGCTGGTCCGCTGTGAAGGCAATGTCACACAAACAGAACAAATCGACAACAGAAATAAGTCAACAAACGGTTAGGTCTTTTCATAAGCAATAATTATTTAACAAGATGAACGGTTGGGTTTAAACTTTAACCCAAAGTCTGTTTTTCGATAATGGCTTGTTTACTAAACTATCTTGTCTCTCTGTGTGTATGAATCTCTATTTACGATTTCCCAGTTGTTAAACAAGCTGTAACTTAATCTATGTTTGGAGAAACGGTGTGTGTGTGAAACTCCCTTTACGATTTCCAAGTGGTTAACTAAGTTGTAACTTATCTACTGAAAACGGTGTGTGTGGGGGAACAGCACAGGCAACGCCATTCCAACGAGGGGGGCTTTCGCGCGACCCCCTCCTGGCCGGCACGTCCGTCTTTTGCGAATTCCAATTTCTAACTCCCGGCTTTCTGTCTTCTCGTTTCCACAACAAAACGAAAAACGTCCAACTCATACTCTCTCTCTCTCACTCTCTCTCTCTCTCTCTCTCTCTCTCTCTCCGGCCGGGCCGCTCTCCCTCCCGTCACCGCAAAAGACCTGTTCTCCCTCTCTCTCCACCATGGGGGGAGGGGAGTGACCAAAAGACTTATTCTCTTTCTCTCTCTATGGGGGGGGGGGGGCGTTCGCGCGCGCGACCCCCCACGAGCTGATATCCATCAGTAACTAAAAGACCCTTGACCAAATTGTTCAGCTGGTCAAACTCAGCGAGGTACCGACCTAATTGCTACAGACAATTTAAGGAATCCTTCCAGACTTTTGGCGCCATTCCTTTTCTTCGCTAAGATGACCGATTTGGGTTGAATATATACTAGTGGTAACTCTACCTCATTTCTACGTAGGATCCAGCATCCTCGCTGAGATGCACACTGGTGCACTAAGGTGCACGATCTCCGTCGGTCATAATCGTTGTTTCACACTGTTACCTCAACTGTTCTACATCTACTAACCCAAGAACTTGCATCCATTCTTTAAATGTGACCAAACAACTGAAGTCTCCATGTTCTGCACATATCTACCTATACTGTCTATATTTCCATTATGCAGCAATCCTATCATTCTCATATCATTTTTCTCTATGCAACACATATCCTCAACTGGCCAGGTTTCACTTCCATACATCATCACACTGCGCACATATGCTTGATGGATTTTCCCCTTGGTTGACAGCAGTAACGCTCTGCTGATTAGTAATGGCAGAAGTTCCCTGACCTTATTTCACACATTCCTAACTCTTGCAATCATACCAGCGCCAGCTCCTCCATGTGCTCCAATGGTATCACCAAGGTAACAATTCTTTTGAACAACCTCAATAGCCTCACCATCCAAATATACTTTCTCCACATATGAGTTCTCATTCGTCTCAATTGTCTTAAACTTCTTGCACACAAACCTGTTATCATATCGCAACCTACCTGTAATTCTTGTGTATCCAATGTTTACAAGTAGAACAAAAAATTGAGTTATTCCCAACTCCTTTACCCCAAATTGAACAGGGGAATTTTCCTCTTTCTGAGGGCTTTCCAACATTACAAACAATTATCATCACTTTGGTCTGGGTAACATTCACGCTCAAAGCTTTACTTTCCATTGTATTCGCCCAAGACTTTAAATTAATCTGCAGACCTTCCATTGTTTTACGGGCAAGCACAAAATCATCAGCACAAAGCATCGTTTCTGTTCAATTGATACGAAACTCCTTGGACAACGTTTTAAGACACAAATGAAAAGCAACAGACTCTCTACAGATCCCTGTTGTACTTTCACTTTAACATTAAAGCTGTCGCTAAATGTGCTGCTAATTCTAACACGATTTTGTTTATAAGAATTTAGGCTTAAAAAAGACTTTACTGTATTATTTTAATTTATGATTTTCATTAATTTTATTTTTTTAATTTCTCTCTCCTGTTTTTTAGTTTGTTCCATTTCGGGAGTTCATTGGTGGCCAGTACAGTAACAACATGCAAGTTAGTCAGGCATACTTGGCTAAGGAGGTTCTTGCAGAAATCCCCGAACAATTCCTGTCTTACATGAAGGCACATCGGATTGAACCAAAACCTCTGACAGAAAATTAAATAATATGTTTCGATACAGCAACAGAGCTAATCCAAAGAACAAATCATTGTTTATTTTCATTCCACATTTTAGTTATATTTACATGGCGTCATATTTCATTTTCCTCCATTTTGCTATTTCTGCCATATTACAGATGGTAAAAGCTATTAACATCTTGAAGGTGTAAATAAAAAAATGTTTAAGACAGCTCTTGATAAAAAAAAATGATACTCAAAGATCGCAAATTTAAATGTAAAAGAAAAAAATAAATGTCTTGAGAGCTGCCTTTAAAAAAAATTTTTTTTATAACCAAAAAATGGATATTCCTGATTGAAAAAAATCAACCAAAATCAGAGAATTATTGCATCTTAATGAAATTATCAGTATTTATTAATTAATAAATAAATGTTAATATATAATATTTATTTTATAGATTTATTTATTAATTAATAAATAAATGTTAATATATAATATTTATTTTATAAGAATAGATGTTTTTAAGTCACTTAAATTAATTTACTCAAACAAAAGATGAATATCCTTAGTTGATAAAAAAAATCCACCAAAATCAGGGTGATATCTCTTTGTAAAAGTGGCCACAGAGTTTCAACTATGGGTATAATAAGAAGTATTTGTCCGTGAAATGCAAACTCGATGTATTCCTGACTTTCTTATTTTATTCCGACAATGCAATCACAGTATAATGTTTAAGATCATTCAAAACGTGTAGATTTCCTGTGATAATAATAGGTTTTAACGTGTTTCAGTTTATTTTCTACCCTATCTCAGTCGAAACGTCAAGGATCCTGATATGTCACGATTCATACGAGACATTAGACTGATGATAACCACTTAGAAAAACGAAGAAAGTTTTATTAATAATAAATTTTAGGAAAAATCCTGAAAAATTTTTTTTCAAAAACAAATGATAAATAGAATAAAAAATTACAAAAATTAAATGTTGCTCAATTCAAAAGTACATGAAAAATATGTTAAAAAGTTAAAGTTTTAAATTCTCTGGATTTATTATTATCGAAAACAGCACCCCAAAAACTAAAGTCGTGAACCGCCATTGATCATAAGTTTTATGTTTCAAGTCAAGATGCAATATTTACTAAATGAAAAATGATGCATTTAATTATCAATCAAACTGCTGATCATTTTAATTCGTATCATTTTTTGTATTTTAATGGATTTTTTTTCATTGTTCATCTGATTTTGCTCCTGTTGACTGTATCACAAACTTTCCCCTCCATTTTTTCCTTTCCCCTCCATTTTTTAAAAATATTTTTTATTCACGTGGGAAGCCATCTTTTTTTCTTTTTCATATTGAGAACGAGAAAATGTTATCATTGGAAATTGATGCAAAAACCATGCAAGAAAGTTTTATTAACGATAACTTTTAGGAAAAATCCTTTAAAAGCATCTTTTAAAGAAAAAAAACAAATGATAAATAGGAAATTCGAATTCACTGATTAAAACAGGAAAATTCTTTGTAACCATAAAATTTAAATATTTATCAGTGTCATCCCAACAAGATTAATAAAAAATGGACGAATTAAGAAAACATCCAAATGGACGAATTCATTTAAAATCTTTATTTACCCATGTTTTCTCATAATATTTCATCTGGATATAATATAATACAAATATAGTGCAAATACCATATATTTTATGTATAAAGTAACAACAATTTTCCCCTGTATCTTTGTAATTAATAGCTTTTTAACTACAATGTACATAATAAAATCTGTTGCATCAGTCATATAAGGCAAATATTGGTGTGTGTTGTTAAAAAATAAAAATTGTATTTCTGATCGATTTTTATATTTTAATATTTAATCGTGATCAATATTTTATTCTTGATTAGTCATGAATAGATGAATGGAGACGGGACTTTTACCTTCGGATTTTCATGGACACTGGGGAAAAATTAAAAAAGATACAATCTTACCATATTCGTCATTTCGCTGGTTATTACTCTCCCTTTTCCTCTCTTTTTGATAAGCGACTAACCTTCATCTGACTTGAGAGAGAAAGAGAGAGAGAGAGAGAGAGAGAGTTGTAGTAACACTGTGTTGGTTAGTAATAGAAGTTCCCTGTACTTACTACATCCACTTCTAACTCTTGCAATCACACTAGCACCTGCTCCACCCAGTGCTCCAATTGTATCACCAAAGTAACAAAACTTCTTGACAACCCCAATAGCTTCACCATCCAGATATATTTTCTCCACATTTGAGTTCTCGTCCATCTTCATTGTCTTGCACATAACTGATCATCCTCTCTCAGCCTATCAGTAATTCCACTGCAATTCTTGTGTTCCCAATGCTTGCAATTAGCACAAAAATTGAATGGAAGAACTTTCCTCTCTTGGGGAACTTTTCAACACTACAACCGTTGATTATCATTTTGGTCTTGGTAACATTCACTCTCAAACCTTTACTTTCCATAGAATTCCTTCAAGTCTTTAACTTAAATACAATTATTTTATTTTATTTTAAACACAAGGAGATAATAAAAAATGCAAATTATATTCTTGTACTGATCAGTGCCAAAACACAACTGGAACAACCCAACCTCAAAGATTCTTCTCTCAATTTTAATTATAAGAATTCGTCTTGTTGGGATATTTTTCTGATTCGTCTTGTTGGGATTCATCTTCGTTGGAACAAAACCTATTTATCATCAAATTGTGTGTCTGTTTTTTTTTCCCCCTATTAATCTACTAATGAATTTCTTTGCAATGGTTGCCATGTAGTTGATGTCAGGTGGCAGCAATATTTTTGTTTTTGTATTTTTTAAACGGATTGCTGTAAACCTTCTAAATAGAGGAATTAATTGAAAAATGGGATTATTTAATCATTTTATATACAGACAAAAACGGCTTATTCTATGAGAAGATACCATTATTATATAATAATAATATATGTACTAGTGGGACTTGTAGAAATTCCATGATTGTATCCTTTATCTGTTGTATATTGTTGCCATGCTTGAAAGGAGTCTGTGACATTTTTCCGTTCTATGGATGTCTGGTGCGAATTGTACACCTCACGATATTATTGTACCACCTTTGTTCAAACTGAAACATACTTATTTAAGTACTTGGGTTAATGTAGTTTCAGAATATATCTGGTTATGGGGTACTATCTCCAAAACCCATCTACAAGTTTGTGGCATATGTCCATTCTTTGGACGTCCGGTGCAAATGCAAAACTCATGATATTATTGTACCGTTTTTGGACAGAACAGATACTACACATTGATCCTAGCCTGGAGGCCAAGAAAGTGTATTTGAGCTTGTTTCATGTTCGAAACAACAGATGAAACTTTAAAAATTACTTTTTCTGCATTACATCTTTGGCGATTGGGCGATTCCATATTTTAAAAAAAGAGGTGGAGGGTGATAACATACGTACAAACATGAAATCGCCTTAGCGTATTATTACATAAATAATGCTTTTTTATGAAAGCTTTGAGGGGTAGAGCGTAACATCGTGGTAGACTATGAGTCACGAAGACATAGAAGAAAAGACAAGAATAGAATGGGGTAACAATAACACATGCGTATTGCACAACTTTTATTCTCGGACTGAAGATACAATTTTGAAAGAACAAATTTGGCGCCTAATTTTCATGTCACGTGATACCTCTGCAGCACAGTAATTATCACGTAGTGCGGTGATCAGGTCGATTGCCTTATCACCACTTGGTTGAGTGGAACTATATTCAGTTTACAATTCAACACTTTATTTGAATGGTGTCCTGATTATCTTTCACGAACGAATATTCAAATGACGTAGCCACTAATATAGTCACAGGAAAAATAATCACAGAAAAAAAAACAATTCTAAATTTTGGTAAAGAAAAAGTCACAATTTTGGCTAAGAGAGAAATTTAGTGCCATAAACAATTAATTTAATAAAACACAATATCTTCATCACAGTAAATATAATCAAACAAAAATATTTAAGTCCATCATTTAGTGTTACGGTTAATAGCAAAATTAACAAGCCAAAAAAGTGAGAATTCGACATTTTATTAAAGAAAACTGTGAAAACAGTGCTAACATTGTCTGATTCCTCTTTTTCATGTGTCTTTTTTTTCTCATGACTTTTTACCATTACTTTTTCCTGTGACTTTTTTATCTGGATTCTTAAATAACGTATTGATTCTAATATGAGCATTCTAAGAATGCATTATTAGTGTTCTATACTACAGGTTACTTCATTTTTGTTGTTGTAACTGATAACTATTAAACAGAACAAATTAAGATGTCTGTTAAAAGATATGATCCACATACGAATTCCATGTATTTATCTTTCAACACATCATCTTATCTTCAGGTATTGGTCAGAATGTTATTCTATGTATTTTCAAATATAATTGATTTAATTCCCTTTAAAAAATCTCTGAAAATCAAACATTTGTTAATCGGCCCCCAACCGTGCTTCTCAGCTGTGCCATTATTACAGTTTTTAAGAAAATTATATGTAAGAGATGTCTTGATTCGATTATGTGAGAATTTTAAGAAGGCTTTTCTGAACAATATCCTAATAATTTGAAGAAGTCCTTATTAAAATGATGACATCTTAGATGATAATTTTAAGAAGGTTTTATTTTAATGATATTTTAATAATATTTTAATAATCATTTTAATGATTATTTCTGGTAAGAGATCTTACATTGTTTTATTTCAATAATGACTGATTCGTTTATGTAAGAAATTTACAAAACATCTATTCTAAATAAGACTGCTCAACTGATGCCCTGAATCTTTTATGTGTCATTTTAGAAAGGCTTTATCACATGATGACCTGAGTATTTATGCAGTTTCTTTAAGATGGCTTCGTTCAAATGATGTCCTGAGTCTTTATGTGAACTTTCTCTTTACTGATGAGAGTCACTACTTATAAAGGCCAAAAGCCACTCGAGGATAAGGGTTAATGAGATGGGTGGATTGTCAGTTGAATGATGAAGAATATTATGAGTGGATTGAAAATGATGAATAGAATGAACAACATTTGATTACTTATGAGGACGGTCTAAGAAACTAACTGGAACAAGAATGCCACAAGGCCTGGAGAATAGAATGTGAATCGTTTACTCCTAAGGCTCTAATAAAGAGTTGAGTTCAAAATTCTATGATGGTCACTGAAGAAGGCCGGAAAACAAAACGGTTGAAACGTGATAAAAACCAAAGTAAGGAAATCAGTCCTAAAATCAGAAACCATGAAAATTACTCATCCCAAAAATGTTGCTGTCTATTGTCGAAAGAAAAACCATGCTCTCATTAATAAGGTGAGAATTTTGATAATTCAGAAATATATTCTTGTATTTTTACCTGAGAATGTTATATTCTTATCTATCTATATTTACTTGTAACTATCCCAGATTTGATTCGTCCATCAAATGATATATTTTATTCACTCTTTCTTTTTTCTTTTTTCTTCAGCTTGTTGCCCGTTTTGACGCCCCTCCCTTCCTTCCACTCCATTAACTCTCAGTTCTTTTTTAAGGAACATTAAACAAACGGCAATATTTTTTTAAATATTCACAAACTTCTGAGGAATTTTCTTCATTGGCCTGATTGGAGAAGAATACGACTGATAATGTGTTAAATCCAAAAAAGAAATATTCAAAATTAAAATATGGTCACTTACATATAGGCCAATGAATAAAAGAAGAACCCACGAGGTTAATGTGCAAGATGTGATGAAAAGAAAAACGGACTTTCCTTTTTGTTTGAAGTTCTTTTTATACTTTTAACGTTCCATCACTATTTACCTAACTTCATATATTTTCCTTCTTTTATGTTTCTTATTCTATCTTTCCCTTATAATATTTTATTGAGAACGCCTCTTTGTACATTAACTTTAAACTTTGTTTTTCATCTTCACTTCTTTAATAGACCCTCATCAGAGAAGAATACATCTGATAATTACTTAATAGCCAAAAAGAAATATATTTAGTTAAAATACTGTTATTGCTATGAAAGTTAGAGAAGAAGAAGAAGAAGAAGACGGTAAAGAGAGAAGGAAAAACAGAAGAAGAAAGAAAGGAAGGAAGAAGAAAGAGAGGAGGAAGAAGAGAGAGAGAAGGAAACAGGTAAAAAGAGACGAAACAAAAGTAATGAAAAAGAGGAGAAAGAAAAGAGCTGAGGAAGAAGAAGAAGAAGAAGAAGAAGAAGAAGAAGAAGAAGGTAAAGAGAGAAGGAAAAACAGAAGAAGAAAGAAAGGAAGGAAGAAGAAAGAGAGGAGGAAGAAGAGAGAGAGAAGGAAACAGGTAAAAAGAGACGAAACAAAAGTAATGAAAAAGAGGAGAAAGAAAAGAGCTGAGGAAGAAGAAGAAGAAGAAGAAGAAGAAGAAGGTAAAGAGAGAAGGAAAAACAGAAGAAGAAAGAAAGGAAGGAAGAAGAAGAGAGAGAGAGTAGAAAAGGTAAAAAAGAGAAGAAAAAAGAAGGTAAAAAGAGAAGAAAACAATGGAAAGAAGAAGGTGAAGAAGAAAAAAAGGTAAAAGATGATAAAGAAAAAATAGGTCAAGAAAGAAGAAAAAAACACCTTTTAATTTAATGTGTGAAAGACATTGTTGAATAAAAGATTATAACATAAGCCTCTCCCTACTTTCTGGGTTTTTTTCTGCTCAAGACGTTCACTCGTCCAATCGTCAACATTTAATACATCATCCAAATTATTCATCTAAAATATTCATTTAATATATAAATTATATAAATTATTCATTTAATACATCATCTAAATAATTCATCTGCCTACATTTAAAATACTTAGCATCACCCGTTCTTCATTCCATCTCAAGATTTTGGAATCTATTAGATCAGCATAAAACAGTCTTTATTTAAAGAAAAACGCTTTCAATTTTCTTCGAGGCTGTTTATGCAACATTGCATTCTTCAATTCCCACGGGTTATCCGTCGTCTTCTTTGCCGACAGAAACATCTGTTCGTCTCTCTGACAAGTAAGTAGTTGGTTGATTGGATAGTGACGTTTAGTTGTAAAGGTGTCTTCCTCTCTCCTTGTAGCTGCAATAATGTGACAAAATAAAATATTAAAAAACAACAACAACAACAACAACATAGTTGGCCCATGGCTCATGTTCGTTGTGGCTGTATTCTTTTACAGCATTACGTGACCTTCCACCTCCTCGCTCTATTCCCAAAGGGGCAAACAAAGACAGAGCTTTGAAAGAAAAACGTCCGAACCCAGTCAGCTTACAGGCCAAAGAGAAAGATCTTTCTCTCTTCTTTGTCGTGTCTCGTTTCGGACTTCCTGTCTGTAACGTCATATCCTGACAGAATATTTTCCGTCCCTCTCACTGCATGAAGATGTGACACAAGGTTGGAAAGTGGAGATAGAAAAGTCAGTATACAAGAGGTATGCGCACTCTGGCCGTCAAAAAATGCCTAAGAAGCTTTGTCAGCATTCCCTCAAGCGATTAGCAATAAACTAACCCCTTCTCAAAGAAAGAAGATAAAGCCTGGGAGGGAGGTCTCCTAAAACTGCACAGAACCATACTTTAGCCCGACAGATGCAAGGTCATCACCTACTCAAAAATGATCCAGACTGTTGGACTGACTGTCGAGGACGTATGATCGACTGGTATAAACAAAACTCAAGCTGCACCAGATCCAATGTTTGTCCAAGAGACATTTTTAGTAAATTAAAGAATCAATTAATTGGATTTTGTAAAGATTATTATTTACTTTTTGTTGAAAACAAAGCAAACATCAATTTTGTGATGGAAAAAGCAACAATCAATTTAAAAAAATGACAAAATCCATACAAAAATATATTAAGTTTTAGTGACAACAAATTAACAACTTGTTAGGATAACCAAAGTAAAGAGTTCGTAGTGACTGAGAGTTCAGTGTTTCTTGGAACGTTCAAAGTGAGAAGAATTAAAATTTAGTCTGTGTAGTGCTAGCATATTCGTTCTGCGGTTACTGTGTGAGTTTGTGTATTCAGTAGGCTGTCATAGTTTCTTGTGTTTACTGCATGCGTCCGGTCAGTGGCTAACAGCGGAATTTCAATGACGTGCTCTTGTATGTTAGGTCTCAAAGAAAATTTGAAACTGAGAGAGAGGAAGATAATGCATTTGTTTTTTTTATATAAGGTGCAAGATACGGTAATGACTCTTTTAGAAATATGTGGAGGCGTATATTTTCTGCGCTTCTGATTAGCTGAAAGAAGATGTTGATTGAGAGCTAATATTGTTAAACATCTTATTTATTTTTTCAATGGTGTCTATACTAATTACAGTATTTTGACTTTTATTTCTTTTTCAGATCTGTTATCAAATGTATTCTTCTCTGATGAGGGTTTATGAATGAAATTTCTCAGTGATTTATAAATAATTTTTTAATGTTGCCATTGTTGAATGTTATTTTTGAATTGTCTACCTATAAACACTCATTTAAAATAGCTTTATTCAAATTTATCTTATACATTTTTATTGCATTTCTTTTTAAATGTTGGATGCAATAATTTTCATTCAATTTGTATGAAAGTTAAAATATGTTTTGCTGTAATTTGATTGCCCTGTCGTACGTGTATCAGTGCACATAAAAAAAATTAATTGATATATTTGAGATCTATGACTATTTTCTTTCTTTTTTTTAAAATCATCATGAATTACTTCCCTTGGTTTGATGTGACATCATGTGTAGAGAAGCAGTCGGTCATATTGATGATCTTCAAACATTAACATCAGTTTAACAATCTAATAAATAAAATTAATTCAGTTGGATTTTTCAACTTAGACTTAAATAGCAATGCATCGGACAAATCGATATTTGATTTTGGCTAGCCTTTTTGTTTTTAAACATTCACATCAGTTTGACAATCTGAAAATGATATGAGATTAAACAGTGATGAATTTGAATTCATTATATTTTTTTACATTTGCAACAAATACTGAAAAAGAAAATCGATTAAAGAAAAGATTTACTAATCCATTCATAACCCGATCTTAAAATTAATGAACATATAATAATCTTATACATACAGTAAAGTTAGTTTTCTTCCCTATGTTAGTGCTCAACAGCTTTCTTAACAAAAGTTTCATTAAAGTACGTTTTGTTAGTCAGCTAGGACTCATATTGATCCGTGTTGTTAGAAACAAAAATGTTACTTTTGATCGATTTCTTAGATTTTTATCTTTAATCCTGATCACTATTTGATTTTTTTAGTCATGAATTATGGTAGTTAGAGGACATGTCACTATCGATTGACACTGAGCAAACCATTCAATAGTTTTTGATAAGCATCGTTTCAGTATTACTCTCCTTCCTTCTACTTTCATGTTTAAAACATCACAAATAAATTAATGACCCATAATACTTGACTTTTAACCTTTAAAGTTTAAAAGTCTTTAAAATGAAATTAAAAAGACTCCCCGGAAACGCCGGATATATGCAGCTAATAATAAAGTTCAAAAACGATTTTTGGATAAGAACTTTTAAAACTAGAAAAAAGAAGCCGAATATTACTTTAAAAACAATTGGTGTTAGGTATACTGGAATTCTGTTGTTTACTATGGACGTCGGCTTGTTGTTGGTTAATGGTTCAATTGATTATAGTAAAAAAAATGCAACAAAATTTTACTCGACTGTTAGATAGAATGAATAGTTATAATCGGCCAAACTACAGAATATCTCTCTGTATCGAGGCATTTGTAAGCAAAGGGAATGTCTATTGGGACTAGATGTGATCAGTCTCTAAGATTCATCCTCCATTGTACATATACCATAACGCTATTTTATTTTCTGTACTCTCTCTTTTCACCCCGTTTTTTTAAAAATCCCTCGATACAGCCTTTGTTAAGAGAGGGCGAAACCGGCCGGCTGGCATTTTTCTTTTTAACTTTTAATCATGAACGATAGAATTCGTCTTCCCTTCATGCTTGCGATATATATATATATATATATATATCGCATTATTTTATTAGACAGACGAACAGCACAGGTAAAGACAATTTTTTTTTTTTTGTGTCTTAAATAACTAATATAAGTTAGCAAAACATTTATATGGAACAAAACGTAGATTTAGTATAAGGAACGTTTATGTTTTTGTCTTTTAAGGGAAGTGGGGTCTGATCAACTCTGCTGGGAAGCCATGAAATTAAATACTGTCTTGTTTTTAAATTCCCGAAACAGTTTTTCATGGTAAACAACTGATGATCCCTTAAAATAGTGTTAGAAATAAACTAATATAATAACTGTAAAAAATAAATTGAATTACATGAGTGATTTTCCACTGGAAGACTTGGGACTATAAGTTTTTTTTTGTTGTTTTTTGTTGTTGTTTTTTTTTTTTTTTTTAATATAGTTTTAATGGTTGAGAAACTTCCGAGACTATATATATATATATATATATATATATATATATATATATATATATATATATATATTTATATATATATATATATATATATATATATATATATATATATATATATATATATATATATATATATATATATATACATACTACTAAAACAACTGTGGATCTTTTTTGTTTCTTTCTTTGTTTGCTTGTCCCCATACAGAATGGATGATGCCATCGTTTTGTGGCATCATCCATTAAAAACAGAAGTAGGGATAATAGTGCACCGTGGATGATGTCATTCATTAACAGAGAGCGATGAGGGGGAGATTGAGAGGGGGTTATATAACAAATATATCCAATGGATCGTCTAGTATATTACTAAAACTCTGAGCCTTTCTTGCATGCTTTTTTCACTATGCACACTGGATGACGTCACAAAAAGCGAATGATAAAAGAATTAGTGGGAGGAATCGATTGACAAATAATTAAAAAAGAGAAGGGAAGGGAAAGAGAGAGAGAGAGGGAGAAGAATGTTTAAAAAGCAAATGCTTATTATCAAGAAATATATATATATATATATATATATATATATATATATATATATATATATATATATATATATATATATAGTCTAAAGAAGCTTTGAGTCATTTAAAAAAAAAAAAAAGTAAAATGCAGTTTAAATTCCCAGACAAACTAACTAAATCCAAGATATTGCAGACTTAACATTCATTGGAAAATTAATAAATGAAAAAATATAAGTAAAAAAAGAAAAAAAAAAAAAAAAAAGGGAGGGGTTAATTATCTAAGAGTGAAACAAACACAGGAGACCTTAAGTGTCTAATATTAACACGGGGATCATCAGCTGTTTACCATGTAACTGTTTCGGAGATTTAAAAACAGGACAGTTATAATATTCATGGCTCTCCAATGGTACTGATTATACGACCATTTCCCCAATAATGAAGTGTCGAAATAATTCAGCTTAAAATACCACTAATATATACATAAATAAATAATAATAATGATAAAATAATAATAATAATATATTACCCTTAAGACTACCGTATGATATAGTAATTTGCATATCAAATAACATTAATTATAACAATAATAAAAAAAATAAAAAATAATAATAATAATACTATCTAAACACTACATCCAAGAACCATTCTGCAATATGGTAGCTAGCCATAAAATTATATAGGAATCAAAGTTGCATTAAGAAATAAATTTAAAAAATAAAGCTTAAGTACCTTAGGTACCAGAAAAGTATATATGTATATATACTTGAAAATGCACGTTCTTAGGATATTAGTATTATATAAATGAGCAACTCTAGTTCATGGCAGGGTCACCAATGGTTCACAGGTCTGGCATCCAGCGGTATTAGGACCGCAACTGGGCTAACAGGGCTTTGGTGAAAATCCAATCAGAGTCAAAATCAGGATTCGTCATCCTCTATTCGTCTCTGTCTGTGTAAAGCAAAAACGTGTGTGGTTTTGGAACCACAAATTCATGGATAGCAATAATATTGCAACCCCCATTCATTTGATCATTTTGGTCCGAATTCGTATGCAGCTACGAATGACATTGCTGCTCTTTGTGTCAGGATTAAACCTGCAATATTGCAATTTGCAATCGTCCGAATAGCTGCAGCCAACTTCATGCAGACCAGACAATCCTGAGGCACGATCTTCGTGAGCTCTGTACAGAAATCGGATTCACTCAATAACAACAACAGCTGCAACTTGGAATTTCCAAATATATGATAATATATGACATATACTGACCTAATGTGTCACAGATTGTCTAGTATATACATATAAACTTAAAAATTATATATTTTAGGGAAATATATGTACTGTATTGAGATTTTAATGTGTAATATGGTATACCTTACAAACAAACGTTTACATAAGGAGGATTGTACTATGGGGGCGTATTATACACAAGGATATAATTGATTGACATTTGTTAGCTTCAGAAACAAAAGAATATATTAGACTCAAGTCACAAGAAAATATGGTATCCATTTTCTTTTCTTTTTTTTTTCAAATGTAAAATTTTAAACATAAAAAAACTACTTTCTTATGTATGTTATTTTTGTTGTTCCACCTTTGCTGTCTCAGTTTAATGGCCATCATTTCTTATGTTTAATGGCCATCACTTTTATCTTAATGGACACTTTTTTTTTTATTTAATGGTAATCACTTTTCTGTTTAATGGCCAACATTGTTCCGTTTAATGGTCATAACTTTTCTTACTCACTCAAATAGTTGTCATTTCAAAACCTCTTTTGTCTCAACACTATTCTCTACAAAGAGGAGATAACTCTCTCACAAAGTTCAAATGCCAAGATATATTTCATTTATTTTTCATATGAATATCAAATGTCTGTTCAATTAATATATATTGTTATTAAAGTATATATATATATATATATATATATATATATATATATATATATATATATATATATATATATATATATATATGCTGATTTTTGTTATTGTTATGTTTTTGGTGATACCGACCGGTGCTTTTTACCGGTGCGTTTTTTTATTCTTCGCTACCCTGAGCGGCTTGTTTATCATTTTAAGAATATGCAGAGGTACGCATTTTCTTTAATTCGCCCATAATCGGACGAGTCATCAATTTTTGTATATATAGATTTTTAAAATTAATCAATTTATAAACCAATTTATTGTATACAGATCCTAATAATTAATTTACAAAAAAAATGTTTGCGTGCACAAAGTTTTGTGCACGCAAAAATTAATTTGTAAATTAATTATAAAAATCTGTATACAAAAAATTGGTTTATAAATTGATTAATATATATATATATATATATATATATATATATATATATATATATATATATATATATATATATATATATATATATAATCCAGGTAAGTTTATGTCCAATAATAAATACAGATGTATATTTATTTGGTATAAAACCTTTTAGTCATACAAAGATTTTCGGCTACACATTTGCAGATATGTTTCAGTCCAAGCTGGTGATTAACTGGACCTCTTCAGGCCACCGTTTGAAATGGATGCAAAGATTGAAATAAGAGAGCATTTTTTTCAAGAAGAAACACACGATTAATTACATAAACAATTTAAAATAAGATTATTTAGATTACATGAATAACTGGCAAAATGTCTCAACTACCTTTTTTCCTCTCTCCTTTTTTATCTTTTTCTTTTTAAATTTACAATTTTTAATTTTGACTATTTCGTAAATACGATATATATATATATATATATATATATATATATATATATATATATATATATATATATATATATATATATATATATATATTAATCCAGGTAGGGTAAAAATCCACAGGATAGAAATCCAAAGGGAATCAAACCGGGCTTATAAAAGAGTGCTCAATAAAAATATAGAGCTGTATTGTAAATGCTTTTATTCAAACATGTACAAGGTCTGCTACACTGGTATGTCGATGTTATCGATCTACAGCTATCAACAGCTGAGGTCTCATCAGGCAGAAAGTTTTTTATGATCCAACCCGGTCGCTGAATTCCAGGAAGAATGGAGTCAAGCAAAGAAGAAGAGGAAAAGGAAATAAAAGTCATGTGACCGATTTTTTAAATATATTTGCCGTTAGAAATTCATATTTTCATTTTTTTTTATCCAACGCTGAGCTGGGGTAGAGGGGGGGCGAAGAAATGAAAAAGAAAAAGAAAGAGAAATATATTTGCCGTTAGAAAAGTTTAATTTACAGCTATTTGTATTTTTATTTTCATCCAACGCTGAGCTAGGGTAGGGGGGGGGTCGAAGGAAAAGAAAAAGAAGGGGTAGAGAGGGGTTAGGGGTCAGTGTCTATAGCCATTTAGGATGTGTCGCGGGCTGAGAAGGGTTAATGTAAGATTTAAATTAAATTCATATTTTTATTTTTATCCAACGCTGAGCTGGAGAAGAGGGGGCCGGGGGAAAGGAAACAAGAGGGAAAGAGAAGATAAAGAAAGAGAGAGAAAGAAGGTGTTAAGAGTGTATGTCTGTGCCCATTTAAGAAAGTTGTCGTGGGTTGATGTGTCTGTTTCCTGTACATGGCATTGTTTTAATCTATTTTAATGCAGACGTATAACAGTTACATGACAAAAAGCCTACAGGGATATTTAGTTTAAATTATTATTGGTGATAGATTTATGACCTTAGTATTAATAAATTATGCTGTTATATTTTGATCAATTGGCATTTAATTTTAATTATTTTGATGGATAAGTAAATGTATTTTAATTCTAAATAATATTTAGTAGTTAATTAATAAAACATAGTGGTAATTACCTTTATTCTTAGTAAGAGTCATATATGGATTAGTGGTAGTAGTGTTAATAGATTCAATTCCAGATAATAATGAGTTAAAATATAGTGGGGATTATTCTTAGTAAGAATCGTATATAAGTTTATGACATTGATATTGATGGATTATACTATTATATTTAGTTTTAATTATTTTGGAGTATAAATAAATGTATTTCGATTATAAATAATAGTTAGTAATGAATTAATAAAACATATTGGTAATTGCTTTTATTTTTAGTAGAAGTCATATATGGGTTAATGGCAGGGGTATAAATAAATTTTATTATTCGTTGTAATTGTATTACTAATGGTGGGGTTAACACCTGTTATAAGATTAAAGATAATATTGGCGGTAAGGTGTTCTAGTCAAAGTTGTTAACACAAGTTATGGTCTATGAGTGGGTGGGGACTAGGAATGGTGGGGGCCAGTAATTTTGAGTAAAGTGAGCAGTATATAATTTTTTTAAAAAGTGATTCTGGTAATATGTGGTTGACTTTTGTGGGATTTTGTGAGCTGGAAGTTGAACGCATACACGTACTCGTGCATACATATAAATACATATATGTATATGTATACACAGACATTCATACATGCACCCATACTCATACACATATACACGAACACACAGATACACATATATGTGTACACATGCATACGTATACATACAAACACACAAGCATACACATACACATATAAATAGTTACAAATTTTATATTTTCATACATATGCATATACATATAGCCACAAAATTCACCTATACATATATATCTAAAAGTTCTACTTGAACGTGTTATAATATTTATTCAAAAGGGGGGTAATTGTATTGTATTTGTAGTTGAGGGTTAAGGTTATTTGGTTTGGAGGTGTTTATGAGTGTTAATTTTAGGGGATTGTTGGGTATTGGGTTTTTTTTTTGTTTTAATGGTATTATTTAGGAGGTGTTGTACAAATTACTAAGGAGATGTGATCTGTTATGCCTACAGTTGATCGATGTTTCCTGTTTTTTGTTTAAAAGCTTTCCTCTGTCGGTAAATTTAATTATTTCAAGCTTTTCGCCGAGGCATAAATAGCATGATGAGTTTAAGGAGCTACAGGTGCTAGTTTTTCTGATAGTGTTCCAGATTACAGTTGGTGATTTATTTTTATTAGTTAATTCCCAGTGGTAATTTGAGAGTGATGTTCTGTTTTGGTAGCTTGGGTTGTTGAATGAACATTTATGGCCGGTGTATCTTTCTTTGAAAGTATTACCTGCCATACCTATGTAGTATTTTTTTATATCTGGAGTTTCCTTGGTCGAGATTGTTGCTCGGTAAATAGTTTTTGTTATAAAACAATTTTGTTGCAAGGGGCATTCATTTTTATTTATGCAGTTACATGACTTTACTTTAGTTGTTTTTTGTTATCTAATTCAGGGTTTAGGTTGCTCTTTAGGATTTTGTTATTGTGTTTTTTAATTATCATTTCTAAGTTTTCACTGCAACTGTAACTTAGTTTGAGTGTATTTTTGTTGAATATTTTATGTAAGATATTGTTTGGGGGAAATATGTGTTTATGAGGTCTAAAGATTCTTTACCAAGTTTGGTTTTAACTGCTTGATTGAAGGGGGGTGTAAACCATATTATATTCCTGTTTCTTGCTTTATTGTTTTTATTGTTAGTCGTTGTAGGTTTAGTAAATTTAATTTGTGTATTCTTGTACCCACTGTTTTTTAGTGCTTTATTATAAAATTCTTTATGTTTGTTAAAGATTGTTTCATTTGAGGAGTTATTGCTTATCCTTTGTTGGATAGATTTAGGGATGTGCTTAATGATAGTTTTGGGGTGGTTGGAGAAGGGGTGTACATAGATTGGGTTAAAGTTTTCTTTATTATATGGTTCGTATGTTTCTTTAATTAAGTTGAGAGTTTCATCTAGGAAGTTTACTATTTTAATGTTGGAAGTTATTTCAACTTTAAGGCATATCCTCTTCATCTCTCTAATAATAATCTTTTTAATATTTTCGCACTTTTGCCCATTAGAATTTCTGACTACTAATAGTCCATCACTCCTATATAGGCCAATGCCTTCAATATCTATATCTTTAGTTAGGTTGTAGAGGATGTATAAGCCAACTAGGTCGGTGATTTCTGCAGAGTCGAAAGAACCCATCGAAACATCAAAAGAACCAGATTGGTTGCTCTTTGTCTATTGATCTTTTTTACTAATTAACATTGTTTTCCTACATTTTCTCACAATGTTAATCTCTTCTTCAGAAATATCCGAAAGAAGAGTAGCAAATTCCATGACGTTTTCAAAGAATTCATTAGAAATTGAGAGGTAATAGTTAATTATATCAAATTGGATGATGGAACAATTTATTTTGTTTTTTATTTTGTGGAACCAATTAATTGTATCGGTAGTGTTGATCCATTGATTGAGTTTGTATGTTGATTTAATGTTTTTGTTAATTTTTTGTAGAATAATTTTGCTAATTTTTCCGCTTTCTTGTTTTGTAGGGTTAATCAGTCTAGTCGTGGGCTTTGTCTGAAAGTCAAGTTTGTGGTCTTTAAGGAGTAGATATGCTTCCCTTACTTTTAGTTTACTAACCCTATCACTAATCTTGAGTTTGTCAGTAATTTCCTTGCTATGAATATTTATGTTTTGGACTAAGTCAGTGTTTGATTTTCTGTAATTTTTAGTTATATTATTGTCGAGTAGTTTAAAATATTCTGATTTGGTGAGTTTATAGAAGTTTTGAGTTTTGTCTGCTTTAACTAAGATGTGTTAATTTCGTTGACTATTCTGTCTAGTTTTTTTTGTTGTTGAATTTAACGTCCTTATATATATATATATATATATATATATATATATATATATATATATATATATATATATATATATATATATATATATTTATTTATATATATATATATATATTTATTTATATATATATATATATATATATATATATATATATATATATACAAATAATAAATGATAATAAAATGTACTTATCTTTAACATTTCGCTGCAGTTTGATGGTATCATCGATCATCAGAAGTGTCTCCGACTGGCATTAATCGATTGATGCCAGTTTGAGACACTTCTGATGATCGGTGATACCGTGAAACTGTTGTAAAATGTAAAAGGTAAGCACATTCAATTATTATTTATACAACCCTATCTTATAGGAATTCGAGCCCTTTATTTAGTTCTGCTCCTATTTTCAAAGGTTTGTTTTCTTATATATATATATATATGTGTGTGTGTGTGTGTGTGTGTGTGTGTGTGTGTGTGTGTGTGTGTATCCTACATTCTCAACTGTACTCTAAATATCTAAATATGACTCACAGGTAATACATACACCCAGCTAATACAAATATACGTTGAATGTATGAAACCAGATAATGATGGAGACGAAAACAAATAGGGACATAACAAAAAAATTGCTAAACATACAGTTACATAGTAGAACACAATATTGAAAAATACACAATAAAACAGATGTGTAATGTACGTATTCACGTGTTACTGATAAACATGCAATACAGGTATAGTGTATGAAACACGTCGATGACAGAGTCGATGACAGGCAGCGACATGACACACACAGCACCAAGAAACAAACATGGCGATAACGAGATAGCACATCTTCAGTTAATGCCCTATACCTGGATTTTGGTAACTTTATCATTAATATGTATTGCCTTAATGGTGTGGTGTAGGCGGGCCAGCAACTGCAACCGAATCACACACACACACACGCACATATAAATTCCCGAAACAGTTTTTCATGGTAAACAACTGATGATCCCTTAAAATAGTGTTAGAAACTAACTAATATAATAACTGTAAAAAATAAATTGACTTACATGAGTGATTTTCCACTGGAAGACTTGAGACTATAAGTTTTTTTAATTTTTTTTTTTAAAGTTTTTTTTTGTATATAGTTTTAATGGTTGAGAAACTTCCGAGACTATATATATATATATATATATATATATATATATATATATATATATATATATATATATATATATATATATATAAAAATATATATATATATATACATATAAGTATATATATATATATATATATATATATAAATATATATATATATATAGTAGTGCGAAAAAATATGTTTTAGCATACACCTTCTATTCTTCATGCATACCAACCTTTTCCAATTGAAAGCTCGATGATTGTCAACTTGTGACAACAGAGCATATATAAATAAACAAAATTGTGTTACATTCCAAAGACCAAGATTTTATTTATATTACGAAATATTTTTTCAAAATAAACTCTTTTGATACAATAGATTTTGATGGATGGAAGCGCATAAATATATTGTAATATGGCTGCCTGCTCGAGGTGGTGATTTCAGAGACACCATGGATGGAAGGGCATTCGCTATGATTTTGTTTTGATTTTCGGACCTTAATTTTTTTTTTTGCCACATCGCAATGTATAATTTCTCGAATTGAGATTTTTTTTTCATCTTTCTGATGAATCTAGAGAGGAAAGATCCAATATTTACATACAAATGTTGGTTGATCCCTTACTGGACGAAACGAAACCGTAATATTGTATCAAAAGGTTTTGTTTTGAAAAAATATTTCATAAGATGAATAAAATCTTGGTCTTTGGAATGTAACTAAATCTTGTTTATATATATTTATCATTTTAGTTTTTTAGTTTTTATTTGTTTGCACATTTTTTTTAACTTATACAGAAAAAGAAACAAAATTTTAGTTGTAATGAAAACAACTCTTTTTATATTCTTCAATGAAAAATATAAATTATACCCTTTGCTTTATTTAAAAAAATAAACTGTTGTCAATTACGTTATTATAGTACCAATAACATGGCACAACAATAAATGAAAATTGCCAAATCAGAATCAAAGTCAGATAAGTCAACTTAAATGTTTTTCATGTCCAACTTTTTGTTTTATCTCTGTTTACTTACGATTATAGAAATAAATACATATCTATATAATTTAATCATGCATATCTGTATATTTATAAAGTGATGACGTTTCTCGCACTAACAGTGAGATTAAAACGCTCTTTCAACGTCACGCAACAGAAACAATCTACCTTTCTGATATACTTGTTAGATTATATGCTATCTAAGTCCTAAGGTTAACTGATTTGCAAAAGGACATTTCATTAATTAACTATTCAATTTTTTGTGTTTTTCTTTTAATTTAATGACTTTTAGGATTTTAGTGTAACACATATTTCTGTGTAGGAATACATTTTGTGGATAAATACTTAGAATATTTGGTCAAAGTTCATTTCAGCCCTTTTTTTGTATGGGATTAGGGATGAAGTTGTGATTCAATTTCTTTTAGAAGATTTAAGCTATCATTTAACACCCTCCCCCCCCCCATAAATAAATGTATCCCGCCTCAACATAAATTCGATAATCACACATTGAAATATTCATTACTCCTGGCCGAAAGATTCCCTGGGCAACGCCAGTTAGGGAGAGCTAATATATTATATAAATATATTTAAAAATAAATCTTAAATATGTTAGGTAATATTTTCATTGTGTATTTATTTATTTTTCAAACTGATGCCCAGGATTGAGTACAATATCCTAAATGAGGTGTTACTAAAGTCTGAAATTTTCTTTCGATAATATTTGTTAACTTTGAAATAAAATTCCTAATCAATTTCTTTTTGCCTTTGAAGCAATCAACAGAAAATCAACTCTTTGACATTCAATTTACAGATGGGATAAAAATGTGCCAAAAAATAATAAAGTATTGAAATTATTGAAATTTACAATTCTGGTATTAAAGAATATTTTCTTTTGTCTTATAATAATCCAATAATATCCAACGACATCCAACATCATCTTTTGAAAACTCGTTGCTAAAATTAGAAAAGTTCACAAAACAGTTCCTAATTTTATTTTATGTTGACATCATCATCATCATCATCATCATCATCAGCAGCAGCAGCAGCAGCAGCAGCAGCAGCAGCAACATCATCATCATCATCATCATCATCATCATCATCATCGGTTTAACGTCTTTTTTACATGCTGGCATGTGTTGGATGGCTTTTAGAAATTGACTTCCAAACTAACCTATGTCTGGCCAAGTCTTTATTTATCCCTCTTTCTCTCAAATCCATTTTTATCACTTCCTCCCATGTCTTCCTTGGCTTTCCCTTGCCAACTGACCATGTTACCTCAACTGTTCTACATCTACTAACCCAAGCACTCTCATCTATTCTTTCATCATCATAGTCGGTTACCATCTGATTTACATGCTGACCTGTGTTGGACGGCTTTTAGAAACTAGTTTCCAAACTAACCTATCTCTGGATAGATCTTAATTTATCCCTCTTTCTCTCAAATCCATCCTTATCACTTCCTCCCATGTCTTCCTTGGCTTTCCCTTGCCAACTGACCATGTTACCTCAACTGTTCTACATCTACAAACCCAAGCACTCTCATCCATTCTTTCATTATCATATTCAGTTTAACGTCTGCCAACTAAGCCTGCTACCTCAACTGTTCTACATCTATTAACCCAAGCACTCTCATCCATTCTTTCAATGTTACTAAACCAACAAAGTCTCCTGTTCTGCACACAGCTTCCTATACTGTCCAGATTTAATCTTCCTCTGAGTTCATCAGATCTAAGCCTGTTTTTTTAAGTTTTACGGCTCACATTACGCATCCATCTCTCCCTCTCTCTCCCCATCGTCGTCGTCGTCGTCGTCATCATCATCATCATCATCATCATCATCATCATCATCATCATCATCATCATCATCATCATCATCATCATCATCATCGGTTTACCGTCTGTTTTACAGAAAAGACCAAGTGCACCCTCCCAGGCTTCGCCTCCCCTCTTTGGGGAGGAGTAAGTTTATTGCTTACTGTCTGAGGCGCCCCTACCGGGGAATGCCGACGGGGCTGCCTAGGCAATTTTTAAACGGCCAGAGTGCTCACCTCTCGAGCGCTGGCTTTTAACCCCACTTGCTCGACCTGATCTTGGGTCACATCTTACTTGTGGGAGTAAGATAAAACTGGCCTTGTGCCTAACTCCGCGAGGAGTAAATAAACATCATAACAGATACCACACGTTGCTCCTAGCCAATAGGCCAAGGAACTAAGGAGTGTGCGTTATACAGAGAAATAAACCAAATTTAGATTATAAGCAATTTAGGAACTGGTTATGTGAACTTTGGGGGCATTTTAGTAACGTTCTGCTAAAACCTGCAAAACTACTTGAATCCCCGCTGCAACAATTGGAACTAAAAGAGTTGAAAACACAAAAACATTTCGATTTTTCTCTCCATTTTCATGGTGCTATTTGTTGTATTGTTTTTTAAAGAAGAGCTCGTTTTCATATTTCAAAAGATTTAATTTTTCGGATTGTCCTAACTGGATATTCATTTTTGACACATAACATATATGACACGTCTATCTACCCTAAACATTTTTGTTATTCAATTTTTTCATCTTTCGGCAATGTATATTTAACAGCCGAGAAATCGAAAACAAACAAAATACAGAACTAGCAACTTTTACCAAACGCAAGAAAATTTAATTTTTATCGTTTAAAAGTGTGGAAACTGATTATAAGACTTATTATCTCTGAATATGTTATCGTCACTTTCAGCGAGCCAAACACGAGTAAATAAAAATGGCGGTCGATTTTATTTGGAAACGGTCGCTAATTGCAGGCTTAAAAAATAGGGAAAAAAAAGGGCTTACCCTATCACAAACCCTAAGTCTGGGGGTTGCCAGGAATGAAACACCAACAAGCACACGCATTGGTCGACTATGTTGGATTGTTAATGTGTCCAAAAGACAGAATCCGACAAAATCTTATATTGAAATAAAAAATTTGAAAACACTTTTAGAAGATTAAAATTATGCAGGTAGGTAGAAAAGTAAATTTTATTGCGTTTGGTAACAATTATGTGTTGTATATATTTTCTCTCATTTTAGCGCTGTTACCTATACCACATCATTGCCTATTTTTCATTTCTGATTATTATCGATTAAGCAACTTATTTTCAGATAATAATTTTTAAAAAAAGATTTTTTTTTAAATTAGTCGTTCAAATTTTAGATGTAGAAGATGAGAACAGTAGTCCGAATAATACGAATAATACGAATAATACGAATTCTATGGTAGTTATTTCGGCGAGAGGGTGATCACATTTCTTTTGTGTAGGTAACGTTTTCTGGGGGGGGGATTTTTTATAATGTTTTTGTGAATATTTTGGTGAGGAAATTAAAATATTGTTAGCTCATCGCTAAATGTTTCATTTTTATTTATATGCATAGTGTGCAGATGTAGTTAATAATATTTTAGGTGAAGCAATCTTTGTAAATGGTGTCTTGATAAAAAAGCACTGGTCCCCATCACCTCACTAGGTTGGTGTTAGGAAGAGCATCCGACCTATAAAATCTTCCCTCAATTAAAGAAATGACTTCTAAAGAAACCTTACCAGAGATAAGTTTGGAAGTCAATTTCTAAAAGGCGTCCACCAACACATGCCAGCATGTAAAACGGGCGTTAAACCGAATTTGATGATGATGATGATGATGATGATGATGATGATGATGATGATGATGATGATGATGATGATGATGATGATGATGATGATGATGATGATGATCTTTAGTTGATTGCCTACCAAGTCTAAAGAGCGCTTCACCTGCCCTTGAGTGATAGACTGATATAAGAATCATAAAAATTTACTTTTACATTTAATAAATATAGATTTTAGAAGCTTTAAGAGCAGAAGGGTTTCTTAAACTATTACAATTTTTATAACATTTTTTTCTTTTTATTTTCCCTCTGATGTGAATCTATTTTTATATGGTAAAAACTTGATCCTCTTTCTTGTTCAAATATTTCCTTCTTTGCATCTCGTAATCTTCAAAATCTGACCATAATTTTGGTGATCAAATGTAAAAATTAAACAACGATCATCTTTTCATGTCTTTTTTGTTAGTTGAAAAGAAATAAAATAAAATGTGTTGTGAAATTTCAGAATTACCTATTTTCAGTCGGATCTTGTAATAATCTTGTTCGTTTAAGAATCATTATTTTGATCTTATCAAAAACACTTTTCCACCTCCAACTGTTCAATTTCAAAGTGCAAATAACACACACAATGTAAAACAATAAATCTTTTGAAATTACTCTAAATATTTTTTGTATGTAGTCTGCCATTCATCTCATATGAAATGCATTCCGTATTTGATGAGTTTTTTTCTCATATTTTGTTATATTTATTATGCCTCTTATTTGAACCAATAACACTGGTCTGCCCTGTTTTCAAAGTCTGATATATGATACTTGATTTGAGCCAAGTTTTTTGTACTGTATCCAAAATTATTCTCATTTTCCCTGATCAGGTCAAGTTTTTCAAAGATAAGCTCATACCAAAAATTCCTATATTCTAATAGATTTGTAGGCGAATCGAACACTACACATGATAGCAAATCTTTGACTGATTTATTCACGGTTTTCCAGAAAAGTTCTATTAAATACAAAGAGCACAAAAGAAGATATTAATGGATGTTTGACTCCAAAGACGCATAATATTCCTTCTTCATAAAATCCATTATTTTTGCTTTTCGGTCTGGCACAACCTGCGTGTCTGCAGATGAAACAGAACCAATGAAGATAGTTCTTACACTTCTGATCTATTGTAATACAAATCTAGATTGGAACAAAACTAGTTATTCGATTAATCTCAAATCTCTAGTTCCTCCTCGTAAGACATTCACAGCAAGAACTCTTCTTCTTACCACAATGAAGACAAACTTTCCTTTCTTCCTGAGTGTACATAGTGTCAGGCGAAATTTCCACAAACTGAGCTTCTTCGCAAGAGCTTCCCATCTGTAGAACACATTGCTGCAGGACTGCTCTCCCACAGATTACAACTTAGTCGTCTTCAAATCCAACGTTAACAGATTCCTATCTAAAATCGACCCCACAAGTATTCAAATTTGGTCCTGACAATCATTCTATCTAATTAAACCTTATTCTCGAGTGGCATCTAACCTTGATAAGAGGTGACCATTTCGTAAAAAAGAAAAATTAAAGTTTCCCAGGACTTCAGCTGTGGCAAAATCAGAGCCCATGAACACTTGGATGCTAGCACCATTTTTGAAAAAAAAAATGCTGGAATAAAAATCAATCATATCTTAGATATCAGACCTGACTAAATAAAATTAACAATATTTTTTCAGAATTCAAAAATGATCTCAAATCAGCTAGAAAACCTTTGAAAAAAGGTTTTGAAACACAGGCTGACATTTCAACTTTTAATGAAATAAAAAAAAAATTATGTATACAAATACCTCTAGATTAATTAAGTATATGATATTAATATACAGATCAAATTCGTCTAAATATTTCATAATCGTCTTGTAAATTTATTATTTCACCATTATTTCTGAATTCATCCAGTTTATTCTTAACGTTTTTCACACTCGTACTGTTCTTTATTAGATAATTAGCTACACCTACACGGCGGCGGCGCCCGGAATATAGTGAAGTAATTTTACTTTTGAATGTTTATTTGTTTGCTCATTTTTAAATTTAATATAGATAACTCTTATTATATTCTTCCATCTAAAATATGATTTATCCACTTGTTGATTTTTATTTTTAGGCGATTATTTAAAAATATTTCATATTAGCAGTCATAAGTAATATTTTAAATAATTTGTAGCTAAGTACGTTATTATATTGCGAATAACACAGTACAGCAATAACAAATGAAAATTGGCTAGTCAGAAGCAAAGTTTGATTTGTCAGCTTAAAAACTATTTGGACCTGACTTTGAAAATCCGACAAGATAACTTTATATGTTAGATTTGTTCAAAAAATATATTATATTATTAGAAAAAAAATTTTATTTTGTGATAGAGTGCTGGAACACCTTAATAGAAAAATCGTTATGGTGCTTTGTGTGGTCTAAAGAATAACAAGTTATGTTGGCATACCAATTCTAGCGAATTAAATCCTCATTGGATGCCTCTAATTACTGGCCTTGTGCCATATCTTAGATATAACATAGAAAATATACAAGAAGTACTGGGAACAATGCTCTGACATTTCAAGGCTATATCTATCAAATAATTAAAATTATATATGCATTGTTAATGAAAAGAAAGAAGAGTCAACGCCTTCAATAACTAAATTGTGCAGCATTTAATATATGGTTTAGCAGGCTATACAGAAATAACACAATGCCTACTTAAGCATTGTAGGCACGCACATTTTATAGGAATAAAACACGATTGGACAATTCAAATAAAATGAAACATATCCTTTTTGCCTGATGATCAACGGTCGGTTCAAAAATACTGAATGATGCTCAAAATACCTTTACACATATCTTACTGTTTATTTATGATGATGGTTCTAATCTTGTTCAGTTGCTCAATAACCGAAATTATTTTGTATAAGGAGTCTGCTTTACGCATTATCCTGTGTTAAATATGATAATCCAAGTGATATATTATTTAAACCAGCCTGCTTTAAATATGATCAGTCACGTTGTTTATCATTTGAATCACTCTGCATTAAATATAATCATTAAAGTGGCACATCATTTGACCCACGTACACCACATTACATGTGATTATTCAAGTGGTACACATCATTTGAACCACACTGTATTACACATGATTATTCACGTGATACATTATCTTACTCATCCTGCATCATACGTTATTATTCACGTGATACGTCATTTGGTACTGGTACAGATTTTGAACCAGACAAAACCGACTTTTTGTTCGGCATTTTCCGGCTGTTTACATAAACAGCCGAAAAATGCCGAAGCACTTAGCCAATCAGAAGGCTCGAGAAGCAGACAGCAACACTACCTGTACTAAAAATTTTTTTATAACATATGCATTGTTTAAAAGCTATAACAGTTACAAAAAAAAACGAAAAAAATCTGTAAAAATCGTTGTTTCATTGATTATGTTCTTTACAATCTTTAATTTATTCATAAAAAACACAATTTATCGAAGCTAAAACAAAAAAACTTTTAACTTTCCTGTGAAAAAAAATAAATAAATTGTTATAAAAAGAAACATACAATGAGTATTTTTTTAACATTATTATTATTTTCTGTTTAAAAGACACTTCATTATGATTTGGCTTTTTGCGGCTGTTTAAGTATTTCTGTGTCGGAAAAACTCTGTTTTGTCTTGTTCAAAAGCTGTACCAGTAGTTATCATTTGAACCACCCTGCATTGCACGTCATTTGACTCACTCTGCATTACAGATGATTATTCAAGTGATAGATCATTTGAGCCACCTTGCATTCCACCTGATTATTCAAGTGATGCATCATCTGATCCACACTGCATTAAACATGATTAGTTATGTGACACATCATTTGAACCACCCTGCAGTACACATGATTATTCACATAATACATCATTTGAACCATTTTGCATTAAATATGATCATTAAGTTTTTACATCATTTAACCCCATGCATTACAAATGATCAGTCAAATGATATATAATTTCAACCACCTTCCTTTAAACATGATCATTCAAGTTGCACATCATGCACTAAATAATCAAGTGATATATAATTTGAACCACTCTCTATTAAATATGATCAATCAACTCGTACATCATTTGAACCACCATATATTAAATATTATCATTCAAGATCTACATATTTTGAACCACCATGAATTAATTATGATCAATGAAGTGATATATAATTTGCAGCACCATGCATTAAGCATGATCGTTCAAGTGTTATATAATTTGAACAACCCTCCATTCGATTTGATCGTTCAAGTGTTATATAATTTGACCCACCCTGCATTCATTATGAACAAGCCTCATGACATATGATCAATCAAGTGATATATATAATTTGAACCATCTTGCATTTAATTTGATCATCAAAGTGGTATATAATTTGAAAAACCCTGCATCAAATATAATGGTTCAAGAGGTACATTATTTTAATCACTCTGTATTAAATATGATGAACCAAGTGATATATAATTTGAACCATCCAGTATTATGTATGATCATTCAAGTGGTACATCATTTGAATCTTTAGTTTGAATCACACTACATTAAATCTGATTATTTGTAGAAACACGAGGCTTCCTTGATTCGAAGACAACTGGGTGCCGCTGTCAAAGCCAGAAATGGTGATGATAGAAACTGTCTAGTTATACTAGAAGATCTCTTTGTCATAATCCGAGAAAATAATTTCTCCATAACTTCGCCAAGTCTACATGACAAAACATGCAAAAATTTACAAAATAAGCAACAATAAAAGAAAATTACTATACATAAACAAACCCAAAGAAACCAAAGATAAACAGTATTTTGCCGGGAGAGGGGGCATTAAGGACCGTTTTCTGATAAAACTTTAGAAATCTTTTTATTCCCAAGACTTTTTTTTCACAAATTCCAATTTGAATTTTATAACATTTCAAAAAAAAAAAAGTTCGTTTCCTTCATCTTTTTATTAACTCATTTTTCTCTTTCTGCACAAATGAATTCTCTCCACATGTTTTGATGAATTAAAGACTTTTTTTCTTTATTCATATAATTTGTTGGTTTCTTTTATCAAATGACCAAAATGTAAATAGATATTTCCACTGAAGTTTCGATGTATATTTTTGGCTGTATTTTATTCCACAAGTCTCGTCTTTCAGATTTACTCAGTGGTGCGATCGGTGTTCAAGTTGTCGGCCATTACATATTTGTCATGTAACAAATTTTTTTTAAAATAAATAATAATAAAAAAAACAAGAAAAAATACCGTTGAAATAAAATTTTATCTTGTCGGAAATATTCTTTCTTTTTATTCAGTTTCAGTTTTCAATTTTTTTTTTTATTACCAAATTATTTAAATAATTTTGTTTTATAGTTTGAGATAAGAATTAAAAGATTAAAAATACAACTCGCATACTCTAAAATTTCTCGGGGTAGAATGCTTTTCTTTTTTTTACTAATGGGTCACCGCTTACCAAGGCCACTCGAGGATAAAGGTTAAAAAGATAGTCTGTTAAACAATGAACAACACCATGAGAGGATTGAAAATAATGGGTGGAATGGGTAAATTTGATTCTTACAAGAGGACAGCTCAACAAGTATTTGTTTACATTAGACTTGAAGGCGACTGCTCTTTCAGCAATGCAGCAATCTGCATTAGCTCGTATGTGGTCTATAAGGTCATATACAGAGTTTGTGGTAGCTGTTACATTGAAAGTAGAATCCAAAAGCTTCGACCTGTCCATGCATTACAATTTGGACTTCTCATGTAGAGAAAAAATGTCCTACAGTTGGAACAAGGTCTCCCACATACAAGACAGATGCAATGAACAAGGGAGTTCCATATCATCCTCACTACGAATGACTCTCCATCTCTCCTAGGTTTTAACACATCACTTAATAAGTCCGAACTCATAAAACAACAACTTGTAGGCAAAATTCTACTTTATTCATAAACATAGTCTTTTTCTAAAGAGATAAACTGATGCCTTTTTGTAGAACGATTTGTCTTTGGTCTCAAAATATGCGTAAGTTTCCGATATTATTTTTTTTATGTACTAGTGAGTCACCGCTTATCAAGGCCCAAAGGCTATTCGAGGATAAGAGTTAATGAGTTTGCCCAGAGGATTGGTAACGATGGTTGGAACTGGGCAGAGTTTGATTATTTCGGAGAATGGCTTTGAAGAATTTGTTAACATTGGAGTTGAAAACAACCATGTTGTAGTCAGCTGGGAAGCAGCCCCATGGTATTGTGTTCAGTGAAGCCAAATCTCTTTCCCTGGAGCCGTCTTTTGAGGTCTGCAAGCAACTAGTAATTACTGGGGCCAGATCTGGGCAATAGGGTGGGGGCAGAAGCAATTCGAAGTACAATTCATGTAGTTTTGCCATCGTTGCGATCGACTTATGACACAGTGAATTGTCTTGTTGAAAACGGACTTTTTATATATATATATATAGGGTGGGCAAAAATAAGGGTCCTATTTTTAAAAATTCATAACTTTTTTATTTATTTATTTTTTTTTTGATTTTTTTTTTAGAATAAGTAAAGGACCCCTTCCGAAGCAAGCATGAGCCGTATTAGCCCTAAGGAACGTACCCTCATTTAGAAAACATTATTTTTGCTTAAAAAACTCAAAACAGTGTAAAAAACAATACTTTAGTTTTTGTAAGTTTTAAGAAGTGTTTTTCGGCTAAAATTTGTTTTGTTTATTTCAAAAAATCCCGGAAGGGTCAGTCTACACACACATAAAGTTTGGTGAGTTTAACTTTTATTTTGTGGAAGTTATTCAAATTCAAGTTATTCAAATTTAAAGATAGGACCCTTATTTTGGCCCACCTTGTATATATATGTACAGAATATGCTACTAAACTAATTAACCGATCATTATGAATTTTGAAACACAGCTGCTAGACGTAAGGGGGCGTAATATGGGTTATATTTAGTTTAATTTAGTTTCATGTAAAGGGGAAACCATTTGTGTAAATTCAGATAAAACCTCTGATTTTGATGGATTTGAAAATAGGTATTAAACATCAATTAATAAATATTCTCCAAATTTCAGTTTATTTGGAGTATTTTAAAGGGTTTTAGAGGGCATAATATGAGCACAACATCCCATTTGATAATTAAATATTTCAGATTTGCATTAAATTTGATCCATAGTCATTAAACACAAATTAGGCAAGATTTCCTGAATTCCAGTTTTCTTCTTAAGCCTTAAATTCGAGACATTTTCTAGAATCAAAGTTATGTAATGGATTTTGAATGAGATTGGAATAAAGTTTCTAGTCATAAAATTTAGTAGCATTATATCTTGATTTTAATCTTCTTAGGGGGACATAAAAGTGGTGCAAAACTGTTATGTTCGGAGAATTAATTTTACTCGTCTTGGGACGGGTATTCTTTTAGTATATATATATATATATATATATATATATAATAGTAAGTTATGAAAATATATTTATGGCAATTAAGCTACACAGAGGCTCCCGCGTTTCATCCCCGGGGGGAATCTTCGGGCTAAAATGCATGGAGTTAGTTTTGCCGGGTGTTTTATATACACGGCTAGCTAGTTAATCAATCAGATTCTTTGTTGTTTTCTTAGCCAATCCGACCAAACCAGAAATAAGAAGAATTAGTAAAACAATTGTATCTAGAATCAACATACAAATAAAAAAACGACCTAGAATTAAAGCAATGGGTGAATACTGCCGAAGCAATCGCTTGGTTTAACAATATCGAAAATAAAAACAAATGTACCTTCCTACAATTTGACATAGTGGATTTCTATACGTCTGTATCAGAAGAACTCTTCAACATCTCCCTAGAATTTGCCGAGATGTATACTGATATATCCAAGGATGAAATCCACATCATTAAAAAATGTAGGAGATCAGTTTTAATCAATAATGATGACCAATGGATTAAAACAAATATGACAAACTCCTTTGATTTGTCCATGGGTGCCCTTGACTCTGCGGAAGCATCAGATCTTATGGGGTTATTTATTTTATATACACTCACACATATATTTGATAATACAGATATCGGCCTATATAGAGATGATGGATTAGCGATAATAAGAAATTCCAACAAAGTCAAGGAAGAAAACTTCAAGAAAATTATACATATGGAAATGAAAAACTAGGCCTAAAAGTAGAAGTACTGGCTAACATAAAAACAACTCACTTTCTAGATGTCACGTTAAACTTAAATAAAAAAATACTTATGAACCATACCTAAAAGATAACGCCAATCCAATATACGAAAACCCAAAGTCTAATCACCCCCTATCAATCATAAAACATATTCCTAATTCTATCGAACGTAGGCTTATCAATAATTCTAGCAACGAAAATGTTTTTTAAAAATCAAGCAACATTTATAATACAGCTCTAAAAAATAGTGGTTACCATAATACCGAAATTAAATATAAGAAACAGTACACCAATAATTATAATAAAATTAAAAATAAAAGAAAAAGAAATATAATCTATTATACACCGCCTTATAACCAGATGCTAAAAACTAAACTGGGTAAAAAATTCCTAAATCTGATTGAAAAACACTTCCCCATAACCAATCTCCTGCATGAAATATTCAATAAAAATAACCTAAAACTGTCCTACAGCTGTTGCGAAAACCTAGAAATGATAATTAAGGCATACAATAACAACATACTAAAAGAGAACATCAGAGAGGAAGAAAAAAATAACAAATTACATAAAAAAGTGACAAATATAACAAAAATAACACTAAGAAGAACAAAAATATAAACACTACAAATAGAAATAAACAAAACACTAATAGTAATCACCCGAATAGAAATGAAAAAGTTAGCAATGAAGAGAAAAGATGTAACTGCATAAATCGTACACTTTGTCCACTACAAAATAAATGCCTAACCAAAAGTATTGTTTACCAAGCCACAATATTTGCCAAGAAAAGACCAAATAACAAGGAGTACTATGTGGGTATGACCTCCCTAAATTTTAAAACCAGATATTATGACCACAAAAGCACATTTAAAAACAGAGAACGTCGAATTAAAACAGCACTAGCAAACCACTATTGGGAGCTCAAAGAAAATGAACGCTCACCAATAATTGAATGAAAAATAATATGACATCCCAGTACATATAGAAATTTAGACGACCCGTGTAGATTATGTCTGAATGGGAAATTTGAAATCCTAAACTTTAAATACCCTCAAAATCTATTAAACTGTAGAAGTGAGATAGCAAACAGCTGCCTGCACAGAATAAAATTTACCTTAGGCTAACAATACATAAATAAATAAATAAATAAACAAACAAATAAGTAAAAAAAACTAAACTGAACTAAAACCTAACAACTTAAAACCTAAAACCTAAAATAGAAATACAAGGAACCACGTGTTAAAATAGGTTCACTCATTATATTGACACAACAAAGAAACAGGATATAGGCCACTCTATAGAAAGTAATAGAACAGGAAATAGGAAGTAAAAAATAACCGGACCTTTGTTCGTGAGAAGCCCAACTATTGGCTAAGAGAACAACAAAGAATGTAATTGGTCAACTTGCTAGCCATGTATATAAAAACACCCGGCAAAACTAACTTCATGCATTTTAGCCTGAAGATTCCCCTCGGGGATGAAACGCGGGAGCCTCTGTGTAGCTTAATTGCCATAAATATATTTTCATAACTTACTACCTAGCTCTACTTACGTATCGAGCACTGTTGAAGTAAATACTGAAAATTGATGCATAAAAAATTATATCTCCTTATAAAATGTTATGTGCATACATGAAATAGTAATATATATATATATATATATATATATATATATATATATATATATATAGAGAGAGAGAGAGAGAGATAGATAGATAGATAGATAGATAGATAGATAGATAGATAGATAGATATAAACATTTTCTTTTAAGAAAAAGAAACTCTCGAAAAAAATGTAAATGTTCTCTTGTTTCAATTATTTATTCTTTTAATTCAGTTTTCGTTTTTTAATTACTATTTTTATTACAGCTAAAACATACTTATAGTTGGATGTCAACGACTTTTTAAAAAATAAACCATTCACAGAATACAATTTTGTGAAGAACTTATCTTTAATCGCAAATGTATATGAAGGAAAAAAGGAACTACTTTATCATAAATTATGTAACGGTGTTGCCATAGTAGCGAAATAAGCACCTTTTAAATTTAATCGACTAGCAAATATATGCTCCTTCCGGCCGTATATTTTTACTAGGGTGGAAGGATTATATACTTGTGAAAGAACTACATACAATACGTAGTTAAAACAAAATAACTTGTTTGGGACTATTAAAATAGTTTCTAACGCTATTTATAATGTTTACCCATTCATTTATTTATTTTTTAATATCGCTTGTGTTTGAATTCATGTTTTGAAACATGACGCAAATCATAAAACTATGACGTCATTCCAAAGCTATAATTAATTGTTTAAAGGTAATGTTTTAAGCTCTATTTATAAGAAAGTCCAAATAGGTCATGTGGTAGAACCTCAGACTGAAGATCTCAAGGTTTCGGTTTTGATTTGCGGTCATAGCATCCGCTTTATTTGTTGGGAATTTATTATTTATTTTTTTACTAACAAGTCATCGCTTATCAAGGCCTAAAGGCTACTCGAGGATAAGAGTTAATGAGTTTGTCAGGTGGACGATGAGACAACATCGTGAGGATTAGTAACGATGGGTGTAACTGGTCAGAATTTGATTATTTAAGAGGACAGCTCACGAAGAATTCTTTTACATTGGACTTGAAAACGACCATGTTGTAGTCGGCTGGGAAACAGCCCCATGGTATTGTGTTCCAAAGACATGCAATTCTAGGAAAAAATACATTGCTCATGGAAGTTACATTAAGTTTTAGGTACACGGAGGGAGAAAGGGAAATTATTGACAGTGGTTGTAACTAGACGAGATTTTGTTGTGAATTTTTTACAGGGGAACCAGAGATTGGAGCTCAGTTAATCGCCTACCATGAAAATAACGATAGAGAAGAGAAAGACTAGCAATGTCTCTTCTGTGAGAAAGAGGCTGTAGGGAAGAGAAGAGGACATCGCCCACGCGATTTCGAAGTCGGTTTTGTACTCTGTTAAGGCAAGAAAGGCTGCTCTGAGCAGCACCTCCTCAGATGTGGCAACAGTACTCTATCTTAGGACGTATTTGACTCGTATACAGGTAGAGGATTGCGTCAGGAGTGAGATACCTTCTGAAGCAATAGAATGATCCAACCATTTATTCAGCAACCTTAGCAACGCATTTAATGTAAGTCTGAGGTGAAGGTCAGTCCCAGAATTGTATCAAAGAAGGGGCTTCTCGAAGGAGAGAAACATTCATTTCAATTGGTGGTGAAAGAAGAGAGGCTTGATTTTAAATATATTAAAAGTAACCAGCCACCTTTTTCCCCATTGCACCACATGCTCTCTGTCGAAAGAGGGAATCAGAAAGATCTTGATCATTAATGTTCTTCGAAGTGTTGCCATAGATAGTTGTGCTATCTTCATAAATGTCGACGAATGAGCTTAGAATGTGATTTGGGAGATAATTAATGAAGATTGGGTTCTATTAATGCAGATCGGTTAATCTTATGGTGATTTACCTTATTACATCATTACATGAATAGTGATAATGGTGGTAACAGAGAGAGTCGCTATGACCAATCCAGAATCAGTCTCTGACAACCCATTACTTCTGAACTTTCTGTAAATCCATACTCTTGTTAACTCTATTGTCTTATTTCTTTTGGGCTCTTCAAAGCCACAACAGTTAATGATAATAACATTTTCAGAATTGGGAAAAAATCTATTTCCACATGAAAAAGAACATCGAGAAAGTAGAGTTAATCCACTTATAATATAACGAGCACCTTCTCTGTCAGGATGTCTGTCTGTCTGTCCGTCCTGGGGAATTTTTGTAAACAGAAGAGAGGGGGGTGGGCTCGGTAATTAACATTTAATTAATTAAGCTTTTCGAGTCAGCGTTCATAATATTTGTATACATGTAGAATTAGGAAACTATTATTAATTAATTAATTAATTGGCAACTAATCCAAGTCAAATAATATATTGACGAAAGAATGTGAATGCGGAAGCTATGGAGCTTTTCTTCAATGTTTCCGATGTATCCATTCCCCGAAACACTTTCGGAAAGGAGACTATCAACTAAAAGGGAGTTAATCTCAAAAGAGGAGCAGTACCTAAATTGTAATATAATGAGGGTGAGACAAAAGTGATGCAGTGAAAAAGTTGATGTGAAGTGAATTTTAATTTCTTTGGGGTATTTTTTTAAGGGGTTTTAGGGGGCATAATATGGGCACAACCTTCAATTTGAAAATTCAAATATTTCAGATCTACATTCAATGTGCATTTTACAAGACGAAATGACTGGGCTTTTTTCTTTATTATTATTTTTTTAACGAGTCACCACCTATGAAGGCTAAAAACAACTCAAGGATAAGGATTAATGAGATGGATGGATTATCACTTTAAAGATGAAGAATATTATGAGAGGATTTAAAATGATTAATGGAACGATTAGCAACAGGGACAGTTTATGGCAAGTATTTGTTGACATTGGCTTTTAAAATGAGCATGTAGTTTGCAGGGAAGCAGTTCCATGGTAATGTGTTCCACAGGTGGGAAGCTCTTGTAAATAAGCTCTGTTCAGAGATATTCCGCCTGATTCTAGAAACATGGAGGAAGAAAGGAAAGTTTTTTTTTTCTGTTATTGCTTAATCTGGTTTGACAGAGTTGCACACAACTACCTCCCTCTCAAGACGAACCAAAATCACAAACTGATTTTGTAGGACGAAATCTATCGATGACCAAAATCGATTAGCAGACTGACTTTACTTTATAATAAATAATCTCGAGTATATTTACTAGATGTCTCTACGCGGCGTTGCCCAAGATTATTTTTCATTTCCTAATTAACATGAATCATCCACTGCCATCTCGTTTCTTCCCAACAGTAGTAGTAATCACGTTGTTTGTTTTCTCCTCGCAAATACGTGTCAACAACGTGTAGCAGTTTCAGAATCAGAAATACGAAAACAAACAACACTTGTTTTACCCTTAACAAGTTTATTGCTTATATCTCTAACCCTAACCCTAACCCTAATCAGAGAATCCGTAAACCATGTTTTGCTCATTAAGTGTCCCCAACCTTCTTCCTAAGTTGGCTTTCAGGGATGGAGGGGACTCACATGAGCCTTCTAAAAATATGTCTACATCGAACCGCATTTGTTAACCGAAATCATTAGCAGCCATTTATTTATATCCTGATCGTAACCTTATTCTTTATTATTACGAATGGATTTCTCCATCGATTCCAAGTAAAAATATTAAATTTTGTTAGATTATTCAAATCAGTAAAAGACACAAAATTATATGGATTCCAAAACTTGAGAAAAAATATCTTTTGAATTAAATTTTGTTATTTCTATTAAACACTAGTAAACATCCCAAGTGTGTATTTCTGATCCCACCCCTGAACACCATATTACCATTTTTATTCTTATTTTTTAATTTCTATAATATTCAATTTTCAAGTTATAAATAAAATTTCAAAAGTAAAACGTTGCCTTTAGTGTTTATGGATGCTCAGTGAGAACGCAACTCCCATAATATTATTGTGAAAAAGTCGAATACAAAATCAATATTGCCATTGGATTCCTCCTAAAATTTAACTCAAGAAAAGTTGTTTGATCTTGGTATAGAGCTTTGCTTTCAGTTATACCCCCGGACAGAAACACCACAAATACATATTATAATACTAAATGTGTTTGTTTCCACAAGGCTTTTTCTGATATACTTTAATAACACAAAATACATGCTAAAATATGCCTTAGTTCTGAGAATGGGTTATGTTTGAAAATAATTCTGTTTTTTTTTTTTGTTCTAATTAGCTGTAATTTATAATTAACTGAATAAGTCACCCATCTCTCTTTTAGTTCTCTATTTCTCTCGTCCTCTCTCACTTTATGTCGATTCAACTATTTTCTAATATTTCTTAATGTCTCTGTGAGCATTTTTCCAACTAATTGTACACACCGTGAACATGTATGTAAATTAGATAGCTAAATAATAGATCGCTTCAATTTCAGTAATGATTAGTAAATTATTTGAATTAATAAAAATAATCTGTCAGTCAAATTTGAAATTTTAACATCATTAATTTTTTTTTTTTCATTATTAAAAACCTAACATTGTGCGTAGGATTTAATTTAATATTATTAGCTTGACGTAAGCAGACCAAAAATAAAGTTTCTTTCATCATTAAAAGGAGGGAATTAAGCAAGATTGTCTGCAAAACAACCGGTTTATTTTGTTTCTAAAAATGAAATGAAAATGCATTCCGATGCTTCAAAAGTGGACAAAAACACAAAATGGCCGCCAAGAATTTTGGTTATTTCGACTCATTTGCTTCAAAATTGCCTTTCTTTGTCACATTCGTATAAATTTACAGCCGTTTTGTTTGGTATATATATTTTGGAATAACAAAGAAAGGTTTACATCACTTGATACAAATACAATACAGATAGATAGAAATACTTCTTTAACAATACTACTGACATCAATTATATATATATATATATATATATATATATATATATATATATATATATATATATATATATATAAAATATGTATGGTCGATCCATGCCTCGTGATTCAAAGTTGAAAACTATAAAAAAAACTAATAATAAAGAAAACAATGGCATCAGCTGACGAAGAGAGTTTTTCACTGAAAGATTGACTCTATTCCTACTATAAATTTAGAATATTAAATATTTCATTTTTATACATTTTTATGGCGACCCATGTGGCGGACACCTTTTCCATCATGGACGACGTTTAGTATTATTAGTATAAAAATCTAATATTCGATATTCTATTTTATATATTTTTATGGCGAGGCACATGGTCGACGTCATATTGGATAAGTATTTTCTCAGGTAAACACGATGGTCGGAAATAAACGGTGACGAAGACAATGATAACGAAAACACTAATAATGAAGACAAAAAAGTTAGTAAAAGACAAACGTACGATAAACATAATACACAAAGGAGGGGGGAGGCAATTTTGGAGACATAATTACCAAGACAAACGTCTATGTTAACAGTCCATAAACACCTATCAAAAATAGACATGAATTGCCAGGGTAAACACGGAGAATATTGAACGTATAAAATAACATACACCTTACTTATACAGAGAATGTGCCATATTGAAGGTGCTAACTATCTGGAGGGGCCCATCTCAGCATCCAGAATCCATTTCCATCTAAATTATGGAGGGTTAAGCAGAGCAATGTTCCGCTGACCTTATAGTGTGTAACTGTGTAAAAATGGAAAGCTTGGCTAGACGTATGTGGTCGGCTCCAGCTCAAGGCATAGAAAGAGACAGCACTTAAATTTCTGATCTTGCACTATGTATGTACAAGTCCTTTTAGCACTTCAAAAATTGAAGATTCATTTCCCACCGTGATCAGCATAATTCAGGAGTGATAACTTGAAATCAATTAAAGAGATGTAACTCTGGATCTACTGAGCCAACACTACCAACACCAAACTGGTTTAATCGAGTCTCTTGCATGTAATGACCAGTTTGAACTCGTTCGTTTAAACTGGGTACAAGAAGTTCAGTCCATACATAACCTGATAATCTCATGTGGGGGTGATCTCTTATCTTCTCTATACCCCCTTTCTCACAGAAGGGACTTTGTTAGTCTTCCCTCTACTCTATAGTTATTTCCACGGAGGGTGTTCGATTGAGATCCAATCTCTGGTTCCATCCTGTAAGACATTCAGAGCAAGAACTCGTTTCTACCACCACTGCAAAAACTTTCTTC
>OY744518.1:168604657-168657157 GCA_963556195.1 Sepiola atlantica
TTAACTGAACAAAATGATGGTCAATTGGGATCGAATATCAGTTACGCTGCTCAAATATTGTTTCTATTATCGATCTGCCAAAGACTTTCGAGGTTTTCATCTCATAAAAGAAAAGAAAAAAAGGGAAAAGAAAAAGAAACGTAATGACGACTTTCTTGAGATATTTGAAAAAAATACATCGGCTAAACAAAACAAAAGACTCCTTTAACCAGTATAATTAAACAGTATAATTATCAGTTAGTAAAATAAAATTATTTTCTTCCTTGTGATTAGTTTAATAGATGTTATTGCGACAGATGGAGATTAGCTATGCCGAGTTCAAGTTAAAAAAAAAATTATGTACTAACGAGTCACCACTTATCAAGGCCGATAGGCCACTCGAGGATAAGGGTTCATGAGTTTGTCAGGTGGACGGTGAAACAACAACGTGAGGATTGGTAACAATGGCTGAGACTGACCAGAAATTAAGTTATTTAAGAGGACGGCTCAGCAACACGTCCAAACTGATTTATTACTGCAATTTTTATTTTTTATTAATAAGCCACCGGTTATCAAGGTTAAAAGCCACTCTAGGATAAGGGATAATGAGATGGATTGTCGGTTTAATGATAAAGAATATTATGAGAAGACTAAATGGAACTCCATCATTCCACCACCTAGTTACTTTATTCCATAAGCACTTCTTCGTATAACCACAAACGCTAGTAGCACTGCTCAAGAGACCTTACTTCAGTTGTTGCCAGCATCTCTCAACATTCGTTGTCTGGTAATTCCTTATGCATTCAATGAAAGCATCTTTGAATTTGCGATGCACATCTTGGTCGTTGAGCTTCCATGATCTGATTTTAGGATGGAATTTATGGTGAATAACAGGATGTGATGTTACCTTGAAATCACATACAAGAAGACTATGTTGCGTTGCACAGGGATGACTTTGAGGTTCTTCATGCATTTAAGATTGCTCCTTCTCAACAAGAAGCAGTCAACCTGCGTTTTCACTTTTCCAGAGTCGTATGAGATCAGGTGATTGTCACTCTTCGTATGAGATCAGGTGATTGTCACTCTTCCTATGAGATCAGGTGATTGTCACTCTTCCTATGAGATCAGGTGATTGTCACTCTTCCTATGAGATCAGGTGATTGTCACTCTTCCTATGAGATCAGGTGATTGTCACTCTTCCTAAACCAAGAGTCACCAATTACCAAAGTGTTGGCCATCGCATACTCCAGAATTCTCTCCCCTTCAGTGTTTCTGGTTCTAAACCGAAATCCACCATGGTCTTTGCATAGTCATCCGGATCTTTGCCTATGTGACCATTCCAGTTACAACAAGGGAAAGGAGATCACTGCCAGGTATTTTTGAAGAGACCTCTCTCAGTTTTTCATAAATGAGTCCTTTGCGGCATTGCTAAGGCCAACTTGGGGAGCATACACAGACATGAATCTGACTACAGAGTCGCCCACTATCAATTTGATCAGAACGATTCTGTCAGTGATGCGCTGTGTCCAACCATTTCTCTGCCAGTAAGACACCAACTCCTGCTATAGCTTGGTTGTTGCCAGACAAAAAAATTGTAGCTTGAGTTCTTTCCCTGTATCATCCAAGCCGAACCGCCTCTCTACTTAGTCTCTTGAAGACAGCAAAGATCAATCTTCTTCAGCTTTTCCTCTCATTGTACCAACATTTCGAGATGCAAGTCTAAACATATTCTGTGGGATTTTGCTGTATGACGATCTGATCAGCCCACTTCTGATAAATAACTATTTACTGAAATAAGTCTGTATAAAGAAAAAGTTCAAAATAGATTAAGATTATAATGTAAGAATAGATTAATTGAAAACATTGATGATAGAATTTAGATATAATGTTAAAAATGATTTATTAAAAATATTCCGCCTAAAGATCTAGATTTAAAAAGAAATAATAAAACCAGCAGCAACATTAACAAAGACCAATGATGGCTGACAAAATGGCTGTAAGCTCTAAGAAGATGAATCAGACGGAGGAGGACTTGAGATACAAACCCTGAATTGCCTTGTAACAAAGTGATCGCCTGTCGCAAATCATATGGGACCAACCACTTTGAACCACTTTGTAATATGATCGCAATCTGTAAAAAAATCAAATGGGCTATCGACTGAGACACGCATTTAATAGCTCGTAACAAAATCATCAGTTGTTGCAAATTAAACGGGGAGTGATTGAGACGCGAGCCTCTAAAAGCTTTCTAAGATAATCACAATCTGTCAAAAATCAGATAGGGGAATCGACTGAAACACGCACCATTAAAAGACTTATAACCAAATCACCAGCCATCACAAATTAAAGGGGGATGACTGAGAAACAAACCTCTAACAGCCTCATAAAAAAATCACCAGCCATCACAAATTAAAGGGGGATGACTGAGAAACAAACCTCTAACAGCCTCATAAAAAAATCACCAGCCATCACAAATTAAAGGGGGATGACTGAGAAACAAACCTCTAACAGCCTCATAAAAAAATCACCAGCCATCACAAATTAAAGGGGGATGACTGAGAAACAAACCTCTAACAGCCTCATAAAAAAATCACCAGCCATCACAAATTAAAGGGGGATGACTGAGAAACAAACCTCTAACAGCCTCATAAAAAAATCACCAGCCATCACAAATTAAAGGGGGGTGACTGAGAAACAAACCTCTAACAGCCTCATAAAAAAATCACCAGCCATCACAAATTAAAGGGGGATGACTGAGAAACAAACCTCTAACAGCCTCATAAAAAAATCACCAGCCATCACAAATTAAAGGGGGATGACTGAGAAACAAACCTCTAACAGCCTCATAAAAAAATCACCAGCTGTTACAGATCAGACAGAGACACGCTTGTTACACGTCCAGCAAACTGCTGCACGAAGACTCAATTGCGTTTATATTCGGCTTCGTCATTTGAATGGGTCTCGGAAAAGTCTTAGCTTGGTTTTCTTTGCTTTACCTTGTTAGTTAAATCTTCCCTAGAGAATGCAAGATGTTTTAGTGACAGTCGAATGTGAGAATATTCTAAATGATTTGTTTGGGTGACAGAATCGATTGGATCAAACGAATATCGACGAGCAAAATTAAAAGTGATGGTGACCATTTTTTGATCACGAAATCGGACATGTGCTACGGTCTGTGTAATCTTATTAAACAAATAAATATTAACACCGTCACTCGCTAATTATTGTCTTCTTTTCTTTCCAATACTTCAGACATATACTTATCTCTCTGCACCAATCAAACGCTCTCTCCTGAGTTGCCATGATTTTAACTATTTTAGTTGTGTACATAATACCTCCACGCCTTAATTAAACGTTTTTATTGAGTCTAAGAAGAGTAGAGATATAATTGCCGCAGTGTATAGAAATCATCTTAGAAGTTTGTGTGACCCTCGTGATATGACCTCCAACAATTCTTGCTGTTTTAACGAAGCAGACGAAGTACGCAAATTCAGTGTGGCTGATCAAACATGGCGTTACTGCACTCCTGTCATCATCGCTCTGGGGACCGTTGGTAACGGGATATCCTTGCTGGTTCTGCGACGAGCTAAAATGAAGACAAGCATTCTGGCCAAACAACTGACAACTCTTGTCGCGTCCAACTTGCTGGTACTCTACTTCACTTTGCTAGTCAAGTATTTGCTCTACGTCCAGAACTTATTGTTACTGGACAACCTGGTCACCTGCAAATTGATCCATTGGCTGTCGGAGCCAATCGGACTCTTCAATTCTTGGCTGATGGTCGCCATTACAGCCGAACGTTTTGGAGCCGTCATGAGGCCGTTGCGCATGAGGTCAGCCGGTCGGGAGATAAACGCCAACAAGCAGATCTTCTTTATCGCTGCATTCTTTTTATTTATCAACTTGCACGTCATCTACGGCCGCGGTCATGAATATGACAATAACGTAGAAAGAAATGCAACTGTGCTTATATATAAATGCGGTTTTGTCAACTCGATGTACAAGACGTTTTACAGCTACTGGGTGGTTGTGGAGATTGTCCTGCTGTTTTATTTGCCCGTCCTGTTTTTATTCACCGGAAATATCGCCATTGTCTTAAAGCTGAAACAACGGTACTCTAACATGGCCGCCATCTTTAAGAATGGCCAGACTTTATCTTCGAATCAGCTCGGGTTAAGAGCCATCCAGACCTTAGCCCTGGTTCTACTGCTAAATACGGGCTTCATCCTATGCACGGCTCCGATCAGCATCGTATTTTTTGTTTACGAACCTTGGAATATTCAGAACAGTTCCATCCAAACACGTTCATATACAATAACGTACGCCATTACAAATATGATCATGTATGCGAAATATTCCATAGGTTTCTTGTTCTTTACGGTTATTTCTGACTTCAGAAACGAAATTTGCCGGCTTTTTAGACTCGGAAAACGTGTAAATTTATTTAATCCAAGGATCTCTGTCTACAGTCTCGAACGAGTTTCATTCAACTCGAACGACGGTTCTATCAAATTCTAAGGTAAATATTTTCCTTTTTGGGGAAGATTTTTATTTACGTTTTATCATTTTTATTTTTATAACACAAGAATCAGAGACATTTTGAAGGATCACTCTCTACTTTTTATTAATATCTAATTTTGTCTAAATAAAAAAAAAGAATTTCGTGCCAACCATCGAGTGCGGAAACCCGGCCGATTCGGCATAATGGTAAGAGTGTTTACTAATGGGATGGGAGACCAGGGTTCAATCCTCGGTCGAGTCAATGCAAAAACTCAAAAAATGTTATTTTATGTCCCTTGTTAAACACTCAGCATTATAAAGTCATGGGTAAGTGGAGTAATCCTGGGAAAGGAGTGGCGGCCTCCCCTACATCTCCGTGTAGTAGCTAATAAAAAGGGAGCCTTCGGGTCGCCCTCAACTATGGTCGACCACTATACTTTAAAAAAAAAAAATATGCACGTCATGAAAGTTACAAAAAAACTGACTTAAAAAATGTATGATCAACTAGAAGAATACCCGTCCCAGGACGGGTAAAATTAATTCCCCGAACAGAGCAGTTTTGCACCACTTTTATGTCCCTTTGCGAAGATTAAAATCAATGTATAAATGCTACTAAACCGTATGTCTTGAATCCTTATTCCAGTTTTGATCAAAATCTATTACATGATTTTGATTCTAAAAAAGGTCTCAAATTAAAGGCTTAAGCTTAAGTGGTCTCAAGAAGAAATTGACATTCGGAGAATTTTGGTTAATCGTGTACATACAAATATATAAAAAAATATACACAAACCTAACTTTATATAAATCAAGATCAGTGGCTGATGGGCTCTAAAAATATTGGCTGCGAGAAGACGAAAAGGTGTGCAATCATTTCAATATGATGACAAATAAATAAATCCTACCTTTACCGATTACCTCCCATGATTCATTCTTTTCATGCACTGCTTATTTGCATCCTTTTCTCAATTGTTTTCTTATTCCTTTTTGTTACAAGAAAAATTGTTTATGTTTGTTTCTTTATTCCATTTGCAGTCAGGCAAGTTGACACCCTGGCCAATTCACCATTGATAAATATGTTTTTCTGAGTATCTTTTTCAAAGTTCATGCTCACTATAACGCGAGAAATTACTATTTAGTCCCCAATTTTAAGTGCCAAATCGTTGTTTAGTCCCGAATGTAAAATGCCAAATCGATGTTGAGTCCCCAATTTAAAGTACCAAATTGCTGTTCAATCTGAAATGTAATGTGTCAAATTGCTGTGCAGTCCCAAATGTAACGTGAAAAATTGCTGATCAGTCTCAAATGTAACGTGGCAAATTACTGTTCAGTCCCAAATGTAATGTGCCAAATTGCTGTTCAGTCCTTAATTTAATGTGCCAAATCGCTGTTCAGTCCAAAATGTAATGTGCAAAAATTCTGTTTAGTCCTAATGTAACGTGCTAAATTGCTCTTCAGTCTCTAATATTATTTGTCAAATTGATGTTATCCTTAATTTAACGTGCCAAATTGCCGTTCAGTCCCCAATGTAATGTGCCAAATGGATTTTCAGTCTTTAATTTAACGTGCCAAATCTCTGTTCAGTCTGCAATGTAACGTGTTAAATTGTAGTTTAGTATCCAATGTAACGTTCCAATGTAACGTTCCTCAAATGTAATGTGCCAAAGTGCTGTTCAGTCGCAAATTTAAATGTGCCAAATTGCAATTCAGTCCCCAATATAACATGTGCAAATACTGTTCAGCCCCCAATTTAGGGTGTCAAAAATCTTATTCAGTCCCCAATGTAACGCGCCACATTGCTGTCCAGTCACCAATGTAACGTACTAAATTGCTTTTCAGCCTACAAGGTGACGTGTCAGGTCCCAATGTAACGTCAATTATGCACCATGTTTTAGAATACTGAGCTAAGTTTTTTCTCCTTAATTTGTAATACAGGTATTACTCTTCATTTTGTCTTCGTAATTTTTATATTAAAGTTTTATAAAAAAATGATATATTTTGTTTGCCTGAATTTGATTCACTAATTCTCGCTGGAGGTAATAGATCATCAGGGGGCGTATCCGGGGGTGAATGTTTTAGTTTAAGTATCTTCATGTGGGAAATTCTAAGGTGACAGATTTTCAGGTGTGAAATTCGAAGGTGACGGTTTGTAAGTTCTAAAATTCTTGCATGACTATATTCAGATAGGATATTCTGGGCTGACGGGTTTTTAGGTAAGACATTTGGGGGGGGGGGGGGGAGGGGACCTATCTTGAGGTGTTCGATTCTGGGGCAGATAGATCTTTAGGTAAGATATTTTGGTGTAACAGATCTTCAGTGAGAAATTCTAGGGTGACGGATCTTCAGGTGGGAGATTCTGGGGTAGAGGATCATGTGGACATTTTAGGGTGATGATCTTAGACATTTGAGAGTCCAGAAGTTTACAGTTAGCTCTTTCAAACACACGTGGGCATGCTTACAGAGCCAGACAACTGCACAGCTGGTCATCTTTCGAAACATTTTTTCCATGTTCAAAATTGTTGAAGCATGGAACAAACTGCCTGTATCGGTTGTTGGCTGTCGAGACACTGTATCCTTTAAAATCCTCATGCTTTGCGAAATTTGCCCAAACTAGACCTGACGTCTCTCCCCCTCCATACACATGCACACATGTACATGCACATGCACACATGCACACATGTACGTGCACTTTTGGTGCGTTGTAGTGCACTGTACAAAATAATTACATTATTTTTAAAAGTTGAATCTTTTAACTTTGGTCAAGCATACTGAAAGTTTCCACATGAGAAACTACTAACACAAAGGATGAACGCCAACAGAACAAAACTGACCCGAAAGGAAAAACAATTGTGCGTTTATATGCTCAATCTGGAAACAAATAATTTGCATAATTGTTTCCTTAACTCAACGGTCTGACACTCTTTCCCGTTACCAGGCATTCCTGTGTTTGTGTCAGCCTCCCTCCCCCGTTGTCAGTTCATCTTGCCTTTCGTTTCCGTTACCTACCACCAGAGCAGTGGCTTGCAGAGGTCTGGTAATGCCCCGGTCATGCCAGGAGCAAACTCCTTGATTGTATGTGACCAAACACTCAAGTATAAGTCCTAGTACTAAGAAATATTATGAGAAAGGCAGATTCCTCTTTGCGTGTCTTTAAAGGATGTGGTCATACAACAGTTTCACATTTTTTATGCAGTCCTTTGCATTAGTGTTGTACTCTGCAAAATCTTTCAAGCTGCACCAGTTTGGGCAGTAGGGGGGGGGGGGCAGACGAGGCAGTGTTGCATCGTATGGTCCTCCTCTCCACCCACAGATGGTTGGGTCAGTTTTGTAGTCCCATCTACTCATAGAAACTTTTGATTGTCTCATTCCCGTTCTCAGGCCGATTGAGCCCCCGATTCCCATGTCAGTAGGAGGGGGCCATTCTCCAACCGTCTGGATCAAGGTAGAAGCGTTCACGTCGCGATCCCTGTCAAGTAATACTTACTATTACCTGCGAATTCTACCAAACACTTTGAAGTGAATTCTACCAAACACTTTGAAGCGAATTCTACCAAACACTTTGAATTGAATTCTACCAAACACTTTGAAGTGAATTCTACCAAACACTTTGAATTGAATTCTACCAAACACTTTGAATTGAATTCTACCAAACACTTTGAAGTGAATTCTACCAAACACTTTGAAGCGAATTCTACCAAACACTTTGAAGCGAATTCTATCAAACACTTTGAATTGAATTCTACCAAACACTTTGAAGCGAATTCTACCAAACACTTTGATCCGAATTCTACCAAACACTTTGAATTGAATTCTACCAAACACTTTGAATTGAATTCTACCAAACACTTTGAATTGAATTCTACCATAACACTTTGAAGCGAATTCTACCAAACACTTTGAATTGAATTCTACCAAACACTTTGAATTGAATTCTACCAAACACTTTGAAGTGAATTCTACCAAACACTTTGAATTGAATTCTACCAAACACTTTGAAGCGAATTCTACCAAACACTTTGAATTGAATTCTACCAAACACTTTGAAGCGAATTCTACCAAACACTTTGAATCGAATTCTACCAAACACTTTGAATCGAATTCTACCAAACACTTTGAATTGAATTCTACCAAACACTTTGAAGCAATCAAAAAGATGCACAAAAACAGAAAGGGAAATAGTTTGAATATGATTGGATGCTCCCTCAATTTTGATGCTCACCCCCCCCCCCCCATCGTCGCTCCTCCCTCTCTGCACGCCAGTAACTACTAGCACAAGGGACGAATGGCAACAGAAAACAGCCTTGGGGCAAGAGTTTCAACTACCGTAGAGTTAGCAGACAAAGTAAAATAAAATGTGCGATGTCTTTCCTTTAAGAAACATCTACTGGCCGAAAGCCAAACATCAGGAATAATTTGCATAATTGCTTCCTCAACTTAACGGTCTGTCAGTCTTTCTTGTTACCAGGCCTCTCTCTCTCTCTCTCTCCTGTATATGCAACACACCAGACATTGTCTCTTTGAATGACCGGCCTCGTCAAAAGCAGTCGACAGTTTAGCTTCGGTTATACATATAGTCACATGGGAAATTCTGGAGGGACAACTCTTCAGATGGAGATGTTTGGGCGATGACGTCTTGGAGTGATAATCTTTAGGTGGGAAATTTTAAGGGTGACAGATTTTTTTTATTCCTGTTTTCTTTTTTTTTTCCCAAATGAGTAGATTTGAAAACTTTTTTAAATTTTTTATTATTACCTTTTCTAAGTTCGTTCTGTTACATTTACATGTTTCTTAATACGTTGTGTCAGAATCTCTGGTCGTCGTAGAACTCTTCGTCTGTTGATCCTAAAACGAACGGCATAGCTACTAATGGGACGATATGTCGTTTCTCGATTCGAGAATCCCAACAGCCCGGAAACTATTCGTACTAACCTTCTCTCGTTGTTGTCGCCTGACACAACACTAGACGCAATTCGGATGATACTTCCCTTTCTTTTTCTGTCAATTCTCTGTTGTCTGCAACCCGACTGCCACTGTTAGCCTGTTGTCGTCGCCGTCATCACTCTTTGCAGACGCTCGCTGCTGTCGCATTTTCGGGCCGGCAGTTTCTTTCTGTAACCGAAACCAAATCTCCCCGTACACGATAAAATATAACAAGCCATTCCTTTTACTTTGAGCCATTTATTGGTATACTGCTTGTCGACACTGGGCGAGTTCGTTGTCGCAGAGAGAGAGGCTTACGCTAGTTAATTTTCTAAATTAATCACCTAATCACTTAGCTATTTGCAAAGGAAGGAAGATTGGAGATTCACTCTGGCTCTCATTTTTGGGGATTCGAAATCCCTCAGCTTGTAACAGCTACATGACTATCATTGTTCTCCTGTCGGCTTCCAATCAAGAACTGAAATCTCAACACCAGTTTTCCCAGCGGGAAAAAACTGTGACGTCACGAAATCTCGTGATCAACACACACGTGTGACCTAACCTTTAAACTTAAGGTCTCGTCAACTGTCCCCGCGAATCGTAGGAACACATCGCACCAACTTTGCACGGGATGACTCCGCTACAAATCGCGCAAGTCAAACCCGATCTCCAACAGATGCGTCCATCCCCATAGGGCCATTATCTAACAGTTCGCCACTATGTTTGTATGTTTGTTTGTGTACAGCCTAGCATCCACATCGCTTGACCAATCGTCACCAAACTTGATCAAAAGATCGATCATGGTCTATCTTAGAACTGATTTAATTTTGGGATATCTATGGCGAATGCCACGAACGTCGAAGTAAGAGATGCCTTTATGGCGGCATGTCATCTCAATGCGCGGGGACCATATTTATTTGGGATCCCTATGTGGTCAGGTTCGTTTACAATAGAAGGGCCTTGATTAATTAAATGTTTTTAATTGCTATCTTATTGGGATAAATATTGCTATTCGGGTCACAAATTATTTTAATGGAAATACTATTAAGAATTTATATTTTGGGTTTGCTTAGCAATTTGTGACAAACAAATGAAAGCAAGAACACATTATTATTATTATTATATTGAAAAAGAAACAAAGGAAAAGAAGAGACTTCAAAACACGAATAACATCTACTAAAAGTAACAATTAGCGTAAAACATTCATATTAACAAAACAATTTATTTAACTAATTTTACATGAATTTAAAGATCAGTTCATGTGAAGAAGGTGTTCATTTTTTGTTTACGTTCTGATGAAGAAAGCTTGTGGAGTGTATACGAGTTTTGGGAGACATGTCTATATATTTCCTCGTGTGTGTGTGAGACATACAGAATTGTGTTTATATGGATGCGAGTGTGCGAGCGTGGAAAGTTTACACATGTGTATTTATGGCCATTGTCAGGTGTGTGTGTGTGTGTTTGGATGTGAGTTCTTTGTTCGGTGATGAGAAATAAAAGATGTTACATACTTTGTGCCTTCCCCCCTTCTCGATCTTAGCCGAGAGGGGGTGAAGTAGGACACGACCTCTGTGTGCATGCTGTCTTCTGAAGCTGGAGAGAAAAGAGCGAGAGAGAGGCTGTTGCTGCTTTTATAATGTTGGACAAATCTTGCGTTGGCTACTGGCGTGCCGTGTTTTGATTGGCCAAAGTTTTCGGACAGTGTGTTTCCACAAGATTTCCTCTTCTTCTATGTCAGAAACGAAGAAAGGGTATCGGTCAATGCCGAGAGAGAGAAAAGGAGTTTAAATGGACGCCATTTGCTTTCTTGCATTGCCTTCTTGAGATCACTACATATCTAGGTCAATGATCAAGGTCATGGAAAAGGTGAAAGTCACACTTTTGGCGATAACTTTGGTTCCATTCATCATAGAGACTCATTGCTTGACCACTATTTTAGCCAATAAAGTCCTGCATATTATATGACCATGACCTTTGACCTTGAAATGTTCGGTCACGGTCGAAATTTTAGCGGAATTTCAACTTCTGATTTTTTCAAATTTGATGTATGGATCTGATGGTCTTTGACCATGCAAAATTTCAGCCTGACAAATAAATCAGGAATACTTCATACAAAGCAAGACCCAGATAAGACTTTAGCCAATCCTTACATTGTCAGGTGGAGGTATACAGTCTTAGAACTGACTTATGTTCTTGTTATTATTATTATTATTATTATTATTATTATTATTATTATTATTATTATTATTATTATTGTACTAATGGGTCACCACTTATCAAGGCTACTGTCAAAGAATAAAGAATATTATGAAAGGATTGAACATGATGACTGGAATAGAAAAAAATTGATTACTTATGAGAACAGTTTATGACAAGTATTTATTGGCATTGAATTTGAATACGACCACGTTGTAGTTTGCAGGGAAGCAGTCCCATGGTAATATGTTTCACAGATTAGAAAATACTCTGTTCATAGAAATTCCTTCTGATGTTAGGAAAACACAGGAAGAAAGGAAAACTTTTTGCTGTTGTGGTAGGAAGACGAGTTTTTGCTGTGAATGTCTTACAAGGAGGAACCAGAGATAGGAGCTGAGTAGAGCAACTTCCATCTTCCCAAAATATATTGCTCTATTGGCAAAAAAGGGAAATAATTTGAAAATAATGTAAAAAATTAATAAATAAAACACAAAAAATAACAAATTCTCTAGAGGTTTATTTATTATATTAGAATGTTTCTTTAATTGAATTAAAATTTTATTTTAATTTAATTTTCATTTAATTTTCAACTTTTATTTTAATTTTTAGTTAAATTTTCACATTTTAGCCGTCAATTTTGTCCAGTTGATTTGTCAGATCTGAATGGCTTTAAACGTGTGAGATGTCTTTGCCTTGATCACAGCGTTCTTCACCGAAAATCTGTACCTGGAAAAAAGGAAGCACCAAGATCAAAATTTTGCCAACAGCATAGCTAACAGCCTTCCACTATTCTCTAAGAGAGAACATTTTGATCATTGAAAAGCACCTATAAGACCTCCAATGACCCTCTTTAAGACCCCTTAATGTTTTGAAGTACTTTTATCAGAAACGCGTGACTCACAGGACGAATTTGTTTTTGACATGCGGACGTAGTTGAAAACATGTCACATGACTTATTTTTTAATTAATTCCGTCTTTTCTTGTTTTAGCCACTTTTAATGTAAAAATGTGTTAGCCTTTTTTACGTATAACTTTGAGGTGTGGCTTGTGTGTTTGCACTCACTTTATTGGTTAATAAATATCTAGTATTGAAAGACAGGTTAATCCTATATGATCAAAGGCCACAATACTATAAAGAAAAAATGTGAAGTTTAAGAGACTTTTCCATAATGCTCTCTATCTCGCCCCGTCTATGTCTCTCTTTTTCCTGTTATTTCTCAGTCTTTCTCCTTCCATCTCTCTCTCTCTCACTCTCGCTCTCTCTTTCTTTCACTCTCTTTTTTCATTCTCTCTACCTCCCTTTCTTTATCTCTCTCCCATCTCTATGTCGATTGTTCTCTCTTTCCCTCCTCTCTCTCTCTTTCTTTCTGTCTGTCTCTCTCTCCCTGCTTATGTCTCTCTTTCTCCCATTCTTTATCTCTTTCTCCCTCCTTTTCTTTCTCTCTCTTTCTCTCTCCCCCTTTCTTTCTCCTGTTTTTCTCTATGTCTTTGTCTACCATTCTCTCTCTTGCTCGTTTTCTCTTTCTCCCTCCCCATCTCTCTCTTTCTCTATCTCCAAAAGTATTCTATTAAATTTGATGACTCATCGTTCCCACCATTTCTCATCCGATTAACTCTTAACTATCACCTGTTACATATTGTTTGGTAGTGATCAGACAGACGGAAATACACCCACTGATCTGTTTAAATAAAGGGATACTTTTGGAAGGATATTTCGATCATCATAAGAGCCCCTATAAGAGCTCCACATCAGACCCTCTGTAAGATCCCTTAATGCTTTGAAGCATCTTGGGGTCTAATCGATTGCCGTGATTAAGGTTTCCCAGTGCTGGTATCATTAATAAGAGACCGTCTTTTCTTTTATTTATGGGTTGCACCTATCAAGGCTGAAAGCCTGTCGCTAATAAGGGTTAATGAGATAGATTTTCAGTTGAATGATGAAGAATATTATAAGAGGATTGAAAATGATGAATGGAATGAACAAAGTTTGATTACTTATGAGGACGGTTTATGACAAGTATTTGTTGACATTGGATTTGAAGATGACCATGTTCTAGTCTGCAGGGAAGCACTCTCGGGGTAATGTGTTTCACAGATGGGAAGTTCTTTGAAAGAAACTTTGTTTATGTTAGTTCCGTCTGATGCTAGGCACATGAAGGAAGAAAGGAAAATTCTTTGCAGTTGTGGTAGAAGACGAGTTCTTGCTGTGAATGTCTTACAAAGTGGAACCAGAGATTACAGCTCAGTCGAGTATCATGATTATTAGCCGGGCTGTGTATTAACAACTAGTACGCAATAAAAACTGGGGGATCTGAAAATGATGAGGCTTTGCTCCAAACTTTAGAATCCGTATAACATGTGTCATGTTCACCTCTCATCAAAATCGCATTAGTCCATTTAGAAGTGAATTACTTATCGAAAAATGTTTCATGAACTTCCATCTCTCTGACTCTCCCTATTTACTTGCCTCCCCACGAGGGCAGAGTTAGACATAACGTCGGTTTTTAATGTGGGAAAAATCCAGCTCCCAAAAAAGGGTCATTCTTGATTAGGACAAAAATTTAAATTGTCTCCGTCTAGAAGGATTTCTACTTTACTGACCTAGGACAGAATAGATGAAGTGTAGTATCAGAACAGATACTACACTTAGCTCCTAACCAAACGGCACAAAACACCTAAATATCTCTAAACTATCAAAACTCTGGTGATCTTGTAATCTTACTTGCTTGTCACCGTGCACACGTTTTATCTGTGCATGAATGTTTTAGATGGTGGTGGTGGGAGGTGAATAACGTTAATAAATGGTGAATGATAAGAGAAATGGTGAGAGGAATGGAATGATGTATAAATAAGTTAAAAGAGAGAGAAGAAATGGTGAGAGAGAGGGGAAAGGGAGAGAAGAGAAGAGAGGGATAGGGGAGAAAGAGAGTGAGAAGAGAGAGAGAAAGAGAGAGAAAGGGTACTTCTATTATGCAATTACGGACATTGTTTTAAAGATATCTAAATCTCTAATAATACATCATATAAATGATTGCACCCAGGCCTCAGCTAGACATGGAAAACATGAATGTAATATTGAGATTGCAAGGCATACAAAGAAGAGTAACTAAACTAATTAAAAAGAGTAAAAAAGCTAACTACTTGAAAAAAAATTAAAATCAACTATTTTATTACAGAGAAGAATGCGAAGTGATTTAATTAAAAACCTTAAAAATAATTAATGCCATTTCTAATTAAAGTGGAATTTAAAAAAAAATATTTCTCCACAACCTGGAAATTTACTATCAAGGCGGATTTCAAAAGCTAAATCTATTAACCAATTGAATTTTTTTGCTAATAGAGTAATATATTTTTTTTAACAAATTATCAAATCAGATTAAAGAAGATTGAATTGGATGAATTCGGAAACTGGTAAAAACAAAATAAATTAAAAGGACATTTTTTGGAGCTATTGGATGTAATATATAACATTAGTAGGACTACCCGGCGTTGCCCAGAGGATGGATAACACAAAATAAGAATCCAAATGTGTGTATAACATATATGGTTAAAATAAATTAAAAAATAATTCAAGTGCATAAGAGAAAAAAATGAAAAAAAAAAAAAACGGGGCCACAACAAAAAACTTATGAATTGTAATAGTGTTAGACCATCTGTCGTCATCATCATCATCATCATCATCATCATCATCATCATCATCATCATCATCATCATCATCATCATCATCATCATCATCATCATCAACAATAACAGCAACAATAGCTACCACCGATGTCTATATAATTTGATATTTGCTTGATATAATGCTTGTTACTGATTGGATCAGAATACACATCTCGATTGGTTGCTTGTATTGGACTTTAGCCATTCAGAAACAGTCTCCATGGGAGCCAGGCACCTGTTCTTAGAACCTATATACGCATTCACATTTTTCACACAGAGAGCCAGCGAGAAGGCCAAGTTGCTGAACGAATCTTTGTGACTACCAATTTTTTATTTGGCGTGCAAATGAAACCTCCCATAGCCTCTGGCTAGTGGCATCATCAGCATGTTGACTTAATTTCTGAAGATGGCAACATCGCTGCACATGGACTTACATCCTAATAATAATACGAATTCTGTCAGTGTCACGAACGTCTTATTCCAACCTGCATATGCACTGTCATAATAACAGTTTACTTGTCTGGACTTTTGGACTTTTAATATAACACTTTTTCCGTCAAGACACATGAAAATTTTATTACTTCATTCTTAGGCCCTTTCTTTTATTTGTTAAACGAAGACATGAAATAAAGTTGATAAAATATGTTAGAAAAGACTTTATCATTAATTTATTTGCGACTAAATATCCCTTGTCTATTGTCTAATTCAGTCTCCGTCGTTAATACATCCTCAGTCTCGTTACTTTTTAACACATTTCATATTTAAGAAGAATAAATATTTAATTCATTGTCCTTCGTCAATACATATTCAGTCATCTTACTTTTTAAATACGTCCTCTATTTTGAAAAAAGCCAATCTATTAAGCAATAAACGACGTAGATGGACTCCACATACTTTCATGTCGAAGGAGCGCCAGCAGAGTCCCTAGACACAGCCCTCTTCTTCCCGTCGATCGTAGACAGAAGGGATGGTAAACAGTGTTTCCCTTTGCAAACAGACAATTGCTTATATAGGATATGACTTGTGCTGACATATTTACTCCTTCGTCAGTAACAGAATTGGTGTGAGCAGTGGACCGCAATCAATCAAAATATGTTGGTCTTCTCGACAGATTTGTGTTCAAACTGATCGCCATGGAAACTAGTGAAGCAATAGGCCCTGCCATGCGGGACTTCCTCAACAGCCTTGGTCTGTTAATGATGCACCACACTAGGGACCATCATGAATTGACTTTGCTTTACGAGCACCACTATTCATGGAAACGTCTTGAGCCTGCTCTTGGCTTACCAAGCCTGCAGGACATCTGATAAAACTTCCTGATATTTGCATATTAGTTTTGAAAAAGGACATTTCATTTATTAATTTGTTTTTATTTATTGAATAAATTTTTACATTTCTTTCTTAAACAATTGAAATTGTAGGCGATTAGCGTTTCTTTTGCTTTGTTTTGATGACGTATATTAACGTCTTAAATTAACTTTCTGGTATTTTGTATTTTGTATTTGAAATAGACGAAAATATATTAATTTAATACAGACAACTTTCGTGACAAGCGAAAATGAAGTTATTAACAAGAGTCGAAAATGAAGTTATTAACAAGAGTCGAAAATGAAGTTATTAACAAGAGTCGAAAATGAAGTTATTAACAAGAGTCGAAAATGAAGTTATTAACAAGAGTCGAAAATGAAGTTATTAACAAGAGTCGAAAATGAAGTTATTAACAAGAGTCGAAAATGAAGTTATTAACAAGAGTTGAAAATGTCCCAGAAAGAAGGTGTTTTATGTTTAAGGAGAAATTGAATACACATGTTTGTTTCGGCTAGTGCCGCACGAGTTTTCATGCTACAAAGTGTGTACATGGAATCTGAATGTAGATGTGTGTGCATTAGCGTGCCTTTTTTGTTTTGTGTTTTTTACTAAAAAGGAGTCACCACTTATCAAGGCCAGATGATACTCGAGGATAAGGGTTAATGAGATGGAATGATTGTCAGAACCAAGTCCAAATATTTTCAGGGGTTAGGGTTAGGGTTCTAGAGAGGAATCTATCGACATTGGCTTTGAAGATGATCAAGTTGTAATCTGTGGGAAAGCAGTCTCATGGCAATGTGTTGCACAGACGGGAAGCCCTCGCAAAGAAACTCTGTTCAAGGAAATTTCGTCTGACGCTAAGTACACTGAGGTAGAATTATTTTTTTTTTACTCCGTTGTGGTAGAAAGACGAGTTCTTGCTGTGAATGTTTTACAAGGAGAAAGAAGAGATTTGAGCTCAGTCGAGCACCTTCCACAGAAATAAGGATCGAGTAGAGAAAGAGTAGCAACGTCTCTTCTGTGAGAAAGGGTCTCTAAGGAACAGAAGAGATCATTTTCCACTAGATTTCGAAGTCGATTCTGAATTCTGTCAACACAGCGAAGAGAGCTCTGTGCGGCACCTCCCCAGATGTGGCAGCAGTACTCCATCTTGAAACGTATCTGACTCTTATATAAGTAGATGATTGCATCAGGAGTTAGGTAGAATGATAGAACCATTTTTCCAGTGGTCTTAGCAACAGATTGGGTGTAAGCCTTCCATTTTAGGTGTGAAGTGAAAGTCAGTCCTAGGAGCTTATTAAAACAAGGAGCTTCCTCAAACAGAGAGCCATTCAGTTCGACTGGGGCAAAACAAGGATCTGAGCATTGGTGGTGAAAGGAGAGAAGCTTGGTTTTAGAAGTGTTGAAAGTAACAAGCCACTTTCCCCCTATTGCACCACGTACTCCAGATCAGAAGAGAGGGAATCAGTGAGAGCTTAATCACCAGTGTTCTTCAATGTGCTGCCATAGACAGTTGTGTCGTCTGTGTAGATGTCGACAAGTGATCTCAGAACGTGACTAGGAAGATTGTTAATAAAGATTAGGAAAAAGCTTAGACCCCGGATAGATTTTTGAGGCACACCGACATTAATATTAAGTGTTTCAGACTTCTGCCCATCAACAGCTAATTTTATAGACCTGTCAGAGAGAAAGGATTCAATGTTTGTGAGGACGTGGCCAAATATTCCATAGCAAGTAATTTTGTAAAGCAACCTTTTCTGCCAGACCTTATCAAAGGCCTTTGATATGTCGAGAGCTATTGCTCTAGAAACAAAGCCCCTGCCAAGTGATTCACTGATCCTATGCGATATTACAGTTAGTACATTATCAGTTGACCTTGCAGGACGAAATCCGTATTGCTTGTCATAAAGTAAATTATTTTTGCTCAGATGCTTGACAATTTCTTGATTTATTACAGAATCAAGCAACTTACTCATGATGCATAGGAGACTGATAGGTCTGTACTGAGATGCTGAGCACTGATCACCAGTATTTTTAAATACTGGGCAGACCAACAAGGTTTTTCAAAGATGGAAAGCATTTCTCCTTTAAGCAACGATTGTACAATTTTGTTAGAATAAGAGCAAGTTCCGGTAGCAGCTTCTTTAGAACAATGACTGGAATGTTGTCAGAACCAGTTGCCTTGCTGGCATCGAGCTTCCAGATAAGTTTCGCAATTGTGATATGTATATCACTAGGAGTATTCAGTCATAAGGAGAAATTCCAGAAGTTGATGGCCCTGATCGCAGAGGGTGGAATTTGTAGCAAAACTCATTGCTAAAAGTTTGGCTTTACCAGATGCTGATGGAATCACCTCACGACCATTAATGATTATTGGAATAGAAGTCTGTTCAGTACCCTGTTTGTTATTTTCCAAAAAAAAACGAGCCTCTGTTCAGCGATTCGGGCCTGAACAGAATGGGCATAGGACTCTTTTGCGTTCACTATAACCCATCTGCAGCAGTTGCAGGCAGTTTTAAAAGTGGCTTTGTTTTCGTGGCATCTATTCCATTGATAAAGATTTAAAAAGTGATTTCTATGAGCAATGATAGCAGTCAGTGAGAGAGTGTATGTACGAACTTGTGTGCAAGAGAGTTCGGTTCGGTTAACAGTGTGTATATGTTGGAGTTTGTGAAAGTCCCTTGTTATGTGTGAGCTGCTTTTGGCTCCAAAGAGACTAGGCTGGAATGTAACGTTCACACGTGTGCTGTCTGTGGAAGAAAAATACTGGAATAGAGAAAGAAAAAGGCTGTGTTTGGGTTTCGAATTTTCGGCAGTGAATATCCTCGCTTTTCTGGTTTGCTGAAAACAATTGCTGATTTGAGATTTTGTCCAATAACTAAAAACAACATTCACTGTCACTGCTGCTTCTAACAATATATTCTGACAAACTGCATGCCACTTACATTTTATGCGTCTCACCACTGAAGACGTTAAGAGTGTCAAGCGTCCAATCGCTGCTGAATATGAAGCCAAGGATTTTCTTCGTCTTGACGTATGACACCGACACACTTTCCAATTCACCAATGTCTTTGCGCACGAGAAACAAGGACGCAAAGGGAATGCTGTGAGTCAGAAGGCGACTATGTTTTCTGAAAAGAAAAGGAAAAAATAAATAAAATTAAAGGTAATGCTGGATTAATTGTAAGCATTATGGTTGCATATTCAATCTTCTCTTCGTGTTGGGAAAGTGTCTTTATGCAATAAATATGTAATTCTGAGTTAAAATAAGTAATATTTTTCATAAATCCACAAAAGACAATTTACACCAATTTTCTTAATGTTTTCCCCATATTTCATAAAATATTCATTTAAAGAGCAAGAATGAAATAATTTCAGTAACAGAATGACCCGTTGAGTCAGTGTTTTTATATATATTATTAAATATAAAAAATGTTTACGTTTTATAATCATTTAGTATTTACTTGAAAATAGACGATGTCATAAAGGATGGCAACTTTTGAAAACTTAATCCATTTTCCAGTAAATATATATTTCTTTCTTGATAATAATCATTCGTTCTCTTTCGCTCTTCCCCTCTTTTCCCCCTCTCTTTCTCTTTGAGTTGTTGAGTAATCATTCTTTTTGTGACGTCATCAGCTCTGCATGAGAACAAGCAAGCAAACAAACAAGCAGGCAAGATCCACAGAGTTCGAGTAGTTACGTTAGACGTCAGGTATCTAGAAAGTTTGTTTCGTAGACGATTAGTCGTTTTGATAAAATGCCATAAAGGATCTCTCCTCCCAACTACTTTCTCTGGTTTGAGGGATGGCGTCATAATTTCGTGACGTCATCCACTCTGCACGGTTATCCCCATTTCTGTTTTAATGGGTGACGTCATCTTTTAGTGACGTCATTCTTTATGGCGTTATAAAGTGTGCATGGGGACAAGCAAACAAAGAAGGTAACAGAGTTTTAGTGGTATATAGCTATCTATGCTCTGTTAAAACTTTGTGGATAGTGTATGAAAATATTACTTACAGGAGATATGAAACAAGTTCTGCAGAAGCAGAAAATATGAATTTTATTTTTTGGTTGAATAATTTACATCAATTTACATAATATGGGAATTACCATGAAATTTACTTACACAGTGAAAAGAGTTTTTTAAAAAAAAACAAAGAAGTGTTTTTATTAGATTTCAAACGAAAAAACAGATTTGTTATAAAAATCAAGCTGAGTATTAATCAGACTAACTTTTATCAAAATTTGACCTCTTGCTATATTATATACTATCACGGTACTAGTAATGAATAGGAACCCAGAAGATGTCAGTGCTTACAGAGTCAGTTCCGAGTATTGATGGAGAATCCCAAGTCAGTCCCTGAAATGGGAGAAGCAGTTTACGATTTGAAAACACCCTTCTTTGCTTTTCTTTTATTTTCTTTTTGAGGAAGCTTTTTCAACTTTTTTTGGGGGGGGGGGGGGGGCTAAAAATATTTGTAACCCTAACCCTAACCCTAACCCTAACACTTTGCCTGCTTAGTGTAGTCTACCTTTTTATTTATTTTTGCAAATTTGAAATCGTAAACTGCTTCTCCACAATTCCAAGGACTGACTCAATTTTCCGTCAATACTCGGGACTGACTTCGTAAGTACTAAACTGCTCTGGGTGCCACTATCCACTCAAGTTGTTACATAACTGTAGTGAAGAATTGCTTACAAGATTTAAACAAGTCCATGCAAAATGTAACGGAAGACACAACATGAGACAGGAGCACATTTGTAAGGAAGCTACGTTGTCCTTATCTATGCTTAAGTCACGAAATAAAATAATAAAAACCTCTGCTGACAACAACAACGAAAAGGGTTTATTCAATAAAGTTACTGTTTGGTATATGTGGAAGAAGTTGGACTATGTCCGAATGAGGAAGAGGAAAGTAGGAAGTTCATAGGGTTGCCTGAGGTCTGTCAGCAAATATCTTCAGGCGAAGATAGTAGGTGATGTGAGCGTCCAGTGGGCAGGGAGGCAGGAGAGATAAAGTAGAAGTGTTTCCTCGTTGCTTACAGGAGTCTCTCTGCTGACCGACGGTGAATCCCAAAGGGGAACGAATTAGTTCTTTTTGGAACTAATGATATCAATATGCTCTGCAAACTGATTGGCCAACATTTGGCCAAACCACTCCACGGGGACACTGATACGCATTACAGAGTAGACCTCTTTTATGACTACTAGATATTTTGTCAAAGAAAGCAGAAATAAATCCGACTTTCATTTATTTTGAGGTTGACTAGTGTTCTGAATTTTCGATGTTGAAAGAGAAATGTTTCCCTGTAGACTAGTGTTCCGGATTTTTGATGTTGAAAGAGAAGTTGTCCCCTGCGGACTAGTGTTCCGGATTTTCGATGTTGAAAGAGAAGTTGTCCCCTGCGGACTAGTGTTCCGGATTTTCGATGTTGAAAGAGAAGTTGTCCCGTGCGGACTAGTGTTCCGGATTTTCGATGTTGAAAAAATAATTTGTCACTTGTGGACTAATATTCCGGATTTTCGATGTTGAAAGAGAAGTTGCCCCCTGCGGACTAGTGTTCCGGATTTTCGATGTTGAAAGAGAAGTTGTCACCTGTGGACTAGTGTTCCGGATTTTCGCTGTTGAAAGAGAAGTTGTCACCGGTGGACTAGTGTTTTGGATTTTCGACGTTGAAAGAGAAATTGTCACCTGTGGAGTAGTGTTCCGGATTTTCGATGTTGAAAGAGAAGTTGTCACCTGTGGACTAGCGTTCCGGATTTTTGATGTTGAAAGAGAAATTTTTCCCTGTGGAGTAGTGTTCCGGATTTTCGATGTTGAAAGAGAAGTTATTACCTGTGGACTAGCGTTCCGGATTTTCAATGTTGAAAGAGAAGTTGTCACCTGTGGACTAGCGTTCCAGATTCTTGATGTTGAAAGAGAAGTTTTCCCCTGTGGACTAATGTTCCGGATTTTCGATGTTGAAAGAGAAGTTGTCACCTGTGGACTAGTGTTTTGGATTTTCGACGTATAAAGAGAAATTGTCACCTGTGGAGTAGTGTTCCGGATTTTCAATGTGGACTAGTGTTTCTGATTTTCGATGTTGAAGAGAAATTTTTCCCTTTGGACTAGTGTTCCGAATTTTTGATGTTGAAAGAGAAGTTGTTCCCTGCGGAGAAACTTATTTTATTACAGTAATGCATCCTCGTCGCAAAAAACTGTTGTAAGCTAAAGTCTTTTGAATTGTCAATTTACTTCATAAGCATTTAACAAGGGACACGAATAACAGATAAAAAAGAAAGAACATTATTGAATAAACAAAATTGTTTTTATTTTGTCATTTGCAAAACTGTTTTTCTCTCAACAGGGGCAGACAACTCTACATTTCTCGAACAGGAGTTACTTCCTTTGGCTGGCACCTATTATGTCTATATATAGTTACTGAGAAATTAAATACTATAGGAGGTGACAGAGGTGAAGTTAATAGCAGTGTGAACTGACAACTCGGTGTGCCATTTTCGAGCCTTGTCAGGTCCATGGTAGCACTTTCGTTAGGGGTGTCGGCTACCTTTGCGTGGTTGCTGTTGTGAACACTTGATTTCTTGCAGAAGCCAATACCAGCAAAACAAAATCAAAATATTATAACATGTTGGGTCATGGTTGTTGCGTTTTTACTTACCCGACGACGTTGGTGACTTGTGTTTCTCCTTTCGTCCCTTTCAATGTCACGAATATCTTACCCATGATGTTGCTGAGGCCAGTGACGTTCAGTCGGTAATGATAACCTGTTGTAAGAATGATTAATTAACTTAGGAGAGAGCTCGTAGCTAGCAACCTTGTGCCAGACTAGTGCAGACAAACAAAAAAGAAAAAAATATGAGATTGACCTTTAAAACAGAATTTGAACATGGAGTCAAAGAGTACACAAGCAAAATAACAAATGGATTTAACGGTCAAATGATATAGTCGACGATAATGTATGGAAAAATTAGAATTCTCTGACCACAAAACAGACTCTACATTGACGTCTTCACGGTTCTGTATTATCGAGGCTACATACATAATGTAACATGGTACACAAAGAACAATAAAAATGAATCGATTCAAAGATCAAGTGAGTCGAGCAGATGCAAGAAAACAAAGAAGACCAACAAATTTGAATAAGTCATTTTTTTTTCTGACCACGAGGCAGAGCGAATGTCGGAATTCATGCACTTTGCCTTTGCTTTAGCTAGGCTACAGACCAACGAAGATAGACTTTACGGACGCAAAAAGCAGATATCAGTTTATTGACCTAATACTGAGAACCGGTATTTAACACATATTATACCTAAGTTCAAATTTGTTATGAATATCTACCAACGGCATATATATATATATATATATATATATATATATATATATATATATATATATATATATATATATTGTTATTGTTTATATTTTTATCTATGGACGTATACGTTTCGTCTCTTTTCAATCAAGACTCATCAGCATAGAAGTACGACTATTCACCACTGGTCACACGATTCGAAACCCTGGACTACAAGTATTTTTTCAACCTACAGTCCAACGTCGCTAACCGCTAGGCCAGTTCTGAACAGCTTATAGACAATTAACATTAACGGCGGCGAAAGCGTACAGGCATTCTAACTTCTATAAGCGAAGGAACAATGCATAAAGCAAGTGACGCTACGCTGTGTTACTACTACCATTTTACAGTGCTCTACTTTTTAACGAGGAGCTTCATATATATATATATATATAGTTGTGAGTTTTTATAAAAAAATATATATTTAGGTATGCACTCTTTATAATCCCCAAAATTGTTTCCAATTGCAAGCTCAATAAGGTTATGTTACAAGCTTCAGAGCATATATGCTTTTTAGTTATATTCCAATAACCAAAGGAAAAATCAATCCATTACCATAATTTTTATGTATTTATTTTTCTCAATTTCCTCATTTTCTAACTTCAACGAATACCTGTATGTTTTCCTTCATCTTACAAAAAAAATATATTTATTTTTTTCCAATTTTTTTATTTTTTCATAGCTTACGCGCGTTTCAGAGCTCACTCAAGAAAAATATATAGTCTTTATCTTAACATCGCTGATCATCAGAGAAATTGTTCATTTAATAGTAATGGAAAAAACATATCAATCCAAAACAGAAGAAAAGAAGATGAGAAAAGCCCAACTTGTAATTATTTTATGAAGCCTTCTTCTTGACCCTACTACCTCAAGTGATTTACATCTACTAACCCAAGGACTCTCATCCATTCTTTTAATGTGACCAAACTAACGAAGTCTCCTGTTCTGAACACAGATCCTCATTATGTCCAGATTAAATCTTACTCTGAGGTCATCTGATCTAAGCTTGTCTTTAAGACTCACATTACACACTGAATAAAAAAATTTGGCAGGGTGGTATTTCTTTCTTAAGCTTGACAAACTGTTTTTTTCTTTTTTTGACAAACTATTTTTAATCAACTAAAATCAAAGAATTATCAAATTTTAATGAAATTTTAATGAAATTATTCAATAAATTATATATTTTCCTTCAGTTGATACAACAGGGACACTATACTCCCGGACGAGGCCGGGTGAGGACAGCTAGTATTAAGTAAGATTTCCTGAATTTCAATTTCTTATTAAAGCCCATTAAACTTAAGCCTTAAATTATAGACATATTTTCGAATAAAAATCATGTAATGGATTTTGATCAAAATTAGAATAAGGATTTTACATATAATGTTTAGTATCATTATATTGTAGGAGCGCGGACTTTAGCTTGTTAAGATATTGTGTCTTAGAGAAAATGCCAAGATCCATGCTTGCATTTAGATTGTTGAATAAATGTTTAAAAGAGTATTGATTTACTCCTCTCCAGGAGTTAGGCACAAGGCCAGTTTTTATCTTACTCCCACAAGTAAGATGTGACCCAAGGTCGGGTCGGGAAAGTGGGGTTTAAAAATTGCCTGGGCAGCCCCGTCGGCATTCCCCGGTAGAGGCGCCTCAGACAGTAAGCAATAAACTTACTCCTCCCCAAAGAGGAGAGGCGAAGCCTGGGAGGGTGTACCTCCTAGAACTGCACAGGACAGACCCATAGACCGGCGTAAATCAAGCCCCGAAGGCCAAGACAATACCAGTCTATGGGGTGCAGTATCCATCGGAACAGATATTACACTTTGATCTTAGCCAAAAGGCCAAGAATGTTTAAAAGAGTAAAAACAGATAAAACATGGAAAAGTATGCATGAAAGGTGAATGAAAGATAAGGCATGCATATGGTTGAAGGAAGAATAAAACGTAGTTTAAAAGTAACACAAAATATTTATATATTTACAAATTACAGAGTATTAAGTGTTCATTTCAAGCGTCCAGTTAGAGAAACGATAAATGTTTATGCCTGTGATGTATGAGTATGTATGTATGTATGTATGTGCGTAGTGTAGCTATGTGTCGAAGCGTGTATATGTGCATGTCGCCTTTTGTCTGTGGTTGTGCGAATGTGTATGCGTGAGAGTTTATAATTCGTTTAGGCATTTGTATGTGTGTGTCTCCTTGTCAGCAGTGTGTGATTGTATGCTTTGAAGAATGATAAGAGTGTAAGCCTTTGTGTATGTGTGTGTAGTAGTAGACAGCCAACGCGCTGGCACCCCCTCGCCTTTTTGTTAGACTGTCTCTGGGAGCCAATTTTTATGGCTCCAGTTTGAGCTTTTGTTGTTGAAGTGTATTTGGCATTGTTTTCTGTTTTTGTGTCCACGCCGTTTTGTTGATAAAATAGAGGATGTCAATCCGATAATATATTGATTTTAATCTTCGTAACAGGAAATAAATGTGTGCAAAACTGTTCTGATTCAAGAATTAATTTTGGGATGGATATTCTTCTAGTAATATTTATTTATAAATAATTATATATATATATATATATATATATATATATATATATATATATATATATATATATATATTAGCTGTTCCTACTCGGCGTTGCATGGGAGTCTTTTAACTTTAATTTTTGTCCTTTCTCTTTTAGTAATTTCTTGTAAGAAAAGATAATTCAACGTAAGAATATGTTTCTTTTTTTAAAAAATGATTTGCCAATAAAATCGATGAAAGTGTTTTAAATCCCATAAATACTTTATACTTGTTTTAACTCTTAAATTCGGTGCCCCTTTGTAGGAAACGGTCGGTCTGTGCAATATTGAAATTGCAAAAACAATTAACAATATACCAAGTTCATTATAATTTTATTAAGTGAAATAAATATTGCAGTTTATAATAAGAGATGTTGTCCTTGGTTAGAAAGCATTGTTTACATGGAAATATTAATTATTAAAAATAATAATAAACAATTAGAACGCCATACAATGCATTTTAGTTTTATTAACTTTTTTTTTTCAATTTAATTTTCGAAGATATACTTCATCATCAGAATTTATTAATTTCAAAATAAAGATATATAAAAATACCTTTTTTAATGTGTTATTACTGTTAAAAACGACTCTGTATAATTTTTTCTTTCAACATTTTAAGCAAGAAAACTAAAGAAAGGTAGGCATCCAGAGCTATCGATTTCTCTCTTAATATCCCTAATCCGGTCCAGTTTACAAGGGGCCAAAAATACAACATCGATCCACGTGTGTGTAGACTTACCGCAATAAGGAGCATCCGAAAACGTCTTGAGGATGTGGACACCACGGCCTGGGGCTTTGTCTGAATGGAAACCTAACCTGCCCATATCATGTTGAGCCAAACAGTTGGCCTTCTCTAACTGTGAATAATTCTGACATGGGTAGGTATGGAAGGAACAGCCAGTGTTGACGGACTCGATAAAAAACACTTGGGACCGCCGATGGCTACAGAGAAATGCGTGTTTCATTTCTGAAATAGGAAAAGAGTTTTACCTTTATTGTTGTGAAGAAAATAGAAGGAAAAGGAAAAGAGAATATTTGCATAATTATATTTCATTTCGATCGTCGGGAGTACAACAATATTGCGGGAGTTTCCGTTAACACCAGACAACTTTATTCTATTGTATATATAACTTGAAAATTAAGATAATTTCCCATAACTGTAAATATTATTGTTGTAGACCCGTGCTAGGGGTCACAAAGAAATAAACCACAAATAGTGACAGGGTTAAAATATAACAATGTATTTATCATAAAGCAATACAGAACGCCACTAATGTGGTAGGAGATGAACGGGTTCATAACATGCGGTAAAACATGGTATGAAAATCTCTCTGAGTCTCTGCAACCAGTGGCATTTATTATAACTGGTTGATACCATCAGTTCTCCAATAGGGGTGATTTGTACCCCACAACACCCCCCTCCCGAGCTTTTCATTCCCCTGGAATGATCGTATAGCTCTTTTTTCTGGGATTGATCTCTATGGGATCGATCATTTTTCTTTTTCTGGAGACCGGCGTTGTCCGGCTGCTTGTGGTGTTACCAGGTCGAACGTGTCATATATATGGTACATTACTTCTTCTTGTTCAACAGGAGGTTGTCTGTCGTCATCTGTGATACGTTTCCGAATTTGGTTCAAATGCTTCTTGTGAGTAAATTTCGGACCTTCGATCATGTAAACCATCCGCCCGATCCTCTGCTTGACCTTTCCTAGTTCCCACATCATACTATTATTTTTATGTATCTGGAAAAATACCTTTTCCCCAGGAAAGTACCTCTTTTTAGGAACTGTAGTATTCGGCGGTTTTACCTGTTTAGGCAAAAGTTTCTCGAAGACCGGCCTAATTTTCCTCGCAAACATTAACTCTGCCGGCGACATCTTTGATGGAGCACTTTAATTTGGCGTAATTCGATACACCTGTAAAAACTGTTGTAACGCCTTTCCTGAGGGCGTTCCTTTAGCTTTTTTCAGGGCGCTTTTTAACGTGTCCACGAACCTCTCTGCCTGACCGTTCGATCGGGGATGATAGGTTGGCGTTGTTATGTGGTTGACCTGGAAATCCTTGCAGAAACTTTTAAAATCTGCTGACGTGAATTGCGTGCCATTGCCCGACACTAAACAATCGACCACACCAAACCTAGCATACAATTCGTGAAGAGCACTGATTGTAAAATCCGTCGTTGGACTCTTGCATCTAAATACCTCAGGCCATTTTGAAAAACTATCAACAACTATTAAGTAATAGTTTCCCTCCAATGGACCTGCGAAGTCCACGTGTATCCTTGACCATGGATGGTCAGCTTTAGGCCACAAGCTAAATTGTATTGGGGGCGCTTTTGCAGCCAATGCGCATCCCTTACACGACTTTACCATGCCTTCAATATCAGTGTCCATGCTCTTCCAGTAAACGTAGGACCTCATGAGGCTCTTCATTCTAGTAGCCCCAGGGTGCCCCGTATGAAAATCCTTTAAAAAAATTTTTCTCAGCGTGGCTGGGATTACCACCCTTTCTCGGTACAACAGTACCTCATTGCACATAGAATAAACTTCCGCCGCCGATTCATCTGATTGAATTTTTTGTTTCATTTCTTTGATGAAACTATCTTCTTCAGCCTCCCTTATTATATCTTTCAAAGTCACTGGTAATTCCTTGATCATATTGCACAGTAGTAGATTAAAGAAATAAACCACAAATAGTGACAGGGTTAAAATATAACAATGTATTTATCATAAAGCAATACAGAACGCCACTAATGTGGTAGGAGATGAACGGGTTCATAACATGCGGTAAAACATGGTATGAAAATCGATATTTATTTACATATAAAAAATATACATAAAATGAGACACAAGGCCAGAAAAAGGGGAGGGGAGAAAGGATAGGTCAACTCTAACTTAAAAAAGGTCTCAACTTAGCTAGTTTCAATCGCGACCATCATTTACCAAAATACCACATTCATACTATACATCCATCGCTATCACCATAAGACTCCATACCATGAAAAACCTACTTAAAACCCATATGAAAATATGCAATGGGGGGAGGGACTAAAAATTATATATACAAAATAAAATGATAATATTTACATGAGAAAAAAAAAACATTTTTTGGGTTAGTAAAAAGCCCCCCCCACCCCCGTTATTGAAATGTGGCAGAGCTGCCGATTTGCCGGTCGAAATCGAAAACTCGAAAAAAAGATTTGATGTGGGACCCCAACGCTTTATTAACTTACACCTCCTTCGAAAATATCGAAGGGTGACCCGCATCCCGACAAATCAGACAATCTGTCACCTAATTGGGAAGGGAAGGGGGATTTAATAAGGGGAAGAAAATAAAAAGGGGGGAGTGGGAAAAGGACAAAATAAAAGGGAGGAGTAATGAAAACAATCACGCCCTAGCTAAGTTGTTGAACTTAGAATTCAACAAAAAATCCAACAAAGAGTAAATAAAAATACAGCTTAACCTAACTTAAATGAAATCTACGTTCGTTTTTCGAACTCAATATTCTTGCCTAAGGCACGTCTAAATACCACTCTAATCTAGCCCCAGCCACTCTACACAGTCGCATGCCAGTCACCCATCTTTCACCAAAATCTGCCGAAGAGAGTCTCACTCTCTCGGCCCTAATGCGAGCCTTCAAGTAATATTTGAAAATCGCAATAAGGTCGAGAGGCGTGTAGATCTCAGCTCCGTAGACTGTCGTACATCTCGTCTTCCAAATCACAACTCTCAAAACGGCTAGCAAGCTTAAAAACGTAATACGTTTTTGTCTATCAGTTGTCGGAGCCCAGTTGCTACATACATTAATGGGTATCAGGTCAAAAGACGACACATTAAGAATACGAACCATGAAGTCTGAAACAAGCCTAATCAGCGGCGCGACAATGCGGCAAGAAACGAAGGCGTGACTTACGGTCTCGTCCTCGTCACCGCATCTAACACAAGTCGGAGAATTACTCAAGCCAGCTGAATGAAGCCTCTTACCGACCCAGAGTGCATTTCGAATCGTCAGCCAGGTCAGCGATGCCTCGTCGTTATCAAGATACCTTAACCCAGGCGCCCAAGGCTAGATTGAGCGAAGTTCCCCCCTCGTCAAACCGAGCCCCTCAATCCTATCTTCACGGACAGCCCCCCTCACCATTACCCGATATAATGCCTTACGGGACAACAGCAGGGTGTCAGAGAGGCCATCTGTCACCCTTAAAAGGAATTTCAATGCACGTCTACATTCGCGATAGAAGGAGCACTCGCCTCGGGGTAACCTATGTGCCTCCCCCTCGTCCAAGTGCACACTTCTCAAAGCCAGGAAGGCTTTCTTAGTGTCTTCCTTCCAGAAGGCACCGTTTCCCTCACATTGTGTACTCATTCGGTCTAGATAAAAGAGCCGAAGTGTGTGGCATCGAATTTCGATGCTCGGCATACCCAAACCGCCCTCAGAAGGATGAAGGTAACAGATCTCACGACAGACCATATGGACCTTTCCAAGCCATAAAAAATTGAAAAGAACCCGCTGCAACTCAAGCAGTGTATCTGACAGGAGTGGAAGTACTGAAAGACGATATAGGATGATCGGGTAAATGTGAGAAGCACATACGTCCGATCTCCCCTTTAATGAAAGATTTCTACGGGTCCACAGACCAGCTGCAGCCCTTATCGATTTCAAGACTTCTGACCAATTTTTCTCCAGCTGAAGATCAGGACCGAACCAGACGCCGAGTAGCTTGCAAGGCCCATCCGTCCAGCCAAAGTGTCCCTGCAAGGAAACACCCTTCCAGGCACCGATGCGCAAGCCAACAGACTTAACGCAGTTGATTTTGGCCCCTGTCACCATTTCATATGTTCTGATTTCTCTGCCGACGACACTAATCTCGGTATTGCTCGTTACAAGCATGGTTACGTCGTCGGCATAGGCAGAATACTTCAACGTGGTGCAAGCACCTGGCAAAGTAATTCCACGTAGGACCGGATTCACCCTGAGCCTGTTAAGGAAGGGTTCCAAAACAAGCACATAAAGCATCGGTGAAAGAGGGCACCCTTGACGAAGAGATCTGGACAATCTGAAAGCCTCCGACCTCACCCCATTCACTTCTACCCTAACACCGGGGTTCGCATACAAGAGGCGAATCCAAGAGCGGAATTGCGGGCCAAAACCGGCCGCAAACAAAACACCCTATCAAATGCTTTGGACTGATCTAAATTGATCAGCACGGCTTCAGTGTCGACTTTATCAATGATCAAGCGTATTAAATGCAAGTTATCCTGAATGGTCCGACCCTTTACAGTACAAGTCTGTTCAAGGCTAATAAGACCAGGCAAAACAAGTTACAAACAATTGGCTAAGATCTTGGCCAAAATCTTTAACTCCGCATTAAGCATTGTTAAGGGCCGAAAATTATCTAACCCATCCCCACCATTTTTGCTTTTGCGTATCAGCTTCACCAAACCCATGGTCAAGTACTGAGGAATATTCCCGTTCCTAAACCACGAATTAAACAAAACTGTCAGCAAGGGAACAAAAATGGGCGACATCCTCAAATACACTTCATAGGGCAAACCATCAATCCCAGGAGACTTGTTAAGGCCAACCTGCTTCCTGGACTTCATCCTCTGTTATGCAACCTTCGCACCTAGCCGCTTCGGTCGCCTCAAGGCGAGAAAAGTCGGCCAAATAGGGGTCAAATTGCGCTAAAGACAAACCGGGTTCCCGAGTAAAAAGCTCCTGAAAATAAGAGCGAAAAGCCTCCAGAATTCCTTCGTTTGTAATCACGAGCCGCCCATCCGGCAATGAGACACGAGCGATATGTCGATCATTTGCATGATGAAACTCCTCTGCACGCAATTCAGTGGCTAAGTTTGATGCCTCCTCAGACATTCTTTTTAATCTAGCCCTAATCACTAAAGCCTGATGTTCTTGGAAAGCCAAAAAATTCAGCTTAGCCTTAATTATAGTAACACTAGAGCTATGCCCCACCTTAACCGCCCGATCTAATCTAGACTCTAGTGCCACTTAAACTTCCCTAGATGCTAGGTTGAGCCGTCTGCTAAAATCGGCAGTAAAAGACCTAATCACCTTCTTAAAATGAACCCACTTCCTATTCCCAATCACAGCCCCCGTCAACACCTGTGTTGAGCTTCCAGTACCCATCTAATCTAGGCTTAGGTCTATCTAAGTTCACACGGACCCGAATAAGTCTATGGTTCGAGTAAACTATATTATGAAGACTTGGACATTCAACTACCCCTACGTCGACTCTCCTAATTAAGAACCGATCGATATAACTCGAGAGTTGTCTCAAATCGGAACCGCGTCTAGATGTCAAAGTCCATACCTTATCACTGGGCTTTTCATTCCGGTACTTGTCGATAAGATCAAACTTATCGAGAAAGTCCCGAAATATTTTAGCATCTCGATCAGTGTTAGTACCCCTAGGCCGATTACGATCTAAATCGGGATCCAGGACCGCGTTCCAGTCTCCTGCTAGAATGACCGTCCGAGCAGTATTCAAGAACTGCTCGATTCGCCGAAAGAAAGAAACATGCTCAGAATGGCTATTGGGAGCATAAACCCCAATGAGACGAAATGCTTTCCCCTTTATGGCAATATCCAAAACACATAGTCTCCCTTCCGGATCCATGTAGCAAGGGTCACACGACGCATCTAAAGTTTTGCTTACCAGCCAGGAAACTCCCCTTGCGGAAGAATTAAAGTACGCTGAATAAACGTGAAAACGCTTAGCCAGCGCACCCAAATGGTCCCCTGAATTCAGATGGGTTTCCTGCACACAACATATATCCACTCCGAGGCGCTGAAGGTCAGTAGCGACCCGAAATTTACGGTCATTCGCCCTCAGGCCTCGCACATTTAAACTTGCTAGATAGAGAGCCATAAGGATGCTTTAGGGTTGGGTTTGAGAAACGAACATAGATGTAGTCAGGATGCCAACGGCTCTCCCAAAAGACTGTTTTCCTATTTGGTCGTTAATCAGACCATCATGGGAGATGTCGCCAACATCATGAGGATATGTTAGCTTTGCGATTCTATACAGGGATGGGTGAATTTTTATGAGAAGCCTCCCAAAACAATTATTTCGTAATTCCATTAATTCGCTATTTTTGAAAATGGTCAATGGGGGAGTACAATCAAAGGCTCTGTTCGCCTCCTCCAACATTTGCCATAGAGCTTTTGCTTCCGATTTTTTCCGGATTACTGTTATTACTCTATCAGCATTTGGGAAATTGGAAGGGTCTTCAATTGATATACCTCCAACCTCGCTGAATTTTAGTAATTCAGCAGAGTTGGGGGGGCACGCCAATTTTTGACGGTATCGATTTGTACCTGAGTACATTTGCATATGTCCTCACCAGATAGATAAGCTGATGTTTTTGCCTTTCTGCTTTCTATAGAAGGGCTTCTTTGACGTTTCTGCACAACAGGAGGGGGGGGAGGCATGTCATCCATGGGAGAAGGGGAGGGGGAGCTGGGCTCTATGGGCGAAGCTGGAGAAGGCGAAAAGGAGGGCTGCTTTAAGGGGGGCGCAGGTGGAGTGTTTCTGGAGGTGTTTACAGGGGAAACGAAGGGCGAAGGGCGAAGGTCTGGGAGGTTTGACTTTTTGGGGGGCGACTTTTTGCGGGCTTAGGGGGATAAGTTTATAAGGCTTGTCGGTAATGGGCCCAGTTATTGGTGGGGGCATTGTTTTGGGGGACTGAGGATTTGGGGGGATTTTTGGATTGGTGATCGGTTGGGGACATGGCTTAGGAGTTGAGTTTTTAATGGAAGTAGATTTGGATGCACTATTTTTCCTATCTAATTTTTTTTTTAATTCTTTGGCATTTAAATGAGTCTTTCCCCGGGTCATTTTTACCATTTCTGCTTCTCTCATCTCGTCCAGGTTTTTTTTCCCTGGAACAATAACCCATTCATTTGGGTTGTCATCATCAGAATGGTCAGCATTTTTTTTCATAGGTAGGGCTGGGAATTCATCATCAGAATCGTCGGACGCTGAATTAATAGGATGTCCAATTTTCGGTGGAGCATTGAGGTGGGGTCCTGCTTTCGAAGCTATTGATGATTTTGTGGTCGAGATAGCTGTCTTCATTGTAACTTTTTTTTAGGGCAATCAAATGTTAGATGTCCCATTTCTTCGCAGTACCAGCAAATCGGTTTCCTTCCGGCTAGAATAATTGGTAATTTCTCTTCCCCTATATGAAAATAATAGGGGATACTGTCATATGACTTTTTGTCTACGAAAATTTCAAAAGTCCAAACGTCTGTTATATCTCCAAATTTAAAAAAAAAAGGCACCAATGTGCTCACCTTTCACGTGGAATGGTACATTAAAAATATAAATTGAGGATCTTCTCCTACCCATATATTCGGTGCGTAACACGTACTCAGGAGTTATAATTTGTGTTAGCGATAGTTCATTGCAAGTCGCCTCGTCTGAAAAAAGTGCCGACCAAGTGTTAAAACCTCTTGATTTAATCAATTTTTGAGGCTTAAATCCTGCCGTTTGTAACAGCTTTACGATAAGTTCAGGAGTTGCCCTAATAGATTTTTTTAACTTCTTATCGACGACAAAAAGTGATACAGTTCTTTTTAGGATCTCTTCCAATCGCGGAATATCAACAAGGATGCCGGTCTCCATAACCATATAGGTGTATTTTTTTGCCTCCTCAACAAACTCTTTCACGTCGATAGATATTTTTGGTGGCTTGCACCATTCCGACTTCTTAGGAGAAGACATCTCTGTTGTAATTGAGGCCATCTAGTCCCAGACTAGAGGCGAGAAAAAAAAAGCGAAACGTAAAAAAAAAATTAAAAAATTTAAAAAAACAAAAAAAAAAACAACGTTGTTCAAAAAAAAAAAGTCCAACAATAAAGTCCAACAAAACAAAAAGGTCCAACGGGTAAAGCAATAACAATCAGTAACAATTAACAAAAATGGCAGCAACAATATATAAAAATAATTACTTGTTCAACGTGAAAAGATCCTTGCAAAGTAATACCTACCCACAATAGGAGTATGTAACACAAGGTCGGAAAGTGGGATTTGAAAAGCCACCGCCCGAGAAGGTGAGCACTCTGGCCATTAAAAATTGCCTGGACAGCCCCGTCGGCATTCCCCGGTAGGGGCGCCTCAAGCAGTAAGCTATAAACTCACTCCTCCCCAAAGAGGGGAGGCAAAGCCTGGGAGGGTGGACCTCCTAGAACCGCACAGGACAGACCCACAGACCGGCGGAATCATGCCCCGAAGGCCAAGACAATACCGGTCTGTAGGGTGTAGTATTCATCGGAACAGATACTACACGTGGTATGTAGACTCTCACATGGTATGAAAATCTCTCTGAGTCTCTGCAACCAGTGGTATTTATTATAACTGGTTGATACCATCAGTTCTCCAATAGGGGTTATTTGTACCCCACAACAATTATTTTTTATACTAATTAGACCTGAACTGAGTCATGTTGTAGTTAACTGGAAAGCAGTCCCGTAGCAATGTGTTTCACAGATGGGAAGTGCTTGCATGGAAATTTTCATAATTTTGACATTTCAATTTTTTCAAAATCTATTTTCGAAATTTATTTTCAATATTTTTTTGCAAAATGTTAAATATTATATAGGTGAGACTATAGGGGGGTACTTTCAAGAAATTTTCCGATTCAGCTTTCATAATTTTCAATTTAAAAAAAATTATTTTCAGAATTTTAAAATGTTAAAATTATGGGTTGGATATTTTCAAAATCTAATCACCTGTTCCAAGATGATCCAACAAATGTGAAATTCCTTTGATGATAGAACCGGGAATCTTCGAACTCGGACAGCCCGGTTGATACTGTCCACCATTTGCGTAGACGTCGAGATGACCGATTGGCTGTTGGATTCCAATGGCAAAATCCAATAAACTTCCGGTATCAGTGTGGATAACATCAACAAATAAGGCATCAGCTCGATCCAACCTTACTACTGGGTCGGTCTCTTCAAAATACGGTCCTGCTGGATCCAAACCTGAGAGAGACAAAGACACAACGTCGGGTTAATAAAAAAAAAATGAATATATTCTCGCAGGTCGTTATCAAAGGAAAAAATGATATGGTCAATCCATGCAAAATGAATTAATTTTATTCAACAACTTTTTCAGACAATGAAAGATAAAGTTTGTGAAGAATGAGAGTTCAAAGTGTCCAAAGAAAAGAGTAAAATACGAATGTTCAGAGAGTCTGAAGAAACGTTTCTGAGTGCTTATTTACCACCTCTCCACGGCATGTTAGACACAAGGTCAAGTGTGGTTTTGTAAAGCCAGCACACTAGGAGAGTGCACTCTGGCCTAAAAAAAAAATGCCTGAGCAGCTTCATCGGTATTCCCCAGTAGAGGTACCTCGGGCAATTAACAATAAACTAACCCTTTCTCAGAGAGAAGGTAAAGCCTGGGAAGGTGGACCTTCTATCACTGAACAGAACCATACCTCAGCCTGACAGCAATAAAGTCACTGTCAGACGAGTGAAAGAGTTGTGTTTTGAGTAAGAAGAAATTAAGTATGCATGTTTGTTGCAACTGTCACCGCATGTGTATAGATGCGAAGATGTGTGCGTATATTAACGTGCCTTGGTTTTGTTAGTGAGGTATGTTCATCTCGGCTGGTGGCATGTGCGTTTACGTGGTTGCAAATAGGATAGGCATATGAAGATGTGTGTTTGTGTGTATTAGCATACCTGTTTTCATAGTGAGAGTGTGAACGTACTAACTTGCATGCCAAAATGTTCGCTTAATAGTGTGTATATGCTGACTCTGTTTAGTCGTCTGTGAAAATCTCTCGTTAATATAGAGAAGAAGAGGAGGAGGGGGTTTCTAGAAAGAAAATTTACCAAAATTCATATTTTAAAAATAGGGTTCCAGTTAAAATTAGACACATATTGTAGGAACAATGTTTCGTATTTCCTTCTTTTTTACTAATGATTCACTATTTATCAAGGCCAAAGTCCACTTGAGGATAAGCGTTAATGAGATGGATGGATTGTCAATTGAATGATGAAAGATATTATGAGAGGATTTAAAAATGATGAATGGAATGAACAAAATATGATTTCTTATGAGGATGGTTTATGACAAGTGTTTGCTGACATTGAATTTGAAAACGACCATGTTGTAGTCTGCAGGGAAGCAGTCCCTCGATAATGTTTCACAGGTGGAAAGTTCTTGAAAAGAAACTCTGTTAATAGAAATTCTGTTTGATTTTAGGCAAACGGAGGAAGAAAGGCAAGTTCTTTGCAGTTGTGGTAAAAAAACGAGTTCTTGCTGTGAATGTGTTACAGGGAGAAAGGAGAGATTAGAGTTCAGTCGAGCACCTACCATGGAAATAACGATAGAGTAGAGAAAGACTAGTAACGTCTCTTCTGTGAGAAAGGGCTGTAGAGAACAGAAACGATAATCTATTGGATTGCAAAATCGATTTTAAAGTTATGAACTGCCAGAAATACTTTCAATTTGTCTATTGTACCCGCCACCCGGGTGTTAAGTGACAAAGTATAATTCGAGTGTCGTGCCCCTAACATATGGAACACAAAATGTAAATCCGACTGAGAAGAATGGCTCTTTGCAGTAAAGAACTAAGAACAACGAGTTACATGAACACAACAATATATACTGAATACTGCTGAACAATGTTGAAATTCCTTTCAATTCACACAAAAGTTGGGTTAATAGCTCAATAGTGTATACATTACTTGTTATGGTGCCGTACCTATATGACGAACAGTTGGACTCATCCATTCCTAATAAAATACTGGAAGCATTAGGCTTCTCGTAGTAATTGGATTGAACTCCATTCTACCCTGGCAGTCAGGACTGATGTACCACTTCTCTTGTTCTCTGTACATATCTTTTCTTCAATATATATTGTTCACCTATCTCCGTGTTCCATGTCTTCATTCGGCCCCTAAACAAGGTCACAACATTACTAGAGCTCAATATATATATATATATATATATATCAAGGGAGGCGCGAAAGCACTCTATACCTTAATAGACCTCACAAATGGCCTATGCTGGAAATCTCATTTCTTTGATCAATCATAACTCAAAAACCAATAAACCAAATTAGTTAAAACTTTGCACAAAATTGTTATTTGATAGGTTCTATAAGTGTGTAGAATTTCAGCATCATTAGTCAAGGCAACCCAGAGATCCAGAAAGTTCAATCATGAAATCATGTTATCTGTGTGTACATACGTATGTGCCACCCTGTATCTCATCAACTATTTGATGGATTCAGCTGATTTTTGGCAGAGATAGAGGTTCTAGGGTCTAGTTGATGGCATTTTAATTTCAGTTTACCATATACCTTAGTTTTCCAGAAAATTCCAAAAAACTTTTAAAATGACCAGTATTCATACACTTTATTCTATATCTTATCGACCATTTGATGGATTCAGCTGATTTTTGGCAAAGATAAAGGTTCTAGTGTCTAGTTGATGGTTTTTAATTTCAGTTTACCATATACCTTGATTAGTCAAACTACCAACTATATCAGTTATGAGAAGGCATTGTATTGAGGCATAGCCTTTACAAAATTAGTGACATTCCATGAAAAATGGCAGTATACTGAAATCATATACCCTTAATAGGGTTAAGATGAAAATTCATATACACTAAATGTACAAAAGCAAGGAAATTCCCAAATGTTTACACTTTTATTGTCATTAAGGGTATGACTACATATCAACCAAACCATTTCATTATAACATCACTACAGTATAAATCTCTATGCATGAGTGGATGAAGTGCGTGAGGTGCGCTGAAGAAAAATTCCTACCAGTAAAATACATAGCCCTGTTGTGCTCGCATACCCTTAATGACAATAAAAGTGTAACAATTTGGAAATTTCCATGCTTTTGTACATTTAGTGTATATGAATTTTCATCTTAACCCTATTAAGGGCATATGATTTCAGTATACTGGCATTTTTCATGGAATATATATATATATATATATATATATATATATATATATATATATATATACTTATAGTGATCCAGGTAAGGTTTGTATCTACAGGTTAAAATCCTGAGAATCTTTAGTGTGTTTATATAATAGTGCTCCATAATAAATAGGTCGAAAAATAAATAAATAAAACCTTTATTATATATATATATATATATATATATATATATATATATATATATATATATATATATATATATATATATATATATATATTACTATTTCATGTATCCACATCAAATTTATAAGGAGATATATTTTTTATGTATCAATTTTCAGTATTTACTTCAACAGTGTTCGATACGTAAGTAGAGCTAGGTAGTAAGCTATGAAAATATATTTATGGCAATTAAGCTACACAGAGGCTCCCACGTTTCATCCCCGTTTAAAAACAGAGAACGTCGAATTAAAACAGCACTAGCAAACCACTATTGGGAGCTTAAAGAAAATGGACGTTCACCAATAATTAAATGGAAAATAATACGACAGGCCAGTACATGTAGAAATTTAGACGACCCGTGTAGATTATGTCTGAATGAAAAATTTGAAATCCTAAACTTTAAAGACCCCCGAAATCTATTAAACTGTAGAAGTGAGATAGCAAACAGCTGCCTACACAGAAATAAATTTACCTTAGGCTAACGATACATAAATAAATAATCAAATAAGTAAAAAAACTAAACTAAACAAAAACCTAACAATTTAAAAATTAAAACCTAAAATAGAAATACAAGGAACCACGTGTTAAAATAAATTCACCCATTATATTGATACAACAAAGGAAACAGGATAGAGGCCAATCTATAGAAAACAGAACAATAGGATATAGGAAGTAACACTAACCACACATTTGTTCGCGGGAAGCCCTACGATTGGCTGATAGAACAACAAAGAATCTGATTGGTTTACTAGCTAGCCGTGTATATAAAAACACCCGGCAAAATAACTCTATGCATTTTAGCCTGAAGATTCCCCCCGGGGATGAAACGCGGGAACCTCTGTGTAGCTTAATTGCCATAAATATATTTTCATAGCTTACTATATATATATATATATAATAATGTATAAGTGTAGAATTATAACGATAATTAAATTATCGTTTAATAATAATAATCTATCGTGACAGTGTAAAGCTCAATATATTAAATAGAGCAATTTATTTTAGAGGTGAAAGATGAGAATAAAACATTGTAAAGATACAATATTTATTAAAAACATCAAAAGTTCAGAGCAAGGCGCCTCATATCCTTAATCCATGGATTTTCAAAGAAAATATTTCTTCTCATCAGAGGATGGGGAAGCCGACAATGTGATTATAAATATTGTCGGCAACAATAAACTTTGAAAATTTTATATAAAGTAAAACAAAGCAGAAGTAAAGAAACAAAATTAGGGCCAGGGGTGAAAAGTCTTATTTTGAGGTGTGAGCGTAGAGTCAAAGTGGGTGAAATAAAAATAAAAACAAAAATAAAGGCATCCGTTATTTAGGGATGAATGCTTGAAAAAGAAAGCGATACTTAAATTGTTCAGGAGTCCAAAAAGTTTTTGCAAGATGTTGGTGGTCTTTGGTAATTGGTAAATTCCAATTTATCCTGTGTAGTATTTGTATCCGTTTGTTGCTGGAATTTTTTCTTTTGTTATGGTTCGGTGTATATAAAAAAATTGAGGATTTCGAACAACCATCGCTTCCTGGTTGAAACGAATATCGGTAGGTTATATATATACATCCATATATAGAGATTCGGTATTTTAGGTCAGAGCCGATTTTTTGTGTTGTTAAATAGTGAGGCGTTGGATAAAGAAAGAAAGTGTTTCTTCTGTCGAGCTGGGTGGGAATATTAGCTGTTTATGATGGTTGGGGGAGGGGTTACTGGGTTCAGTCGAAGCGTAGGGGTTAAAGGAAGGGTTTGAATGTTAAGTATACATATCCACGCTCACACATACACGCATAAAAGACATATATAGGATGTACACTAAACTTGATTCACAGATACTAAGATAACACAGATATATACATATGCAAAACATAAAACTGTGTTTGCATATATTTTTGTTTAAAAGGATCTTCTTACATTTATTTTTTTATCTTATTTATCTATCAGAGTGAGTGTAAGATTTCGTTTGGGGTTTTTTAAGCTTAAAGTCGGCTTCCCCATCCTCTGATGAGAAGAAATATTTTCTTTGAAAATCCATGGATTAAGGATATGAGGCTCCTTGCTCTGAACTTTTGATGTTTTTAATAAATATTGTATCTTTACAATGTTTTATTCTCATCTTTCACCTCTAATATATATATATATATATATATATATATATATACACACACAAATTTACACAGGGTTATGAAAATGTTAATTGATCAATTGTTTGTTTATATGTGTGTGTAGGTTACAATGTTGAGTATTGATTTACTCCTCTCCAGGAGTTAGGCACAAGGCCAGTTTTTATCTTATTCCCACAAGTAAGATGTGACCCAAAGTCAGGTCGGGAAAGTGGGGTTTAAAAATTACCTGGGCAGCCCCGTCAGCATTCCCCGGTAGGGGCGCCTCAGGCAGTAAGCAATAAACTTACTCCTCCTCACGTAGGGGAGGCGAAGCCTGGGAGGGTGTACCTCCTAGAAGTGCACAGGACAGACCGGCATAAATCAAGCCCCGAAGACCAAGACAATACCAGTCTATGAGGTGTAGTATCCATCGGAACAGATACTACACTTTGATCTTAGCCAAAAGGCCAAGAATGTTGAGTAATTGTAATGATAATTGTTACTTTATTTTGGATGCTAAAATAGAATATTAGTGTTGTGTACGAACTAATATACATGCATGTGTGAAAGTTCACAGTGTTCTCTGATCTGGTTTGTTGTGATTTTATACTTTTTTGAATGCGAAAAAGGTACAAATTGATGTGTAGAAACCAGTATGTGTGCATGTGTGAGTTTCATTATGCAAGCCAGTATGTGTGTATGACTCTATCAGCTGCTAGTATGTGTGTAACTCTTGATGTAAGGAATGTGAGAGATGTATGGAAACATAGGGAATTCTGATAGAATAAATAAAAATACTGATCTCCCTCGGACGTGTGAATACTACATCTTGTTAGGTCGAAAGAGCTTGTGAAAAGAGGAAGATGTTGAGTGAACATCCTTTCACCTCAGGCGTTTGTGAGAAAGAGAAACAGATTGTCACTAAAAGTCACTAAAGGTCACTAAAGGTCACCCGAGGATAAAGGTTAATGAGTTTGTCAGGTGGACGGTGAGACAAACTCTTTGAGAATTGGAGACGATGATGGTTTAAACTGGGAAGAATTTGATCATTTAAGGGGACCACCTTCCCGTAGAAGAAACGTTGCGAGTCTCTCTCTACTCTATCGTTATTTCTATGGAAAGTGCTCGACTGAGCCCCAATCTTTGGTTTAGTTCCTCCTTGTTAGACATTCACAGCAAGAACTCGTCTTTCCATCACAACGAACAAAAAACCTTTCCTTTTTCTATTCATGTGCCTAGCATCATGTGAAATTTCCATTGACAGAGCTTCTTTGCAAGGGCTACCCACCTATGGAACACATTTCCGCAGGACTGCTTCCCTGCTGATTACAACTCGGTCGTCTTCAAATCCAATGTTAGCAAATTCTTATCACCCCAAAATTAATCAAACGCACTTCATACGAGATTGATCGATGCTAGTACTCCCATAGTGTTCCTCATCTGGCAATCATTCGAGTCTCATTAACCTCGAGCCTTGACTAGCTGTCGGCTATGATAAGCGATGACCTCAAAAGTAACAAAAATTTTATTTTTTTTTTAAACTAAAGAATAAAATCTCCACAGTAACTGTCAGTTTTATGTTCAAAGCGATCATTGAATGCCTTGTATGAAGAATCTCTGTCGACATCAGGACGTGTCTACACTTGTGAAATGGATTGAAATTCTTTGTACCTGTGATTCTGCCCAACTTGTTCAGCCTTTTTCCCGTATAGCCAGCCACATGGGATCCCAAACTGTGTCCAATCAGATGCATCATTTGGGGCGTAGCACTCATCTGGTCTATCATTAGGTTTATTAGAAGGGACACCTCTGCCCCCACCACACGAGTGTTCGATACTGCCTTCGGATAGAGGCTACGGGCTCCTGGACTCCAATCGACCACAATCACGTTATAATCATCCTTAAATAAAAAAGAGAAGAAAGTTCAATAAATAAGCAAAATAAAAAAAATAAGTTTATTTTTAGTAAACTTTTTCCTAAGACGATCTTTCAATTAACATTCATCAGAGAATTAACATTATAATTACTTGAGTTGCACATCACAGTGTTGACTCAGAATAATTAGGAGTTATCCCACTTGAACCATATTCAAGTTATCTTTCTTGAATTATACAAGCCAACGAAAGAATGAACTCTCTACTTCCAGAAACCAAAATATATTTAAATTCACCCCCATGCGAACTTATAACCGGATATTCTGCTTCTTTCTGATTCTGAGATTTAAATGAGTCGACTGGCGTTCCATTTTAGCATGGTTTTCACAGCTAGAGTGCTGTTTTGTAAGACCTCTCTTTGGTGACTCAGTTAAAAGAGAAAGATATCCCCTGCTCATTCGCCACATAACACTAGCGACTTCCTGTTTTTATGACGTCACTGATAGGACACGTAACTCTTACGACTTCTACTTGGAAAATTCCACTTTTCTCAAATTTACCATACACACCCTATTTTTACACACCTGTATCTAAATATTATTACATAGTTTCCTATGTAAGTTTGACGTACAATGATTCACTTGCGTAAAATTCTGAAAGGGCGTTTGTAAACGGAATTTGGGGAACTATTTTATATGAAAGTTACAAAAAAATGAACCTCCTGCTTAAAATCTAACAAGTAATTTTTCAAAAATGTGTTTACTATTATGAAAAGTTGGTACTTAATCAATATAATAAATGAAAACCGGTATGATTCTCCATTTATCAATATTTCATTTTAAATACTTTTTGAAGATCATGCCACCATAATCTTCAGAACAATAAAATGTAATTTGATTTAATTTCTTCCTGAAAACACTTGGACCGAGTTGGATTAAATTTCAAAGGGCAGACATTTATAAAGAAATCAAAAAGAGAATTAATTATGTAACCGTCCTTACATAGTTACTTCCCTTTGTTTGCAAAAAAATATTTTTAATTTTTTTTAATACACACATAACTACTTGCACATGAATACTGAAATGCATATAAATTTTTAAAAATCCTACTTAAAAATAAAATTTAATTATGGAATTATATACCCCCATAGGTGAGATATTCCAACGGCCCTATACTACACTTAAACCTTAATTTTATAGAATTTTTTAGGTCAGCTAAAAAAAACTCCCGAGCAAAGCCGGATCAGGACAGCTAGTTCATAATATTCATAAGAATTGAACAAAAAATCAGTAGCAAAAATGTTTGTTGTATACATCTGGCAAAAAACAATTTATTGTGTCCCTTTCTACTTGCTTCCCCACGAGGGCAAAGTTAGACACAAGGTCAGTTTTTAATGTGGGGAAATCCAACTCTCATAAAAAGAGGCACTCTGAATAGGGACAAAATTAAAAATTGTGTCAGTCTAGAAGGATTTCCCCTTCACTGACCGAGGACAGAACAGATGAAGTGTAGTATCAGAACAGATACTACACTACGATCTGAGCCAATTGTGTCTTGCAACTTACATGTTTCAGAAAGTTACTTTCCATTATAGGTCAGGTATTCCAACAGTCTTATATTATTCTTGAATCTTATTTTAAAGAAGTTTTGGGTCGACCAAAAGACTCCCGGGCAATGCCGGGTCAGGACAGCTGTTTCTAAGAAGTCAAGAAAGAAATCAGTAACAGAAATCGTAGAGACGCTTTTCGTTGTGTGCATCTGTCAATAAGCAATTTATTGTGCCATTCAACTTACATGCTTCAGTAGTTCGCTTGTTAACTGTTTCGTCCATGTTTTCTTACCGGAACTTCTGTAGCCATGGATGATGAATTTCGTGTCTTTGGAAGCAACAAAATTGCTCTTCTGAAGCAACTCTTTGTTGTTGACCTTTAAACTCTGCGGATCTAAACGGTTTGATCTGATTTAAAAGAAAATTCAAAAGACAATTAAGAAACATTTTAGCAAAAGTAAAAGAAAAGTCATCTTATTATTTCTAAAAATTACAGTTTTCTACTTAGAAGAGATATTCACTATATATATATATATAAATTTATAACTTTTCCTGATATAATTCACCCTCCCACATCTAATGTCCTTCCAGTTGGACTTGTTGGTTCAAACGCCAAATTTGGTGGAAGACCACGATGAGAGATAGAGGATAATTATTTACTCTAAAGCATACTCTCTTCTACTGACCCTCCCCCATATAATAATCTTTTTATAAGGAGTTTTTCTCCCCCTAAAATTAACCGTTGTCCATACATTCCCATCTGACCCCCCTCCTCCCCTCCTACCCTAATCATCTCCCTGCAAGATGTTTCTTAAAAAAAACTCTAAAAAATGAGCCTTGACAATATTCAACTTTGGTTCGAAACTTGTATATGCTTCCATCTTATTTTTATTTATAGTTCTAAGTTCTTAATTCAATCTATTATTATTGATTATTTCTTTTATATTTATCCCATATCCTCTTTGTGTATTTCTAAATTTTATTATCATTTCCTTATTAGTTACTCTGTTATTTATCATTATCTTTATTTTTTAATCTTTAATTATACCTTCATTATTTCTAATCTTGCATAAATTCGAAATTATTAGTTAACTATTTTATTTTATTTTATTTCTTTAATTTTATTTACTTATTTATAAGTTTATTAATTTTATTAGATTTTTTTTATATATTCTTTATATATATATATATACATATATATATATATTTTTTTATTTCCCTATATTTCTATTATTATACTTAATCTTACTTCCTATTTCTTATTATATTTTTTATATTTTTTTATATTTTATTTTTATTTTTATTTTTATTTATTTTTTTTATTTTCTATTTTTTTTTTTTTTTATTTATTTAATTTTTTAAATTTTTAATTTTTAATTTTTAATTTTTCTATATATTTTTATTTTTCTATATTTTATATTTTTATTTTTATTTTTATTATTTATTGTTTTATTATTTTTTCCTTTATTTTATTTTACCCTACTATACTTCCTTTTATTTTATTTTTTTTTTTTTTTATATATATTTTTGTTTCTTATTTATTTAATAAGAAACAAAAATATATAAAAAAAAATAAAAAATAAAATAAAAGGAAGTATAGTAGGGTAAAATAAAATAAAGGAAAAAATAATAAAACAATAAATAATAAAAATAAAAATAAAAATATAAAATATAGAAAAATATATTTTTTATATTTTTTATATTATTATTTTTTATAATTTTTTCTTTCTTTTTTATTGTGTAATTTACTTTTATTTTGGGGAATGTGGTGAAAAAATAGCCTGAATATGAATTTAAGTTTTGTTCGTTGGTAATAGCTTGTTGATTAAAAGACATAAATTGTAGAAATAATTACGTTGTTTAATTGTGTCAGAGTTTATAATGAGTGCTGATTCAAGATTTCTTGGCATGATTTATTTAAAATGAATTTAACGTGTCTAGCTTGCTTAAAGTTAAATGAATGATCATGTTGTAATATATGAGAGAATGGTTCATTTAGGGAATTGTTATATATATATATATATATATATATATATATATATATATATATATATATATATATATATATATATATAGTGTGTGTGTGTGAGAGAGAAAGAGAGAGAGGGGGGGAAGAGAGAGAAAGAGAAAGAGAGAGCGAGCTGTATAGATAGACAGTGATCTGAACAGACTGGAAAATATCTATCTGAGCAGAATGAGAAACACAAATATATGGACAGATACCAAAGCGATCCATAATACAGGCCTGGCAAACATGCGATTGGGGTCCACTACTGGGGGCGGACATGTGAAGACCTAAATTACTACTAAACAATAATTACTGAGAACAGTTTTAGTCAGCAATTTCTTAGTTATGTCCAGTAATTAGCAACTATATATATATTATTAGGAAGCAGCTTACAATAATTGATTTATTTCCATCAAATCAAATGTAAGAAGTATAAAAATATCAAAGAACTAAATTCACAAAAAATCACTTTATTCAAAAATCATGAGTCAATTTGTTTACTTGATTACAGAAAATATAATGACATAATACAATCAGAAAGCAAATTCGACATTTTAGAAAATCAAATACTTTATGAACAAAGTAATTTTCAGAGAAACAATTTTGATAATTTTTACGAAATTTTTGTATGTTTGTTACATATACAATTTATTTTTACAGAATATGAAGAAAATGCTTATTTCTTCATGATACGATAATACATATTACACACAGTCTTAATAATAAAATCAATTTACATTAACAAGAACATATAAAACTAATAAAATATATGTAAAAAGAGGTGGAAATGTAAAACACATCTGATAACTGCTTGGAAAATGATGCATTATCAATACTGATTATGTTGTCATGAGGATTGTATAAACATTTATATTTTATAAATAATATTTTAAGATAATTTCAAAACTTTTAGTCAGGTTCTTGAATTGCCTTTAGTGAATTAAACAAACAATAATGTTTGAAAAATATATTGTATAATATAAACTCATGCTCTCTTTTCATATTGAAATGATGTATATCAGAAACTGACATAAGATTTTACTTATGATAATTATTTCATCTGAAAGAGGGGGTATCAATCATTCAAGTAAAATAAAATTAACAAGTTTAAATACTTTTTAAACTTCAATTGTACAATATAGACTGTTCAATTTTTTCCCCCATTTCACTCTGTATTCGCCCAAATGTTGGATAAAATTGACTGTTGGTCCGGTCTGAAATGGAACTTTTGCCCTGACATATTTTTAAAATTTATTTTTTAACAAGCTCTTTTTTAGTTATGTTCTTTTAGCAACAAAAAAACGATCTTTATTTTTAGACACAGTCTTGAGAAGACGTGGGTGCGTTGAAACACGAATTTATCAGTGTCGTATGTGACAAATGTTCATTTGATTTTATAAAAGCTCTACTTTTGAAAAAATATTGGTTTTGTGTAAATATATTTGAACTTGCATTTTTTCGGTTAGTTGTTGGATGTTTGAATGCTGTCTTTCACCACCCACCACACTTAGTTACTATTTACTTGTTGTTGCTGTTTATTTATTTTTACTATTTATATTAGTTTTTCTAAATAAAACCCAATGATTTAATTAAAAAGGAAAAGAAAGAGAAATATTTCACACTCCTTTGATATCCCTTTTACTTTGGATTCAAAATTATGCAGCCGGTTTTAGTCTGTCCGTATCTATCTACATGATTTTTTAAATTTATTTTCAATTATATTTACGTTACATTGTGATTCGTTTTCTGTAACCGTAATAGCTCGAAACAAACGGTATCATGTTCATGGATTCTTATCTTCTGTCACACAATTAATAAATAACACACATTTCACATGCAGGAAACTATCCTAATTGGAGGATGAAGAAAGCTATAAATTGATATAAATATATATATATATATATATATATATATATATATATATATATATATATATATATATATATATATATAAGAGAGAGAGAGAGAGAGAGAGAAGGCGATAGACAGAGAGTAAAGGGTGGTGCAGTTCCAACGATATATATATATATATATATATATATATATATATATATATATATATATATATATATATATATATATATATAGGGTAATCTCCTAAACTAATCAGTGGATCATTATAAATTTTGGAATATATATTCTTGGCAACTCGTTGAGTAACATGGGAACATTTGTTTTTGTAAACTTTACCATGAGCGTCAACAATATGTATGTATTTGGTAAAATCTTAAACTATTGAACTTATCGTTATGAATTATAGCATATGTATTCTAGGCAACAGGATGAGTAACGTGAACACATTATTTTTGTCTTTGTAAACTTTATTATTTAGAGTTGAGACACCGAAACCCTACCATACCAACCAAAGAAAGAAAAAACATTAAAATTTAAAACTAATGCTCTATTTATTGCTTATGCCCATCCTGAGATGTAACGTAAAACAACAACAAAAACAACATATATATATATATATATATATATATATATATATATATATATATATATATATATATATATATATATATATATATATATATATATATATATATATAGTATAATAACATATATATATGTATATATATATATGGTATTATAACGTTGATGCACCGGTTCCCGTTAGATCACCGAAGTTAAGCAACGTTGAGCCAGTACTAAATGGGTGACCATTTAGGAAACACCAGGTGCTCTATGTGACCTGGAGAGGATATGGACACTACCAGGTTTTATCATGCTTACAGAAAATTTAGGACAGACAGAGTATTTGCCTGACTCCCCGAGGAAAACAACAACAACAGCAACAACAACAATATATATATATATATATATATATATATATATATATATATATATATATATATATATATATATATATATATATATATATATATATGTGTGGGGGGGGTTGTTCTACTAGTTCTCTATAAAATTTGTTCTCATTAGCCAAAAAAAAAGACACACAGAAAAACATGTGTCCCATTTAAGTATCTAATATGAAAAATAACAATGTAAAAAATGTTAAATGTTCTTGGCCTCCCATTTATACATGAGCAAAAAAAAATGATGACCTTTGAATACAAATTGACACCAATAAAAAAAAATTTATATATTTTTCATTTTCTTTCAGAGTAAATTCTTCACTTCCAATTGGATCCCGAAAAGAAAATGTCAACAAACTTGAAAAAAGCAAAAAGCAACCGAATTATATTTCATATTATAATGGAGATTATGTGTCTATCGAAAACAAAAAAAAAATCCGTCGCATTTCTTTTAGTTTTTTTAAGCTCTTATTTCGGATAATTAAAACATTTAGCTTTAAGCGTCAAGAAAATGTGTCTTCTATTATTTACACTGTTCACTGTTATATATATATATATATATATATATATATATATATATATATATATATATATATATATATATATAATTGGGACGTTCATTTTCTTTTAAAGCAAAAATTAAACTGTCTTGATTTTGATTTTTATTATTATATTCTGCATCCTCTGTGCTTGTAGGCGTTTGCCTCAATTGTATGCTAAATTTCTTAAAAGATGCTTTAAAAGAATAAGAACTTTCTCAATTTTTTTTTATCTATCTGCACAGCGTTACCCATATTCAAAAGCAAGAGACCAGTAAATAATAATTAAAAAAAATAACAACGCCGTCCCATTTCCATTCTGACGGACAACTACCAACAGGTTCTGCTACTACTTCTACAAAATCTCTCTGCTTGACGAAGCTAGGTTTCTAGCGAAATGATCGCAAAACGAAAAAGTAAATGCATGAAAGTTCAAATGAAACAAAAAAACTGTCTTGATTTTTATTTTATTATTATATTTTGCATCCTCTGTACTTGTAGGCGTTTGCCTCAATTTTATGATATTATATATATATATATATATATATATATATATATATATATATATATATATATATATATATATATATATATATATTGTGTGTATTTAGGCAGCATATTTTCATTTAGGCAAACATTATTAAATAACACGGAGTGGTTTTGTTTGATGCGACTTTTTATTTTTTTTTTTCAATTTTCCGAATTGTCCATCTAATGTTTCGGTCAAATTGATGTAAATATGATCCATGGGTTTCTTGTTCCATTCTTTTTTCTTTTTTTGCATCAAACAAAACCATTCCGTGTTATTTAATAATGTTTGCCTATATATATATATATATATATATATATATATATATATATATATATATACGTAAGTTGAGTTTTATATTTAAATGTTTTAATCATCACGAAAAGTGTCTTCTGTTATTTACTTGGTTCACATGTATCTACTTTACTTTCACACCTGATTCAATTCATACATGCAACAAATTGTGGTTCACCGAATAAATGGTACGGTACAACAGCGGGGTCCATCGTGAATTGACTTGGCTCTACAAGCGCCTCTCCATCATCATTATTCGAGGGAACGTTTCGAGCATTCTCTCAGCCTGCCAAGCCAGCAAGATATCCAATCAAATTTATTGATGTTTTAGATATATCCACAGAGGCTTTTTAAACTTGGCAGTTGAAATAGATTATTTAGAACTAGTGGACCCGTTCCCCGACGCTGCCCGGGGAAGTAGAGTAAATCGAGGAATTCCTGGCTACGACCTTGAACTATTGAATTATTTGCTGCTTAAGGTTGTGTGGCTCAAACGCAGACCCAACGACATTAATGTAAAACAGCAATCGGAAAAGTAAAAAACAAACTTTTAGTAAGAATCCTGCAAAAAGCCTATACTTGTGTAATGCGATAAAAAAACAGTACTTTCTAGCTTTAGACTGAATAAGGCCTCACGGTGTAAGGTGGTGGTAGATCTCAGTTTAAGAGTGAAAATACCTCCAACGTCCTGTATGGGAGACTATGTTAGGACAAGCCGTCTGGCTGAAAAAAAATGTTAAAACTTTTGACAGCGAACGAAAGGAATGTATATTTCCTGAAAACAATAATTGGCCTAAATGGTTGCCGAAACAGATTTTCATCTGCAGCTTTTCTTAATAGAAGTAGTCGATAAAATAGGGAATATTCACTTTACTTAATAGATAAGATTTGGTGGCAACAAATTAAATGTTTACACTTTTTAACGTGTATAAAATTTAACTTTTAATGAAAAATTGACTTCCTTTAAATCACATTGGCACATAAAAACACACTTGCTCAATAAAATCTAACATTTGATGAGAAAATGAACATATTGATTATTTAAATTATTATCATTATTATTTAAATTATTATCATTATTAATAATAATAATAATAATAATAATAATAATAATAATAATAATAATAATAATAATAATAATAATAATAATAATAATAATAATA
>OY744518.1:168659657-168819657 GCA_963556195.1 Sepiola atlantica
TCACCGGTGAGGGGACGAGTTACGGCCCCTGGCGATGACTCAGTTAGAATGTATTTTGACCGCCAATAAACCTTGTTACTTATCCTATACTGTAGGAGAAAAAGAAAGTGATACATACCGTTTGCTGTTTCCACTGGAAATCTATCCACAATCAAAAGAAACCTGCAGAGGAAGTCTTAAATGAAGAACCAGTTGACTCACAAGACCAAACCCTATCTTCCCAACCACATGAAAGCACCAGGATCTGGATATGTCCAACTTGTAACAGACCTGAAGATTCGAGATCAATGATTGCCTGTGATCAATGCAATGATTGGTTCCATTTTGACTGTGTGGGCTTAGTTGTTGCACCACCTGAAGAGGAACAGTGGTTCTGTCAATTTTGCAGGCCTCGGCGACCCAGTAGACCCAGTTTATTGGGGGTCTAAAAAGAAACCAGAATTTACTGGTGGAGGTTTTAAGAGAGGACTTTCAACTGACTAAAAAGTTAAAGTTGGAGTTTGTATACGATTTGCCTCTCGACAGCAGGCAGTTCTGTTGTGTGAACATGACCCCAGGGAGCCGTTTTTGCATGACTTACATTTTTATTTTTTCGCATACCAGATTAGAGTTTGAAAGTTGAAAAATCAAGGATTTCGATACTTCTTTTTTTTCTTCTAACTTTTTATTTTGTCTTTTGTTGGGAGTGTGTAGGAAAAAAAGAAAGTGATACATACCGTTTGCTGGTGCCGGCCTTCAAGGGGGGTGGCGATAAGACCAACATGAGCAGAGATAAAGAGGTGATATTTATATATGTTAAGATGGGGGTGGCAGGTTGTTACAAGCCTATAAATAGAGGTTCTACCTCTCACCGGAGTTTTAGAGTTGAAGTGTTATTGTGTTCCAGAGCTTGGTGGTGACCAGAAGTAGTATTTTATTCTACTCACTATAGACTAGACACTGGATCGTTACTCCTGTAGAGAAATCCGTTCTCTGCCCCATTACATATTGTTACCGGACCTATTGGTTGGGTTGCTAAGGGAGCAATTCCTTTTGCAACCCACCCCCGACTGCTGCCTCGGCCCCTTTCAGGGTATTGACTTTGAATTGGATTTTTTCTTACATTTGGATTTATTCCTACAATACGTCTCTCCGTCTTACTACTTACTTAACCCAGCCGATAACATTACATGGTGTCAGATAAAGGATACAATTTGTGGAGACCAAAAACAAAGTAAAAAATCGAATATCGTAGTAAGAAAAACAAAGGATTTCTAAGAGAAAGAAAATTCTACTATCGATAAACAAACGACTTACGGAAAACGGTCCCACAAACAAAAAAAAAGTAAGAAAAGAGAGAACAGTAAGTACAGAAATTTGTTTTTCTCATATATATCGTATACTTTTGAAAAATGCCTCACACGGACATAAAGCAATATTCTGCTAATATACCACCCCCCGAACGAATGACTCTCGTTGGAAATGTTGCTAATAACTGGCGAAAATTTAAACAAAATTTTCTCAATTATTCGATCGCTAGTAGATTGTCTAAAGAAGCAGATACTTCATATCAGACATCGGTATTTTTAGCAACTATCGGGGAGGATAGTTACGATATATATGAAGGGTTGAAGTTTAACTCTGAGGAAGAAAAGACGGACCTAGAGAAGGTGATGAAGAAGTTTGAGGATTTTTTCGTGGGCGAAACACACGAAGCTTACGAATCCTATACATTCCATCTTCGCAAGCAAGAAGTATCGGAAGGTATCGAGACCTATATAGCTGCTCTTCGACAACTTGCAAAGAACTGCAATTTCGGACAGCTACAGGATAGGCTTATTCGAGACCAAGTCGTTGTCGGAGTTCGAAGCGATGCCGTCAGAGAAAAGTTACTGTCTGATAAACAGCTTACTCTAGACAAGTGCCTACAAATAGGTAGAGCCTATGAAACTTCGAAACAACAGACGCAGACCATTTCCTCCGGTGCCGATGCAGCGGATCCTCAAATCAACTGGGTTACGAAGCGAACCTACAAGACAAACTTGCCTAGCAAATGCACACGCTGCGGGAAATTTCCATTCCACAATAGAAATGACTGCCCAGCAAAAGAGGCATGCTGCAGAATTTGTTCGCAGAAAGGGCATTATGCAAAATTTTGCAGAACCGATAAGGCGAAGGTTAGAGAAATAAGAGAAAATCATTTTTTAGGTTCTGTCACTCTCGAAAATATAGGTACAATTACCACTGAGGATAATACAAATTGGCAGGCTAAAATTAAGGTCACCACTAAGACCTGTACCAAAATTATAAATTTTAGGCTGGATACAGGTGCAGATGTGACCGTAATCCCGGACCGGTTCTTCAGGAAAAATTCCCCACTCATCCAACCCACAAACAAAAGACTGTACAGACCGGGTCATCATGAGATAAACCTCATAGGATGTGTGAAGGCCAAACTGGCCACGGAAAAAGTAAGCTCGCAACAAGACTTTTATGTTATAGAGAGTCTGCAAGAACCTCTACTGGGAGGACCAGCAATCAAAGCCCTCAACCTGCTGAAAGCAATTAATAAAGTGACAAGCGAAGGGCACCAGTATAAGAAAGAGTTCCCAGAACTGTTCACAGGCCTAGGGAAACTGGAACATGTGTACCAGATACGTTTGGATGCAGGAGCTCAGCCCTTTTCCATTGCTACCCTTAGAAGATTGCCGTTGCCTATGAAATAGAAGGTTCAGGAAGAACTGAAACGTCTGGAGAACGAAGACATGATCCGTCCAGTCAAATCACCAACTGATTGGTGTGCCCCAATAGTCACCGTCCAAAAAGCTAACGGTAAAGTAAGGTTATGCGTCGACTTTACCAAGCTAAACGAGAGTGTGAAACGGGAAAAATTTCCTTTACCCACCACAGACCAATTACTGGCCGGGCTCGATGGAGCCACAGTGTTTAGCAAGATCGACTGCAACAACGGTTTCTACCAAATCGTCCTACACGAAAAATCGTAGGTCCTTACCACATTTATAACACCTTATGGGAGGTACTGTTTCAAACGACTTCTATTCGGGATAAGTTCTGGGCCAGAAATCTTTCACACATTTTGTCCGGAATACCAGGAGTCATCTGTGATATAGATGACGTCCTAATAGGTGGAAGAAACTAGCAGGAGCACGACCAGCGACTAAAAGCAGTACTGCAGAAAATGAAGGCTGCAGGAGCTACACTCAACGATAAATGTGTATTTTCTGTCAGAAACATAAAGTTTCTGGGTCACATTATATCAAAAGAGGGAATACAAATAGATCCAGAAAAAGTAGCAGCAATTATGGACTTGCCCAGACCTGAGAATGTGTCCAAATTACGACGCTTACTGGGCATGGCAAACCAGGTCGGAAATGGATCTGGGATGAGCCTCAGAAAGCAGCATTCCAGACCCTGAAGAAGCAACTGAGTTCTGCACCAGTACTGACTCATTACAATTCCAACAAGCCGACAAGGGTATCAGCAGATTCATCTAGCTATAGCCTAGGCGGTGTACTACTGCAGAAGCAAGAAAATGACTGGAGACCGGTATTTTATGCTTCACGATCTCTGACAGAAACAGAGCAGAGATATGCACAGGTTGAGAAGGAGGCACTAGCAGTCACTTGGTGTTGTGAAAAATTTGCGGACTACTTGGTCGGAATGCCAAAATTCACAGTCGAAACAGACCACAAACCACTGTTGGCACTGTTGAAGTCGAAGCGACTCGACGAATTGACTCCAAGAATTCAACGTTTCCGCATGAGGTTAATGAGATTCTCCTATGAGATCATATACACAGCGGGAAAAGATCTCACAACAGCAGACGCTTTGTCCCGAGCACCTGGTAGTAGTCCCATTATACAGGATATCCAGCAGGAGACAGAGACCGACTCATTTATCCGCTCAGTCATAGGAAATATCTCGGCGAGCAATAAACAATTGGAGGATATCCGACTAAAACAAAATACTGACCAGGTCTGCAGTCAGGTAATCAAATATTATGAGATGGACCACTGGCCCGAAAGAGCAAGGCGGGACCCTGAACTAAAACAGTACTGGTTTGTCAACCAGGACCTAACAGTTTACCAGGGACTTCTAATGTACCAGAGCCGACTTGTCATTCCTAATGTACTTCAAAAAGACATACTAGAGCGTCTACATGAGGGACACCAAGATATTGTCAAATGCCGAGCACTAGCTGTGTGGTGGCCTGGCCTCTCTAAACAAATTGCAGACAAAGTTGGGAAATGTGGTATCTGTGAAAAAGAACGAAAATATCCACTAGAACCACTACAACCCACCAAATTACCTGCATATCCATGGCAGAAAATAGGAATGGATCTGTTCGAATTCATGGGACACCGATATCTTCTGATTTTCGATTATTTTTCCAGGTGGATTGAAATAGCCCATTTACGGACAACCACCTCAGCCAGCTCTATTGCATTGTAAATCAATATTCGCTAGGCATGGGATCCCAGAGACAATCATATCTGACAACGGTCCCCAATTCAGTTCTAGTGAATTCAGGAACTTTTCAAATGTTTTTGACTTCCTGCACCTCACAATTAGCCCCCATCATCCGCAAGGAAACGGAGAAACTGAACGTGCAGTCCAGACAATAAAAAACTTATTGAAGAAAGCAAGTGACCCATACATAGCACTGCTAAATTATCGCAGCACTCCTCTGCGATACGGCAAGAGTTTTGCAGAGCTGTTAATGAATAGAAAACTAAGAACACGGATCCCTACCATTCCTCAAAGAAATTCCTTTGTGTTGTGAAGTTGTCCAACAGTAAATAATAAATAAAGGAAGTCAAGTCGAGGGTTGGTTTAACAAGTGTATTAGCAAAGTAAGAAAGTGACTAGCACTTGGCTAGACAGTTACAAGACTGTGCTTTGTCTTCTCTGTGTCTCTGGTGACTCGCACTATTTATAGTGACAACCGGTGTTGTTTCTCCTGTGTAAGAACGGCCGGTGTAACAATTTGATCAGCAAAACATCGAGGAACATAGAAGGGCAGACACCCGGCTCAAAGCCAGACAAAAGCAAAACTATGACAAACGTCATCGGGCTAAAGATCGTCCTGCCTTTGAAAAAGGACAACCAGTCTGGGTCAAGATACCTAAAACCAGTACAGCTGTAGTAAGTAAAACTCTGTCACCAAGGTCAGTCCTAGTTAAAACAGATTAAGGACTACACCGACGCAACAAAAGTAATCTGCGCCTAAGGAACGGAGAAACCAGCTTCTCTCAGGTTGCTACTCCACAGGAAGCAAACACCTTAACACGTTCCCCTCGATATGGATATAGCTGTGATGATGACTCAACAGATCTTCCCAGTAACCAAAGAAACATCCCACTAGAGAGTTCCAGAGGACCTGACCAAGGGAAATATACAAGAAGCGGTCGACAAGTTCGACCCCCTAAAAGACTGTCCTTATAAAGAACTTTACAACCGAAAGGGGGATGTAGTGTTACTGCACTGACGATTCACCGGTGAGGGGACGAGTTACGGCCCCTGGCGATGACTCAGTTAGAATGTATTTTGACCGCCAATAAACCTTGTTACTTATCCTATACGCCTCTCTGTCTTACTACTTACTTAACCCAGCCGATAACATTACAGAGAGGAGGTAAATGAAATACTTAAGTTTGAAGAGTCAGCCATAGAATACACTCCACTCGAGGTAATGTGGTAAAAAGAGCAATCGCTCATGGATTCTTCATAATTTTTTTTTGGCTCTACATCGTCGAGATGGAATTGGCTGTGGCGCGTTGAGATGGGACCCCCAAACAATTAGCCATTTCAACAGGCCACTTTCTCTGTACAAATAAGCTGTGTATAATTTTATATGCTCAAAATTCTCCGTATTTACCCTGGTAAATCATGTTTATTCTCGATTGTGTTTAGTGACTGTTTAAATAGACTTTTGTTTTTGACAAACTTTGTTTTTGACAAACTTTTTGTGCGAGAATAAATGTACGTTTATTTATGTAGATGCAATCGCCTCCTCCTCATCATTACCGTTTTTCTTTATCATTGTTTTCTTTCCTGTTTATTTCCAATAATCGTGTGTATCCAAGAAAATACTTATCCAAGATGGCGGCGCTCAATGGAAAATGTGTCCAACATGTGCATCGCCATGAAACTGTATAAAAATTGAATATCCAATATTCTAATTTCATAGAGCTACACCAGATGTTTTGCCTTGTTTTTCCAAACCATAATGCGGACGATGGGATCTCAGCACATGTGTGGTCGGCTTGATAAGAATAACAACATGAGAAATGATAAACAAAAAATACTTAATTCTATTTCTCGAGCAGTTGACTTATTAAAGTTATATGATAACAATTGAAGCATCAAGCGTGTTGACTATGTTGGGGATGGGGGGGGGGGCTTGCCCGTCCAAAAGAAATACCTGGACAATGAGATTTTTGTTGGTAGCATTCAAATGAAACATAAACGTGATTTTTTCTCTTTTGCGATTCTCAATTGATTCTAGAGGTAGGAAGTATTAATTACTGGCAGTACTATTAATTATTATTTACTCCTCTCCAGGAGTTAGGCACAAGGCCAGTTTTATCCTACTCCCACAAGTAAGATGTGACCCAAGGTCGGGTCGGAAAGTGGGGGTTGAAAAGCCAGCGCCCGAGAAGGGAGCACTCTGACCATTAAAAATTGCCTGGGCAGCCCCGTCGGCATTCCCCGGTAGGGGCGCCTCAAGCAGTAAGCAATAAACTTACTCCTCCCCAAAGAGGGGAGGCAAAGCCTGGGAGGGTGGACCTCCTAGAACTGCACAGGACAATCCCATAGACCGACGTAAATCAAGTCTCGAAGGACAAGAGAATACCAGTCTATGGGGTGCAGTATCCATCGAAACAGATACTACACTTTGATCTTGACTAAAAGTACTAGACCTCCAGGGATCTAGACGTTCGTTTAGTAGACGACCCATGACTCTTGGGGGGAATCGAAAAAGATGAGATTATAGGATTGACATCCTCTAATATTTTATAAACAAACAGCGCAAGCAGAAAAACAATTCCCAAATTCACTTCAACAACAAAAGCTCAAAACTGGGGCCATAAAAATTGGCTTCCACGAGCAGTCTTGCAAAAAGCCAAAAATCTTGATCACGTGATAGTGCGTGCAATTACGTCCGCACAGCCAATATAAAAAGCATCACACAACGCCAAACTCTCTCTCTCTCTCTCTCTCTTCTTCTCTTTCTCCTCATTTCCAGCAAGCAGCCAACAGCGACGTTCCGCTTCAACTGCTACCCCCCGCCTTCTGGTGCAGGGAGGCTGCTGGACATTTCAACTCACGTACGCACAGCGTCTACTTTCAACTCACACACACACACGCACATGCTTACACACACTGCTGACAAAGACACAAACACACTCAAATTCCTATACAACATATCAATTCTCATTTACGCACGCATACAGAGGCGTACACATAGGCGCCCCGACAAATCTCAACTCACGTGCACGCACACACATTCGTACAACTACGCACGCACATGCGCAGGCATGAACATTTATCGCTTCTCTAACCGTACAATTGAAAGTGAACAATAAATGCCTTGTATTTTGTACATATATAAATATTTTGTGTTACTTTTAAACTACGTTTTATTCTTCCTTCAACTCTATGCATGCCTTATCTTTTATTCAACAATTTCATGTTTTTCCTTAAACCATTCAACCATTTTCTGTTTTTAACTGTTTCTAACATTCTTTAACACATCTAATGTAAGCGTGGATCTTAGCATTTTCTCTAAGACACAATATCTAAGGTTTGCGCTTCTACATAAAAGGGGCCACGTCCCTACAGGATAAAAGAAAGACGAAAAAGGGGGGGATGGATTTCAACAAGTTTCTGAAAAAAAAATTGAAAAATGTTTGATAAACTGCTAAGAAAAAAGGTCAAGAGGGGGGGGGGAGAAAGATAACAGCAAAATATAAAACAAGAAAGACGACAGAGGGGTGAAGGGAACACAAGTGAGAAATCGATTTCTGCCTTTCCTTTCCATTTCGTCTTTATTCTCTTTTTTTTCTTTCTTTTTCTTCTTTTTTCTTTTTTCATTATTCAGTTGTAATTATGTCTCCGATGTGAAAATTAAATTGGCAAAAGATTAAATAAGCTTCAGTTGCCATGTAGGGGAACGGGTAGAAATTTACACACAAGAGGATACAGTGGCTTAGCACCTATCCAATTTTGCCTTCGATTGCTGCGTCGTGACGCATTTGCTGCATCTTCTGATCCAGGGATTCTGATTGAGAAAGTTGCTCTCATCCGGTTCAATTGAAATTGGTGCTGAAATAATTTCTTTGTCGCACATACCACTTTCTGGTGTAGGTGTGAATAGTAGGTCCGGTTGGAAATTATAAATGCCATTGAGGAGATTGTAAACCAAAATGAGATCACTGTGTAAACGTCGGCGCTCGGGGAAGAAAAGGTTAATTAATCTTCTAGAATTGGCTATCGTAGGGAAGATCCCGTAGTCCCTGCATAATTCAAGGAGCCAGTTGTTGAACTCTCTCCGGGTGGCGGATATCATATATTTCATATGGAGCAGGGGCCTGGACACCATATTCTAACAGTGGTCTGACAAGAAGTCATAAACTGGGAGAAATATTTCAACAGTGACTTTGCAGAAGAAGCGTTGAGTGGGAAATCCACTTTTTCTCTTTTTCTCTTTTCTCTTTTCTCTTTTTTTATCTTTTATTATTTTTTTACTTGTAATATCTGAAGAAGACGTGTAATATAGCAAACCGTCGCATAAACTGAATAAATTATTTTTCACTGAGAAAATTTTTTCAGTCATTTTTTTCTAAAATATCTATATAATATGTTAAGGCATTTCATGTTCGTACGTTATCACCTTTCACACGCATTTTTCAAATGAAAGAGTCCAATCAGCAAAGATGATGATTGGTGATTAATCTTATGTCGCTAAGGTAAAAAAAATCATACTTTACCTATTTTAAAATGAATTGTTCCAAAATCAAATTATGTCGTTCCGTCGACTAAAACGGTACAATTTTTAATAAATACATTTCATAAAGTGACATTCATTTTATTGATTTGAAGAATATTTAGCAGACAATTATTTTTATAGTAAGAAGACAGAAAATATTTATTGTTTTAAAAAGAATTAAATTGCTACAATTTTAAGTAAAGAAAGAAAGAAGAGGCGTATTTAATTTATTTAAAGATTATTTAGATGACGTTAACTATTATTTTTACAGAAGAAAGAGTTTTTATTTTTCTTAATAGTATTGACCCTGACAGACATTAATTATTACAAAAGGATCATCATCATCATCATCATCATCATCATCATCATCATCATCATCATCATCATCATTATTATTATTATTATTATTATTATTATTATTATTATTATTATTAACAACAGTAAATTATACAGATTGATGTAGAAAGCACCGTGAAATTTCCACGGGTTCTGCTAGTTTATTTAACTGTTTTAAATGTTGAATCTATTGGTGAGAATGTTTCGGTAAAATCATAAAAGCGATTTGGTAGGTGTTTATGTTAAAGTCACAAACGAAATGGGGAGGGGGGTTATAGGGGAAGTCAAATATAATAAACTTGCTGAATTTATCCAACGTTGCTCGGGAGTTTTGTTTGTTTTTTTCTAAATATGATTTTGAAATTTGTCCTGAGATTATTAATTGAACCGTGACCTGTTGTTCTACAATAATTGTATCATGAAAGTAACGAAACTTCTGGACAACCTCAATAGCTTCACCATCCAAATATACTTTCTCCACATCTGAGTTCTCATCCATCTCCATTGTCTTACACTTCTTGCACACAAACTGGTTATCCTCTTTCAACCTACCAGTAATTCCACTGAAAGAAGAAATGTAAAAACTATTAGGTTGTCCTTCTCACAGTATTCAAACCTGCATAAGGACACTGATCACTTAGCCATTGTGTCACGGCTGCAGTTTTATGAACACGCTGATTATAAACAATTTAAATATAAGAGCGCCTTCGCCACCAAAACTGTATTACCATCCCTGCTTGCCTGGTGTGGCATTCACCCTGGGCGGTTTGAGTCGGTTTCCTCCAAAAGAGGAAGTTTCTAGGGAATATTACCTTCACAAGCAGTCTCAGGCGCATGTATATCACAGTCAGGGGAGATGATTTTGACGATGTTAGTTATTTTGCTTTTCTGTTTTTGTTTTGTGCACATACAGCACCTGATATTGTCAAATAGTCACCCATCTGATACTGACCAGGCTCAACGTTGCTTAACTTCGGTAATTTCATGACGATCAATGTGCCAATGTTATTATTCCGTATATCATCACACCTGGTTAATGGATGATGAGCACAGGGTGTCAGATGTACTATCACACATTGTACATAGTTCCCTTCCGAGAGTCCAACGTTCAAACCGCTTGGTCTAACATTCACAGACAACATGAATTGAAAGAAATACATAGAAGACACTGCAAAATCTGCTGCCAAAAAATGGGCTCCCTCTACCAAGCTAGAAAACTTCTCACGCCTGCCAGTATCCTATATTTCTGTAAAGTCAGCATTCACCCATGCATGGAGTATTGTTGTCAAATCTGAGCTAGTGCACCAATCATTAGCCTCCCCCTCTTTGACAGGGTACAAAAGAGAGTCTCTAATCTAATAAGCCCCCACACTGTCTACCAAGGTCTAGTCCCTTTGTGCCATGACTGCAGTTTTATTAATACTGTGATTATAAACAGTTTAAATGTAAAAATATTCAACTTTTGTCTGGTGAGCTTTTCTTATACAATTACATTGTATCGCCTGAAAATATCTTAGAAATTACTTTTTAATCGACAGTTTAAATACTTCGAAATTCCTTTAAAATAATTTGTTATTTTTTTTAATGAAATGTCGTTTTATTTTAAGCGATTTAAAAATAATAATTTAATGTGAAATTATGTTAAATAACGTTCAAATTCTGTAAGTATGAAGGTTAAATCTATGTTGATTAACCAAAAAACATGCCTGACACTGATATATGCAAAAAAATGTCTCTTATTAAATAAAATCCGGTGTTAATGAGTTGCAGGCAGAGAACTTCGAAATAGGAGAGTTACCTCCTCCTAACTCTTCTACAATATTGCTAATTAAAAGACAATTGTCGATAGAATTAAAATCAATTACAAATACAATTTTCCTAAGAACACAGGCCGATATTTGCCATAAACAACAGGCGAAACAGAATTATGTATGGACTTTGTATTAAAAAAGATATTAATCACAAAAAAATTAAATTAATATTTAAATTGAAAAGATTTGATTCTTAGAAAAGATCGGATTTGTGAAAATTATGTATTATGTAAATAAAATGATAACGTTTGCTATTCTTTCGTTGATTGGATGTGGGAATTATTTTTATATCAGATATCCAATTGCTTATCTTGCCTTATTCAGTTATAATGCTATCTCCGATATGTGAAAACATCTGCTTCTTTCTCTTCACTTTTGCATATATGAAGAAGGTGTATTATTATTATTATTATTATTATTATTATTATTATTATTATTATTATTATTATTATAATAATAATAATAATAATAATAATAATAATAATAATAATAATAATAATAATAATGATGATGATGATGATGATGATGATGATGATGATGATGATGATGATGATGATGATGAAACAAAAATAATAATGAAATCGTCCTATACATAAAAGTCATATGGAATTAATAAAAAAAAAAATGCCATATAGTCATTGATTAGATTGGTAGAAAGAATCCAACAGAGTTAAGCACTCTGTTATTTAAAATTATTCAAGTCTTCAAAAATTGAAATAAAAGAGCATAATATTTATTAATTCATTGTTTTTCAGAAGATCAAGTCAATTCAACATGATATAAAGTTATATCGTCTGATTTTCCAAGTTAGACCCAAATAGTATTTAAGCTGACCAATCAAACTTTACTTCTGACTAGACAATTTTCAGTTGTTATTGGTGTAACACATTATTTGCAATATAATGACCTACTTCAGTACAGTTTTCGTCCGGCCAAGATAGCTAATAATATGAAACATTTTTAAATAATCACCTGAAAATAAAAATCAGCAAGGGGGATAACTCATAGTGGATAATATATAACGAGTTGTCTATCTAACAACTGCAATTTCATTTCTTCTTCTGGTATAAGTTTACAAAATATAAATTAAAAACTAAAATGATTTCACTGCGTCCTGGGGCAACACCAGTTACGATATACAGCTAATATATACAGTTAATATATATATATATGTACACTATTATGCTAAATTCCAGTGACCAAGTTTTTATTCATTTTTTCCATTTTTTTCCAAAGCCAAAAACTTAGGTGCATTTTGACGGACCGTTTCGAACATGGATGAACAACCAAAAATCTATATGTCAACTCAGGATCTTTCAAATCACACCTATATATGTATAGTAAGTTATGAAAATATATTTATGGCAATTAAGCTTTACAGAGGTTTCTGTATTCACACTCGTAGGGAATCGTCAGGCTACGGGGATGTGTAGCTTAATTGCCATAAATATATATATATTTCATGATTTTCTTTTGGGGTACAGAATTTTATTAGGGAAATTACTAAGGGAAGACATGTTTTATCTTTCATAATTAAAAAGATACAAGAGGGAAAAGTGCCAGTCGACCGGCTTCGCCCACACTTAACGAGAACTGTATCGTGGGATTTAAAAAAAAACTAAATAAGGTTTTCCTTTAAATTATGAGTGAAAAGCATTAATGTATGAAGTAAATATATGTTGGATGCATTTTAATTTTGCAGCCTGACTGTGAAATTTTTATACATTGATTAGGCTTCCTCATAAATATCAGTGATATTTTGTATATCATGAAAATATATGCTCTGTAAATGAGTAAGAACAATTGTTTGTAAATAAAAGTGCCTTTGAAGGAAATATGGAATATTTCTCTGAATAACTACGATTTACATGATGCTATATATATATATATATATATATATATATATATATATATATATATATATATATATATATATATATATATATATATATGGTAAAATGAAAAAGGAAAACCAAAAACTGGATGTTTTTTATGTGTACATCAACGTTTCGTCTTTATTTATAAGACTTCATCAGGATGATGATATAGGGAAAAGATATCATGCAAGCACAGATACATGTAGGGTAGACATGTTGGGAAGAAAAATAAAATAAAATGAAAAATAATGGAAGCGTCTTGCTGGACGTCCGTACTTGTTAGAGAATGAAAATGAGTGGGAGAAAAAAGGGGAAGGGTGGAGGGAGCAAGGACTACTGTGGCTGGCGATGAGAGAAAGAGGTGGGGGATGAGCAAGGGTAAAATGGATGGCAGAGAGAGATTGGAGGAAGAGGGGGAGGGGGTGTTTGACCAGATGGCTGTGGTCGAGATTGAAGGGGAAGAGTGAGTTGGAATGTTTGTGTGTGGGGGGTGTAAATATATATATATATATATATATATATATATATATATATATATATATATATATATATATGTGTGTGTGTGTGTGTGTGTGTGTGTGTGTGTGTGTGTGTGTGTGTGTGTGAAGTTTACTTTTTGACTGAAAATTTCAGACATTGTTTGATTGTATAGTTCTTCAAGATGAAACGGCTGAAGAAATAAAATAAAAAGCCTACTTGACACTGTTATTGGTTCAGTTGGATTCATTATATGTGTGTGTGTGTGTGTGTGTAATTTACCTTGTGTATAGAAAGAACTGAGTGCTGATTTCTTCGGGTGAATCAGGTAATACATTGATTGGTCGATTCTTGCTGAATGGTCCCCCTTTTGAGAAGCATCCGAGTCCCTTGAAGCAAACGCTGTCGTCCAAGAAAGCTACAGTAGAAAAAAAGAAGGGGGGGGGGTGATAGCATCACAAGTAAATAATGTTATGTATTCACGTCTGTCAACGTAACATTCAAAGTTATTACAAGTAATCAACAACTAGCAGTTTCCCTGGTGGGACAAAGGGAAAGGTAACGTCACATGGTTACAGGAAACCAGGAGATAGTCGGTTGTATGAAAAGTTCAGGGTGTTTTTAAAGGATGAAAATAAAATAGATGGGATTGTCCAAGAACCATAATAGAAAATCGTTATGTTGTGATCTACCCTATTCCGTCACTGTATGGACTCTTCCTGACTCTATGAATAGAGTCGTTATGACCAATCAGCAGAAGCGAGAAGAGAAGCAAAGTGAGGAAGCAGCCTCTGTCAACCCATTACTTCTGTACTTTCTGTCAATACAATTTCTTGTTAATTACTTTTTGTTTGTGCTATTTCTTTCGTCTCTTTAAGGCCGCAATAAAAATAATAATTATTTTTTATTGACAGATACAGCAGTGCATGTAATATTATAATTAAACCGTAAAGATAAACGACTGCTTATATATTTTAGTTTTGATTTTTTTAAAACACTCTGTCCGGTAGCAAAAGCTGCTGGCGACTCCAGAAATAGCCTGGTGTGGCATTCACCCTGGGTGGGTTGAGCCGGTTTCCTGCAAAGGAGGAAATTTCTGGTGAATATTAAATTCACAAGTTGTCCCCAGTCACGTGTATATCCTGGTTAGGGGAGATGATTTTGACGACGTCGGTTTTTGCAGGGTTTTTTTTTTTTGTCAAGGAGGTGTCACTGTCCTCTCACATACAGCGCCTGGTATTCCCAAAATAGTCACCCATCTGGTACTGACCAGGCTCAACATCGCTTACCATCGGTGATCTTACAAGAACAAATGTGTTAACATGATTATTCAGAATATTACAACCCCCTGGTTATCGACTGATGAGGACATGGTAGCGTTTTTAAATTCATATTATCAATGATGAGATGCGTATGTGTCCGTATGTTAGATAACCAAGTTTGAATTGAAAAGTTTGAATGCCACTTAGGAGTCAGAGGTAACCACATCAACGGAAATCGACGAAATCGTGTGACTTCCGGGGGGGGGGGGGGGAGATTCTGTTTCTTCGTGGCAACACTTCAAGCAAAGCGAAAGTAATCCGAGATGGGTTACGGGCATGCGCAATTTAGCTAGCTGTAACGAAACACGCTAGCGATCTGTCTGTCTGTCTGTCTGTCTGTCTGTCTGTCTCTCTCTCTCTCTCTCTCTCTCTCTCTGTCTTTCACTCTCAACAAGTATTATTTACCTCCTCTTCAGGAGGTTAGGCACAAGGCCAGTTTTATCTTACTCCCACAAGGTAAGATGTGACCCAAGGTCGGGTTGGGAAAGTGGGGTTTAAAAAGCCAGCGCCCGAGAAGGTGAGCACTCTGAGAAGGGGCGCCTCAGGCAGTAAGCAATAAACTTACTCCTCCCCAAAGAGGGGAAGCAAAGCCTGGGAGGGTGGATCTCCTAGAACTGCACAGGACCGTCCCATAGACCGGCGTAAATCAAGCCCCGAAGGCCAAGACGATACCAGTCTATGGAGTGCAGTATCCATCGGAACAAATACTACACTTTGATCTTGGCCAAAAGGCAACAAGTAATCCGTTACTTTAAAATGTTAATTTTTCTCTCTGTTCCTTTCTGTAAAAAAAAAAAATTATATATAAAATTAATGACAGCCTTCGTATAAAACATTTGAGATGCTGATCGAATGACAACAACGGGTGTTTAATGGTGTGTACACGTCTCGGACAATCGAAATTGGTACGCGTAGAATCACTTGACTCAAAACCCACAACTTCAGATATGCTTATTCTTCCATATAACTCTGAGGAAAATAGTTGCTCTTTTTCAACAAAGATTACAGCGTAAAGAACATGCACAAATAAAGAAAAAACAATATAGGTAAAGCATCAATAACAAGAAATCTATCTTCTATCGTCTTCTATATATAAAAGTCAATGTTTGTTTGTGTGTTATAGAAATCAATACGTTATTAAAATAAGTTTCAATAAAAGTTTAACATTTTTCAAGAAATCTAAAGACACCATTGAAATTTTCCTTCGATTCCATCTGAGGTTACTAAGGCAATTATTGATTAGATCCATGAAATAACTGAAATATATAAGAACGTAAAGAAACGTAATTCTTTTTTTAATAGATTTTCCCAACTAAAATTAAACAATAAATACCTCAGTGAAGAATGTATTTAAAACAGCTTTAAACATTTAAATAATTATTTTTATTGCTATTTTCCCAACTAAAATTAAACAATAAATACCTCAGTGAAGAACAGCTTTAAACATTTAAATAATTATTTTTATTGCTATTTTTAATATTTAAAAGAATTTGCTTTTTAAAAAATAATTCGAATTCATTTCCATTCGTTAAATCCATTTGCGTTTTACAACTGTCTGAAAGAAACATAGTTTTGTTTTTCGGTAACAACACCGCATCGTGCTAACATATTTTTTTCATTACTTAACCTCATTTTTCTTTCAAGACAAAAATTGTAAACATGATTATATTTGAAATTAGTTTTCCCTAAACACCTTCCAACCAGCACTATATCTCCACATGGGCAGCGCCGGGTGAGTACCATTTCCAACCAGCACTATATCTCCACATGGGCAGCGCCGGGTGAGTACCATTTCCAACCAGCACTATATCTCCACATGGGCAGCGCCGGGTGAATACCATTTCCAACCAGCACTATATATCCACATGAACAATGCCGGGTGAATACCATTTCTAACCAGCACTATATATCCACATGAACAATGCCGGGTGAATACCATTTCCAACCAGCACTATATATCCACATGAGCAATGCCGGGTGAATACCATTTCTAACCAGCACTATATATCCACATGAACAATGCCGGGTGAATACCATTTCCAACCAGCACTATATATCCACATGAACAATGCCGGGTGAATACCATTTCCAACCAGCACTATATATCCACATGAGCAATGCCGGGCGAATACCATTTCCAACCAGCACTATATATCCACATGAACAATGCCGGGTGAATACCATTTCCAACCAGCACTATATATCCACATGAACAATGCCGGGTGAATACCATTTCCAACCAGCACTATATATCCACATGAACAATGCCGGGTGAATACCATTTCCAACCAGCACTATATATCCACATGAGCAATGCCGGGTGAATACCATTTCTAACCAGCACTATATATCCACATGAACAATGCCGGGTGAATACCATTTCCAACCAGCACTATATATCCACATGAACAATGCCGGGTGAATACCATTTCCAACCAGCACTATATATCCACATGAGCAATGCCGGGCGAATACCATTTCTAACCAGCACTATATATCCACATGAACAATGCCGGGTGAATACCATTTCCAACCAGCACTATATATCCACATGAACAATGCCGGGTGAATACCATTTCCAACCAGCACTATATATCCACATGAGCAATGCCGGGTGAATACCATTTCTAACCAGCACTATATATCCACATGAACAATGCCGGGTGAATACCATTTCTAACCAGCACTATATATCCACATGAACAATGCCGGGTGAATACCATTTCCAACCAGCACTATATATCCACATGAGCAATGCCGGGTGAATACCATTTCTAACCAGCACTATATATCCACATGAACAATGCCGGGTGAATACCATTTCCAACCAGCACTATATATCCACATGAACAATGCCGGCTGAATACCATTTCCAACCAGCACTATATATCCACATGAACAATGCCGGCTGAATACCATTTCCAACCAGCACTATATATCCACATGAACAATGCCGGGTGAATACCATTTCTAACCAGCACTATATATCCACATGAACAATGCCGGGTGAATACCATTTCTAACCAGCACTATATATCCACATGAACAATGCCGGCTGAATACCATTTCCAACCAGCACTATATATCCACATGAACAATGCCGGGTGAATACCATTTCTAACCAGCACTATATATCCACATGAACAATGCCGGGTGAATACCATTTCCAACCAGCACTATATATCCACATGAGCAATGCCGGGTGAATACCATTTCTAACCAGCACTATATATCCACATGAACAATGCCGGGTGAATACCATTTCCAACCAGCACTATATATCCACATGAACAATGCCGGCTGAATACCATTTCCAACCAGCACTATATATCCACATGAACAATGCCGGGTGAATACCATTTCCAACCAGCACTATATATCCACATGAACAATGCCGGCTGAATACCATTTCCAACCAGCACTATATATCCACATGAACAATGCCGGCTGAATACCATTTCCAACCAGCACTATATATCCACATGAACAATGCCGGGTGAATACCATTTCCAACCAGCACTATATATCCACATGAGCAATGCCGGGTGAATACCATTTCTAACCAGCACTATATATCCACATGAACAATGCCGGGTGAATACCATTTCTAACCAGCACTATATATCCACATGAACAATGCCGGGTGAATACCATTTCCAACCAGCACTATATATCCACATGAGCAATGCCGGGTGAATACCATTTCTAACCAGCACTATATATCCACATGAACAATGCCGGGTGAATACCATTTCCAACCAGCACTATATATCCACATGAGCAATGCCGGGTGAATACCATTTCTAACCAGCACTATATATCCACATGAACAATGCCGGGTGAATACCATTTCTAACCAGCACTATATATCCACATGAACAATGCCGGGTGAATACCATTTCCAACCAGCACTATATATCCACATGAACAATGCCGGGTGAATACCATTTCTAACCAGCACTATATATCCACATGAACAATGCCGGGTGAATACCATTTCCAACCAGCACTATATATCCACATGAACAATGCCGGGTGAATACCATTTCTAACCAGCACTATATATCCACATGAGCAATGCCGGGTGAATACCATTTCTAACCAGCACTATATATCCACATGAGCAATGCCGGGTGAATACCATTTCCAACCAGCACTATATATCCACATGAACAATGCCGGGTGAATACCATTTCCAACCAGCACTATATATCCACATGAACAATGCCGGGTGAATACCATTTCTAACCAGCACTATATATCCACATGAGCAATGCCGGGTGAATACCATTTCTAACCAGCACTATATATCCACATGAGCAATGCCGGGTGAATACCATTTCCAACCAGCACTATATATCCACATGAACAATGCCGGGTGAATACCATTTCCAACCAGCACTATATATCCACATGAACAATGCCGGGTGAATACCATTTCTAACCAGCACTATATATCCACATGAACAATGCCGGGTGAATACCATTTCCAACCAGCACTATATATCCACATGAACAATGCCGGGTGAATACCATTTCCAACCAGCACTATATATCCACATGAACAATGCCGGGTGAATACCATTTCCAACCAGCACTATATATCCACATGAACAATGCCGGGTGAATACCATTTCTAACCAGCACTATATATCCACATGAACAATGCCGGGTGAATACCATTTCTAACCAGCACTATATATCCACATGAACAATGCCGGGTGAATACCATTTCCAACCAGCACTATATATCCACATGAACAATGCCGGGTGAATACCATTTCTAACCAGCACTATATATCCACATGAACAATGCCGGGTGAATACCATTTCTAACCAGCACTATATATCCACATGAACAATGCCGGGTGAATACCATTTCCAACCAGCACTATATATCCACATGAACAATGCCGGGTGAATACCATTTCCAACCAGCACTATATATCCACATGAACAATGCCGGGTGAATACCATTTCTAACCAGCACTATATATCCACATGAGCAATGCCGGGTGAATACCATTTCTAACCAGCACTATATATCCACATGAGCAATGCCGGGTGAATACCATTTCTAACCAGCACTATATATCCACATGAACAATGCCGGGTGAATACCATTTCTAACCAGCACTATATATCCACATGAACAATGCCGGGTGAATACCATTTCCAACCAGCACTATATATCCACATGAGCAATGCCGGGTGAATACCATTTCCAACCAGCACTATATATCCACATGAACAATGCCGGGTGAATACCATTTCCAACCAGCACTATATATCCACATGAGCAATGCCGGGTGAATACCATTTCTAACCAGCACTATATATCCACATGAACAATGCCGGGTGAATACCATTTCCAACCAGCACTATATATCCACATGAACAATGCCGGGTGAATACCATTTCCAACCAGCACTATATATCCACATGAACAATGCCGGGTGAATACCATTTCCAACCAGCACTATATATCCACATGAGCAATGCCGGGTGAATACCATTTCTAACCAGCACTATATATCCACATAGGCAGCGCCGGGTGAATACCACTTATTATTATTTCTATAAATCAAAGCTAACACAGATATCTAGAGGAATCTTTAAGGTGCTGACAAGTTCGTCACATAAAAGAGAATAATACAGGCTGTTGCAACAAAATCCGACACTTGACAAAAAAACCCCGAAATAGGCAATAAAACAAAAGTTGTATATGCAGAGACCCGACAGTTATTTAGCAACAGTTAGAGTTACATGCTACATTATTTTTCAATGTAACCACCATCACCAGAGACGACCATCTCAAGGTAGGCGCAAAATGAGTGGCAGGCTTTGGCGACTATGTCCTTGTCTATAGCTGCAAATGCTTCCAGGAATGGCAGCCTTCAGAGTCGCCCGTGTTGTGGGCGTGCTTGTTGATCTTGGCCTCGATCACGCCTAAGAATAAATAATCAAGATGGTTGCAGTCGGATGAGGAGGCGGCTACAAATCCAGCGACCAGTGGTGAGAAACATTGCTGAGCAGCCACGCCTGGGTCGTCTTGGCCTTGCGCGCAGGAGCGAACTCCTGCTGGAAGATGTAGGGGCGTCCGGCGGCAATCTTGTCCATCCAAGGCTTCACCACACTCCTCAGCATCACCTGGTATTTCGTTTATATTTTTGTCAAGTGTCGGATATTTCTGCAACACTCTGTATATAATAGTATTTAGTGTTTAGATTAACATTTTTTTTAAACTATGTTGTTACCGTTAAAACCGACTGTATATAATTTTTTACAAGAAAATTCATAAAAATAATTTTCAAATTAAATAATAAATAATTTAAAATGGGTGTTATATACGTCTGCTGTAGGTTTAATGATAGCTTACCTTGGCTGAAAGGGAGTGTAATTCCAATCACGGTAGTCAACAATGAAACGTTCATTGTAAGCTTGAAATAAATACAAACACCTGAAGTAGAGGAGGTTATCTCCCCCTTTATATTTATACGAGAGGTCAACTCGGTTGACAACCGAGAAACAGGAAAAACACAAGATAACATTTTATAAAGAAATCACACACAAAAATAAAATAGTGACGTCATGAGAAGAATACAATATGGAGAAAATTCGTGAACGCGATAGGACATTTTTTACTAAATGCTGATAACGTTAATGGTTTCTCGTGTAATTTGTAAGAATAGGAACAGAAATTTAAAATGCGATTTTCCAGGAAAATTTGGTGATATATATATATTTAATCATCATCATCATCATCATCATCATCATCATCATCATCATCATCATCATCATCATCATCATCATCATCATCATCAGTTTAACGCCCGTTTTACATGCTGCCATCGGATTTTCGAATTTAGACCTAAATAGCAATGCCTCTCTAGCCGATGAAATACGGAAATTTCGGTTATGTTCTTTTAATAAATAAATAAAAATCTAATCGGTTTCATCGGTTGCATATTCTATCCAACCCGATAGTTATTTCAGTAATAGAAACTTACAGAGATTCACCGTTTTGTTACAAATGAAAAATTCAAAATGGCGACTATATTCGCTGGGTACATAGTTATTCAAATATTCCTTTTTATTTACAAAGTGCACATTACTTTCCTTACGACATTTATTAGTTTTTTAAAATTAGAAATTAAACAAAAATTCGCAATTCATTGACAAGTCAGACATATATCCTTGTTAAACCATTCAGCTTCACAGTTTCAACTACTTTAAATGGGAAAATTAACACATTTGTAAACTTATAAAATCTAACAAATACTTTTCCATTTCATTGTTTACTTATTTATTTTTATTTTTATTATTCTTAATTACTTACATTTTTCTTTTTCTTCTTAATATTAATTAGAAGCACACACCATGTACGTCCTTTGGAAAAATGGAGGGCTTTACCTACTAGCCATCGCCTACAGATAATGAAACAAACCAAAAGACTTTCATCTAGGAGACCATTTCTTCATGTTTTAGTAAAATTATAAAGATCGCGACGAGTAATATTGTGGTAGACATCATCTTGTGAGGTGACACTCAGAGCACTTTCTGTTAAGAATTATTATCGATATAAAGCCAAGTTCACACGAATGTGAGACATACCTTTTGATCTCAGCAACATTCAGACATTCTTCATGGCAGGATAATTCAGTTAACAAGACAAACACATTTTGTAGGTTTCCACGTGAGTCGTGCGTTTATTTTTCTATGACAGAACAACAACAACCAGAAAAAAGAGAAGAAGGGCAGATAACCCCGATTCTTACAAGGAAAATCTCGTCCCCATATATCAATGGAACAATAGATTTTAACAGTCTGACAAAATTGATAATTCAACACTTTCTTGAGTTGACAAAGTACAACATCGATATTGCAATCTAACAGGGGATGCTCTCTCCCCTTTCGCACAGAAGAGACATTGTTAGTCTATCTCTACTCTATCCTTATTTCTATGGAAGAATCTCGAATGAGCTCCAATCACCTGTTTGTAAAACATTACCAGCAAGAACTCGTCTTCTACCATAACCGAAAATTACTTTCCTTTCTTCCTCTGTGTGCCTAGTGTCACGGGGGATTTTCATGAACAGAGATTTTTTCCAAGAACTTCCTATCCGTCTAACACATTACCACGGGACTACTTCCCTGCATGCTACAACATGGTTGTCTTTAAATCCAATATCAACAGATACTTTTCATAAACTGTCCTCATAAGTAATCCAATTTTGTTCATTCCATTCATCACCCACTCATAATATTCTTCATCCTCCAACTGACGATCCATCCATCTCATCAACTCTCCGTATCAACCCCGGGTGGAATTTGACCTACATGAGAAGTGATACATTAGTAAAAAAAAAAAGAAAATATTAAAAAAAAAGAAAATATTAAAAAAAAAGAAAATATTTTTAAAAAAAGAAAATATTTAAAAAAAGAAAATATTAAAAAAGGAAAATATTAAAAAAAAAAAGAAAATATTAAAAAAAAAGAAAATATTAAAAAAAAAGAAAATATAAAAAAAAGAAAATATTAAAAAAAAAGAGAATTAGAAGAAAGTGCCTCAGGAGCAAATACATACCTGGCACAACTTGAAAAGGTGTTGTTCATACCAGTTGAGGATACGTCCTTGCCAATCAGTCTGACAGTGGCCTTGCTGCTGTTGGACTTAGGTATGGTTCTGTGCAGTCCTAGGAGGTCCACCCTCCCAGGCTTTACTTTCTCTCTTTGAGAAACGGTTAGTTTATTTATAATTGACGGAGCTGCTCAGGCATTTTTTGTAGGCCATAGTGCACTTCTCCTAGTGTGTTTGCTTTTCAAAACCTCACCCGACCTTGTGTCTAACCTCCGGAAGGGAAGGTAAATAATACTTCATTGTCGTGAACAGTTTTTCAAAGTGGACAGAAATCCTAAACTCTGAAATAAAATGACAACTCGTACAGTTATATTTTTTTGTATGAGCCATGAATTCAGTGCTGGGCAGAAGGTTATATACTCCTCTTTATAAAGAAGAAACATCTTGACTAAACAACTATTAGGGGATAACAGTCACCACAATAGCCTTTAAAATCTACAATTTGGTTTTGTTGAATCGCATTCACCCTGAGCTGGACAAAATTCTCCGAAAAACCAACACGGTTTCAAACAAAACAGATCAACAGTTGAACAAATTCTAACCACCCACCATCTAATTGAGGGTGTAAAAGCCAAGAACCTTAAAGCTGTGTTTGTATTTGTGGATTTCTTCAAAGCCTTCATCATGGCAAACTCCAAGAGATCATGTTGGCATATGGGAACCCTCAAGATATCAGCATCCATGATGCTATATAACAACCCTCGCTGAATTGTTCAATCTCCCAATGGAGTTACAGAGTTCTTCAACGTTGTTGCAGGAAGATATGCTTGTTCGTTTCCTTTTCATCCTGTGCCTAGATTACGCCAAACCATGAGTCTTATCAGTCGAGGATACATCCGCGACAATCAGTCTGACAGTGGCCTTGCTGCTGTTGGACTTAGGTATGGTTCTGTTTAGTCCTAGAGGGGGCCCACTCTCCCAGACTTTACTTTTCTTTTAGAAGCTGTTAGTTTATTGCTTATTGCCTGGAGAACGCCAATGAGGTGTCTCAGACATTTTTGTAGGCCAGGGTGCACTTCTTCTAGTACGCTGGCTTTTCAAAACCTTACCTGACCTTGTGTATAACCTCCCCTGGAGGGGAGGTAAATAAACTCAAGAGAAAATTAATTCTGTGACTACAACTGACAGCTCCGAGGATTCTATGGTTCGCAACTCGCGTTTAAAAACTGAGAGTGAGTCTCTTCTGAAGGTATATATATTGCTCTCTTTCCCCCTAACTATATGACTTCAGTTGTAAATCATACAATTTCCCCCTCTCTATATATATGTATTGCTCTCTTTCCCCCTCACTATACGACTTCCGTTATAAATCGTACAATCTCCCCCTCTCTTGATATATATATTAAATATGTTTTCACCCTCTTTCCCCCTCAATATACACCTTCCGTTATAAATCGTTCAATTTCACCCTCTCCATATATGTATTAAATATGCTGTAACTCTCTTTCCCCCTCACTATATGCATTCTGTTATAAATCGCCCAATTTCCCCCTCTATCTATATGTGTATTGAATAGTGAGTGTGAATTTCTCTTTTTTCATTTTCAAACATGTAATCGCCTCGTTTGGATGCTTGAAAAGGCTGGAGGGTCGAAATAAATTATCGCACCAGTGATTATGTGATTCTGTGTTACTTTATTTTATTCCTTCCCTGTTTATTACATTGATTGAGCTCTCATACTCGGATTTCTTTCTGGAATTTATTTCACTCTAACACTATATATATATATATATATATATATATATATATATATATATATATATATATATACTGTAACTATTTTTAAATATTAAAGTGTTTTTGTACCTACAGACGATATCGTTTCAGGTTTTTTACCCACATCAGTGCATGAGTGGCGGTTGCAGGCGGTCGCATGTGATTGAACGCAGTTTGTAGATTCAGCCTAGAATCACCAGCCTAACATCTGTGCCCACGCGCCCACGAGAAATCGCCACAGACAGTAATTAAAATTAACGTACACATATGCGTGTGTGTGGGTAGGGGGTGTTGGGGGTGTTTAGGGGTCTAATAAAAGTAATAGAAGGGATACGGATAAATATTTAATTAGATTAATATTAATATTAAAATAAACTACATAATTTTGAAACTCTACAGGATTTGAACTGTAAACCAGATAACCCTAACCCTAACCCTAAACCCTAACCCTAACCCTAACCCTAATCCTAAACCAGATAGTTGAGGTTGATCTCGAGAGTTATTAGAACCCCCTTTTCTTTTCTTTTTTGTCTTTTTTAATTTTTACATTTTTGTTTTATGGACTTTTGGGGATTTTTGGATTTTACTTTTTTATGATTGTTGTTGATATGGGTTTATATACATATATTAATAAAAATAATATTATGCATATATTTCTATAATATTGTTAGTATAGACTTATATATATATATATATATATATATATATATATATATATATATATATATATATATTTCATGATTTGGGGGGAGTACAAAATTTTATTATTGCAAGCATGAAGGGAAGACGAATTTTATCGTTCATGATTAAAAGTTAATCAAGAAAAGAAGAAAAAAAAACGCCAGCCGATCGGTTTCGCCCTCTCTTAACAAAGGCTGTATCGAGTGATTTTTAAAAAAAACGAGGGGGTAAAAAGAGAGAGTACAGAATATAAAATAGCGTTATGGTATATGTAGAATGGAGGATGAATCTTAGAGACTGATCACATCTAGTCCTAATAAACACTCCCTTTGTTTACAAACAGAGAGACGTTTGAGACGAACGTCTATCGTCTCCAAGATTTTTAGATAGTGTAATGAGTGAGCATGACTGAGAATGGTGAAGGAGTCCATGCTAAAATTCCTAGCGCATGGCGAGTTTTTAAGTAAATGGTCTTTAATGGAAGACCCGTATGTGTTATTTTGAACGTCATTGATCTTCATTAATTTCATTTATTTTGGACCAGCTACAAAAGAGTATTTATTAACCTCCTCCCAGGAGGTTAGGCACAAGGCCAGTTTTATCTTACTCCCACAAGGTAAGATGTGACCCAAGGTCGGGTCGGGAAAGTGGGACTTGAAAAGCCAGCGCCCGAGAAGGTGAGCACTCTGGCCATTAAAAATTGCCTGGGCAGTTCCATCGGCATTCCCCGGTAGGGGCGCCTCAGGCAGTAAGCAATAAACTTGCTCCTCCCCAAAGAGGGGAGGCGAAGCCTGGTAGGGTGGACCTCCTAGAACTGCACAGGACAGCCCTATAGACCGGCGTAAATCAAGCCCCGAAGGCCAAGACAATAGCAGTCTATGGGGTGCAGTATCCATCGGAACAGATACTACATTTTGATCTTAGCCAAAAGGCCAAGATGAGGAGTTACAAAAGAGCAGCTGAAACCTAATAGGTTCCACACTGTCTACCAAGCTCCAACCTTTGTCATATTGCCGCAATGTTGCATTCTTATGCTTGTTTTACAAGCACTTCCACACAATGTGCTCTGACTAGCTTACTGCACCTGTCCCCCCCCCCCACGCAACGTGAAAACCCCGACCAACCCGACTGGCAGCAAAATCCCACCCCTTCACTGTTGAGTTCCCATGATGCTTAAAAACTTTTTATTCAAATAGCTTCTCTTATTCGGACCGCTACCCTTTGTAATTTTCTTTCCTGTTTTTACGACTGTACCAACATGCAGAAATTTAAATGTAATGCGAATAAAAATCTTGCTACACCACTCGCAACTTAGGGTGCCCACTAGAAATCTGACCCCGAATCATAGTAACCCCTTACACCTCAGTGTCAATATGACTTGTTTGGGTTGAAATAAAGTTTTTTTTAAGTTTGTAAAAACAAATAATTTAAGATCTCCAAGATTAATAAAATATTTTTATTTTAGCCATGCAATTATTTTTTTAAATTTGTTAATATATATAAAACAGATTTTATTTTTAAAATATAACAGTGATGAAAACAGAAAATCTTCTTCCCAAAAAACTAATGTAACATATCGGCCCCTAACTCTTTACAGTGACAACATGAAACTCTGTTCTTCAATTGGTTTGGTGTGACGTTGCTTCCTCATAATTATGCGTCAGGGAGCCAAAATCTTCGTTGAGGATGCCACATTGCATAAAACTGAAAAGAAACACTTACTTGTTTTTTTTTTTTCAGCCGGCTATTTCGTCTCGCATTTTGCCAAGTATTTTCTTACAGGGGATTTGATCACAAATGAACACACGAAAAGGATTTCATCTTGCTCACCTTTATTGCAGGTGATGTACACAAATATTTATGCTATTAATTACATACCAATTTTCGTAAATCACAACCTTCAAAACAACACTGCCCTTAGTTTCAGATGCAAACCAAATCTGCATTCCATTTGCTAACCTATATTTGTATAACCTATTTGAGTAACAAAGACAGCTATCATGATCATCATGATATCCATTACTAGTTACCACATATTATTATCATTACTTTTTCTACCTACCCAAGGGGTTGTCATGTTATACTTTATCTAGTCTTCCTCAGTTAGAATATGCATTCTCTGTTAATGTAACATGATGTGCCCTAACTTATTTTCAAGCGCCGTTCCTCAAATGGTTATGTTGGATGTTTTTTCTTATAGTTATGTTTACTGACGCTATTAGCTTTGTTGAGGATGCCACGTTACATGAAACCTAAAACCCGCACTTCTCTTTCTTCAGCCAGCGATTTCGTCTCGTATTTTGATAGGTATTTTCGTCTTCCAGCAGGTTCTGTTTCACAAATAAAGATTCGAAACACAAAAGATTTAATGTTGCTTATATTAATTGCAGGTGATATACCGTGGGTGCCCTTTCCGGGCCTCACTAGGGGAATGAGCACAGGATGACCTTACAACTTGGTGATAATCTTTGCTCTGATGTTTTTTAATCACTAATAGTATTTCAAAATTGTTTTGGTTTTCATGCATTTCTTCTCGAAACAACAAATTACAAATATCTAATTTTCATTCAACTGATAACCCACACTATGTCAAAATAACATTCAAATTCTAAAAGCGTATTCACAATTACATTACAATCAACCTATATTTTATTAGCCTACTTTTGTAACCCCAGCTCTGTCATCATTGTAACAGGTATTACCAATTTTAAATATTATAACTATTATAAATAGAATTATTATTACTTTCGCTAATTCCCCAGGGGTAATCTCGTTACACTAAAACAACAAAACTACATTTTCTAAATACAGTCGTACTCACAAGCAAAGAAGCTTAACCATTAACTGACGGGCAGTTGTAAAGATTCGATGTTTCATCTAAAAACCTGAAATTAGTAAACATTAAGAATTATGGCATGTTGATACGACTGTTATCACCTGTGTAGTGAAGTGGGTTGTGTTAGTGTAAGTCAAAAATGTGAAGAAATAAATGGATGAAAACGATTCAACGTAGATGAACAATAATAAATTATTTATTATACAATTTACAACCGGTAAGTACCCTCCATTTTAATCTTCCTGTTCTGTTGTCGTATGGTCAAATGCAGGGGGAGATAACTCTGACCGATCAATTATACCTCAAAAGCTCTCTTGGCAAGGAAGATAACGTTGGAGTACAAGAATCATGTCCCTTTAAATAGAGAAATATTTAAAAGTATTATAAGTGGCAGGTATCCACCGAACAACCTGTTTCTCCCTACTTTAAATCATAGACTCACCCAGATTCAAAGAAAGATTGGTAATTTAATATTTACCTGACGTCTTTTAATTGTTAAAATATCAAATCAAATCAAATTTATGGCAAAAACAAAAGCAAAGTGCAACAAGCCATGTAAAAATGCAATTATATATATACCATCTGAATGTTTGTCCAAAGAAACTTTAAACTTGGATATGGTAGTCATCGTACCTACCTCCTCTGATAGGCTGTCCCACAGAGTAGAAACACGGGCATGCTGCCTTTCTTCTATTTAGACTAAGGCGCCTATGGTACATCTTTCACTGGGTGGTCTCATGGAGTGTGTGTGTGGAGAGGAAGGGGTGTATATATATATATATATATATATATATATATATATATATATATATATGAGAAAGGAAGGATGAAGGTAATGCGACGTAATGGGAATTGAAAAAGGAAAAACCAAAAAGGATGTTTTTTTTTATATATTCATCAATGATAATTTTAAGAAAAATGTCATGCAATTTCATTCCATGCTACTGACTTCACTAAGCCCGGACCTCGGGCATGCGCACCCAGTAGTGGCTACAACCCATCATGTCAACCCAATATTTTCATCCTGACGAAGTCTTACAAATAAAGACGAAACGTTGATGAATATATAAAAAAAACATCCTTTTTGGTTTTTCCTTTTCCATTTCCCATATATATATATATATATATATATATATATATATATATATATATATATATATATATATATATATATATATATTTAAACTAAGTTAGGTGATTACCTGCCCTGAATTCAAAATCCTTATAGGTTACGTTTAATTATGTCTCGGATTAATGATAACGTTTTTTGGTTTTTTTTAAAACACCAGAGATTGATTAAAAATTGTGGACTATAATATTTTTTAAATTATTTTTAAATTCCCAAATATTTGAACCAGGGAAACCATTTGTTATTGATCTTTCTGATTTTAGCGATCTTTCTTAAGAAGTGGAGCTTAATATTATTGGAAGATAGTTTACAAAATGTTTAAAGCTCGTCAAAATAAAGGGATCCCATCCAGTATTACATTCTTAACATTTTATGAATCTCACGTATTTAGCCTGTCGTCATTATGGAAACAATGTTTCGCCATTTCTATCCTTTTGAACTTTGTGTTGTTTTCGTTTTTTAATAACAAATATCTCCTTGCAAGTTGCCTGAGTTGGCGTTGATAAAAAAATATGTGCTGATAACAAAAGTTATTAAATTGTCAAGTTTTTATCCTGGTGTAAAGATGATAATAAAATTGAACTTTTTGAAACGCGTGTACACATGGAAAATATTGTTGAGTGTTGACATTTTTGGAGCATAATTACAAAATTTTATTGATGTCTACATTTGAAATAGATAAACTTAGGTAAACTTAATTACGACACGATCATATATTTACGCAGTTTTTGTACGATCGTTTCTGAGACGATATGTTTTTATTAATATCGGAGATCTTCATCAGCATAGGGTATAAACACTAACTTAGAAGCCAACAGTAAGCATCAAGTCCAATGGCTTTGGCACTTTTTAAAATATATATAAAGTATAAAAACAATTAGAAGGAATATTCACTCCCTATGGAGAATTATGCACATATATAAATATATACAGATGAGAATGTAGTTAAAAGATCAACTTGCAATTTATCAATGGTAGAGAGATTTAGTTAATATAGCGCCTGCAAATGGCACGATCAAAAACTAGTCATAATAGGAATAAAGAGTTATAGATTAGGAAATTTTTAAAAGTGAGGATAAAGTAGTTAAGAAAGTTTACTCCTTACAAAATTATTAAGATTGAAAATATGTCTGTGTGTTTATAAGTTGTAAGTTTTCTGTTGGAATCATCAGTAACAGCGAACTGACTCTCATTTGGGCGGCAATATATTTCCTCCCTTTCTTTTTCAGTGCAGTAATAAATTCCACACATGTTTTTATCTTTTTCCTTTACTTGATTTAATGTTCGTATTTCATTTTTCTTCCGCAAAATAATTCTACAATAAATAGATCAACAAGCTATTCAAACCGCTTCATTAACTCAACAAATGTTAATAATACTGTGTGATTTACATTGGCTTCAGCAAGTGCTCGCTCTTTATTCGTTGTCTTATTAATATAGTGCAAGACTTTTTCCAGCCATGTTGTTAGTTTGTTTGTTAGGTGACTTCAGCATGAAGATTGTGCCTCAGGATTGTCTGGTCTGCATGACGCTCTCCTCGGTGGTTGCAGCTATTTATTATACCTGCAAGATTGCAGGTTTTTTACTCTGGACACTGAGAGCAGCAAGGCTCAGCGATTGCATGCAAAATCGGGGAAAGTTTGGTCCAGAACGCGCAAAGAAATAATGCAGAAGCAGAGTTATTACTTTCACTTCATTGGTTTGCAGTTCCTTGCATGAAATGCCTTTGCTTGCCACATGCAGACGTAGAGGCGACCAGAGGACGACAGATCCTGATGTCGACTCCTCCTGGATTTTCGCCAGAGCCCTGTTAACCGGGTAGCTCTTTTAAACTTAGTTCACCCCAAACAAGGCAAGTTATCACTCTAGACGTAAGGGGCTACTGAGAATTAGGGTGAAAGTTCAGAGGGTCATCCTAAGTTGGGAGCTGTGCAGCGAGATGTTTTTTAAAGCTCTGTCGCTACCACGTTGCCCTTACCATGATGAGAAAGTGTTAGACTTTAGGGGTTAACAATGTTGTTGAGCGCAGTTTGAAGAGGATCAAGTTTCTCTCTCAACTTGAACCAACGGGCATTGGCAAAATTGATGGTAAATACCCTAAGTATATTACCGCCTTTATAATAACTCGTGTGCAACAAACAATAACAAAAGAAGAAAGTTGTAAAAAAAACGAATCAAATTTGAATATAAAATAAAATATGGGGTAAATATCGGAGTACGATAGTCGCCATTTATGGTGAAAGATACGAACTCTCTCTATTATGCTTAAGTCACGAAACCATCGCACGAAAGGAAAAACAAAACCTTTTTCATAGCAACAAATAATGGGTTTATTAAATAAAGTTACACACATTGTATGGTGTAGGTAGAAGAAGATGGACAGTGTCCAAGCGAGGAAAGTTATTTGGGCTGTGTAATAATAAAAACACGTCTTACTTGGAAGCCAAGCTTTATTCAACTAAAACAGAATATAAAAATGGTGGCACACATGGCCAGTTTTTACAACAGTCACTTGACGACTTCCGGCTCCAGCAGCACGTATGGAAACCCATACGAAAGTAATATTACATTCTTCCTTGCTAGAAAGAAAAAAGATAGTGGCTTCAATAATTTCCTTTTTTAATTTATTTATTTATTTATTTATTAATCTATTTTTTTTACGAAATCAATATTACATTCCCCCTGCTATAAAAAAATAGAAGAAAAAAAAAAGTGGCTTCAATATATATATATATATATATATATATATATATAGGCAGCATCTTCTCTTGCAGGCAAGTATTGTTGAATATAAGAGACAACTTATGTCTGGATATCCTTTGGTAGATCCTTTCAATAGTTCGAATCAGAATCTTAGTTTTGGAGGGGAATTGGCCGATGAATTTGCCATAGTTTTGATTTGTGTCCCAAGTACTTTCAGACCCATCCGGGTCCATCTTCAGGGAAATGATGATAATCAGGTACAGACCATGTGTTAGTATTATAGATGGTTTTGGCGGGAATTATGTAATAAGTACGAAACTATAGTTAGAATTATAGACATTTTAGTATATTATTACTGGTATTAAAGTTAATTATGTTAATTAGTTTTTTTTGGTTTTTATATATAGGGATTCAAATATATATATATATATATATATATATATATATATATATATATATATATATATATACATATTTTCTTTTAATTTTTTTTTCTTTTAACATGAAGAACTTTTAAACCAATTAAAGATTTTCGAAACACCATTTAGTTAGACCAGGAACCGTCCTTCGTAAAATCCATCGTTACCAAAACAATAACTATGATATATTTTTTTTTTTACTTGCTACTCCAGTCAATCTCCATATCGATTGGGAGACTTTGGTACCCGAATGGATCGCCTTAGTTCAGGCTGGGTCAACGTGTCATCATAGGCCCCATTATGATATGGTATATTATCCTGTACTCGCACGAAATGGTTCCCTCTCTCTTGTTCCTCAATAGGAGACCTTGAGATTGTCTGGCTTCGGGACAAGGTGCTAAGTCACGAACAAACACAGTAGAGTTTCGTCAATCTGAGTAGCTAATGTTTGCATAGGTCGGGTTACTGTTAAGGAGCTCAACTTGGTTTACATAAGGTTCGTTTTGTTGTTCCTTACTAACTTCATTAGCAATATGGGTCCAGGGGTCATTAGCCAAGAGGGAAGCGAGTTTCCATGAGATGAACGACGCTGGAATGTGAAGAAACGTTCATGCGGTGTGGCATTAGTTGCTGTACACAACAACGATCTCTGTGAGTGGAGCACCTCAGTAAGTACAAGTTCCCAATGCTTTTCAGACAGGTTACGCGATCTAAGAGCTAAACGGATCGCTTTCCATATGATGCCATTAATTCTCTCTACTTGTCCGTTTCTGGTTGGATGATAAGGAGTGGTATTACTATTGACAACTCCTTTCTGGGAGAGATAAGATTTCAGATCCTTAGACATGAAAGATGTGCCTCGATCTGAATGTACATAACTTGGCATTCCACATAGGCTAAATAGCAAATCTAAACATTTGATCACTGTTGTCGTATGCATATTGGGACATGGAAAAGCAAAAGGGAAATGAGAGTATTCATAAACTATAATTAATAAGTAACAGTTAGTCGATACACTAGGCAGAGGACACTTGAAATCCACACTAAGTCGTTCCATAGTTTTTGTTGCTTTTATAAGAGTTTCTTTTGGTAAGCGATAGAATTGAGATTTTAGTTCTGCGACAAATCCTACAAGAAGTACACATCTTCTTTACCTCTTCTGTAGAAAAAGGGAGATTCTTTGCTCTTACAAAATGAAGCAGTCGAGTTATCCCCGGATGACACAGTCCATTGTGGCAGTCAGCGAATGTGAAGGTATTAAAAGTTGAACAAGTGAAAATGTGCCAGGGACCACATTATCCTTACCAGGACGATACTTAATCGTGTAACTGAATGCAGCAAGTTCCAGTCTCCATTCCTGGATCTTTTCATTCTTAATTTTAGTACGCCTTTTACTATCGTACATAAAGACTACTGACCGCTGATCGGTAATCAAAGTAAATTGGCTTTGTGCTAGATAGTGGCTCCATCAACGTGATGCCTCAATAATGGCTGTCGCTTCTTTTTCCACAATGTGGTATTTTAGTTCACTGCCTTGCAGTATTCGAGACATAAACGCTACAGGACATCCTCCTTGATTAAGAACGGTGGAAATCACAACATCTGACACGTCACACTCTACCTCAAAGCGCAAGTTTTCATCCACCGTCTGCAGAGTAGCCTTTTCCAGCTCTATTTTCAGTAAGTTGAAGGATTTCAAGGCCTTCACTTCCAATGGGAATTTTTTTGCGTTATTTAGTGGTTCAATTTTGTTAGAAAATTCATGTATCCACTTTTCATAGTACACAAACATTCCAATTATCCTTTTAAGTGATTTTAAGTTCTCGGGTGGATGAAGCTCCCTTAATGGGCGAAGTCGCGAAGTATCAGGCTTTATGACACCATTCCAAACACAGTATCCCAGCACGTTAATAGAAGGCATGGATTTTACAGTTTTTGATTGGTTAAGAGTAAGGTTTCTCCAGCCAACAGTCTCTAGGAACTGCTTTACATTTTGATCATGTTCCTCCTGAGTATATCCTGCAATTGTTACACTGTCAAGGTACGGGAAAGTACCATGCAAGTTCTCCTCTTTTACTATATTATCCATAGTCCGCTGAAACGCAGTGACCCCATTTGTGACTCTAAACGGAATTCTACAAAACTGATACAGGCAACCATTTGCCTCAAACGCGGTATACTTTTTATCAGCCTCATTCAGTGGCACCTGGTGGTAGGCACTTTTCAGGTCAAAAGTGGAGAATACTTTGTATTTTGCAAGATCATTCACCATGTCGTCTATCCTTGGCAAGGGGTAGGCATCTAATTCAGTGTATTGATTAGTTGTCTGCGAATAATCCACCAACATCCGCTTTTCATGTTGATAGGTGGGGTCCTTTACTACCACTACTTGGGCTCGCCATGGTGATATGCTGTTTCGATGATGCCCTCAGAGAGTAGGTGATTAACTTCCTCTGCAATGAATATCTGATCGTCCTTGCTAAAACGTCTGGATCTGGCAGCTATTGGTTTGCAGTTTGAAGATAAATTTTGAAAAAGAGACAGCTCTTCTATTTTTGCACAAAAGTGGGGAGCTCTATCCATAGTTAACTCGGGATGGGGCCCACTGTATTTAAAAGTTACACTCTGATGTTGACGCAACAAATCCTGGCCAAGTATTAAGTCCGAACACAGATTTTTCAGAATACCAAGCCGTGTAGCAACGTAGAACTGGTTATTAAGATCGAGAGCTAGGTTAACAACAACATAGCCCTTGCAACAAGTATTCAAGGTTATCTGAGCCATAGAAATGTCTTTATTGGACGGATAGACTTTTAGTTTTAGTTCCAGCACAATTCTTTCGTTAAGATAACTATCAGTACTGCAAGAATCCAGGAGAGCACTCAACCTTTTCCCATTAACAGTCGCAGTGTCGCAGCGTTGCAGCTGAAGCGAGTTCTTGTGGTATGTTGGTAAATGTGGTCAGTAAGTGAGAGCTCACCAATGTTGTCACTGAACTTGAAGACTGAGACTTGCACACACGGACATGATGTCCTTTCTTGAAGCATTTATTACAAGTAGCCTTGCAGGCGGGCCATTATCTCTTGAATGGTAGAATAAACCAAAGAAGAAACCACATAAGAAACATTTGCGATTTTTTTATGTGGCAGCCATAGCCGATTCCCTGGGAGCAACTGAGGGAATGGAGTAATTAAACTCACATACCTATGGTGACCCTGGGTTCACAACCGTAGCCAGGTAGATATCCGGAGTTGCGTACGCATCAGTATTACGCTGGGCTATATCCAACGCAGAATCTTGACTGTACTCCATTAGAAGGTCCAGCGTTTTATTTTCTAGGAGCCGCTGTCATATTGCAGGCGAGGATATCCCAGAAATGAATGCGTCACGCATTGCCTCGTTGCCACACTCCTCTGCACTGTGGTCGTAGTAGTTGCAATTTCTTTTTAGTTTCTCCAACCACCGAGAAAACTCGTCCATCGATTCTCCTGGTTTCTGCCGTCTGGTAGCTAGTACATGTCTTGCAAAGACTTCATTTAGTAAACAAGCTCTCCAGTATTCCTATGGTAGCATCAAAGTTTCGTACGTGTCTCTATAAACGCATAAATACCAGAGTTCACACAGCTTAACAAAGCTCTGTATTTGTTCGGTATCCTCTCTTCAAGGTAATTGGTTAGTATTGCACGCCAGCAGCTGTCGGTAGACTGGGATCAATGTCTAGGCATTTAGGTTTCCATGTCACATCCATCTTAGTATCGTGGTAAACGTCCAAAACAAGTTTTAGATGAATAAATTGTAATAATAAAAACACATCTTACTCGGAAGCCAACTAAAACGAAATATAAAAATGGTGGCACACATGGCCAGTTTTAACAACAGTCAGCTGACGACTTCCGGCTCCGGCAGCACGTATGGGCTTCCATACGAAAGTAATATTACAGGCTCCCGAAGGTCTGCCAGCAAATATCTTCAGGCTAATATAGTAGGTGCTGGAACGTCCAGTGGACAGGGGCAGGAGAGAGAATGTAAACGTGTTTCCTTGTTGCTGGCAAGTGCCTCTCTGCTGACCGATCATGATTTCCAAAGAGGCTGAAGTAGTTATTCAGGGGACAGATGGAATCAATACGCCCTGCAAGCTGATTAGTCAGTGTGTAACCAGATCAATTAACAGAGACATTTTATGACTGCTACAACATAGCCATTTAGAGCAGCGATTGATAATTGTTTTTTTAGCCCACACCATGGCTTACTACATGGTTGGACAAGATAAAACAGTTTTAATATGGCGTCATTAATTCTCTGCAGAGAATTAATTATCTAGACTTCGGGAAAAGAATAATTGTTGCTGAAAATTGAACACTTGGTAAAATAGTAAAAAGGCATTTTATATAATATATATAGTTTTTATTTCTGCGGCATTCCGAAAAACATAAAACTCGTTTTGTCGACACTGGCATCCATCTACTCTGTATAATGGGTTCTTAACGGCTGTTGGGCAGAAATGTCTACCCTCTGTCACGGGTTCTCAACGACTGCTGTGATTCTCTCTTGTGGCAACAAAAAGTTGAGCGAAAGAAAACGTTCAGCAAAAAAGGAGAGAAACAATAATAAACAAACAAAAAGAGAGAAAAGGAAAGAACAAGAGTCAATCGTTGTATTGTATCAAGTTCACCGGCGTCAGCTGCTGATCTTTTCGGCTTATAACCTTTCCAAGCACTCAATAACCTGTCATGAGAAAGTTGATTGGTGGTAACAATGTCTTCATTTACTTGACACCTAAGAAGGCAAAGTCAGGCACAAGGTCGGCCTTCAAAGTGGGGAAATTCAGCTGCGCAATAAGGGCATCTATCCTTTGTGCCACATATTAATCAACTAACAGGACCCGTGCCCTGGCGTTTCCCAGGAAACTTAATAAAACAAAGGAACTTCTGCTCTCATCCCCATATGTAAGAAGTGATATATTTTTTGTTGGAGAAAATTCACTGATGAATTCATTGAAACATACGGTGTGTTTGTTTTTTAATTTTTTTTATTTTTCTTATCTTTCCGTTTTTGCTGGAGATGGGGCATCCTACCGGATGCCAGACATTCACCAGCTATTTCAGACACTCCAGCCTAGAGATCTTTTTAAGATTCTAACCGTCCCTTTTAGTGCAATTGTTTTTATTTCTCTTGCACTCGGTTCACCGGGTATACTCGCTAGATAGCTTTTGAAATTCTTTTTCATTAGTCCTGTTGCTCCTATAATTACTGGTATGATGGAGATTTTCCTAAGATTCCAGTTTCTTTTCATGTCATACATAAGACCTTGGTATTTCGTAATCTTTTCCCTTTTAGCTCTGTTTAATCCTGCATCATTAGAGACACTGACTTCAACTAGGGTTGCTACTTTCTCCCTTTTGTCCCATATCACAATGTCAGGTTTAACAGCTCCGTTTTCTAGATATGTAACTGTAGGGATTGCATAGTCATAGTGGATGGTGTATAAATTATTTCCAACTGTTCTTTCTGGTATATGCTCCCAGGACTTGCTGCTACACTGGATATTTAACTTTTTACAAATAGTCCAGTGAAGATATTTACACACTCCTTTGTGTCGCATTGTATAATAGTCATCCCCCAGGCGAACCTTACAACTGGATGTCAGGTGGCTCACACTCTCTACTTCTGTGTGGCAGAACCTGCACTTGTTATTGTTGCTGAGACAACTCATCTTTTTAAAGGCATTGGTCATCAAGCCTTGATCTTGAGCAGCCATTATCATTCTCCCCTGATCATAGTATAGAGATCCTCTTTTCAGCCAGTCTACAGAGCCTTCCTTATCTATATATTCCGGGGATAATTCACCTAGGAAATACTTAGCACGTTGTTGGTTGACCCATTCTTCCAGGTTTTTGGAATGGAAGGTCTTGGTGTATTTCTGGCAGCATTTGCAGGCTATTTCTGTGGCAGGATTGTTGTTTGTTTCTGCCTCATTTGTAAGACAGTCCTGTCCAAAATGTGTGGCCAGTTTTGTAATAGAGGTTGTTCTGCTTGCTCTGGTTTCTTGATGTTGGCATACCATCATAAGGTTTGGGTTCTGTGAGCTCATCAAATATTGGCCGGTGCTCACAATAGTGGCTCGATGTTGATGGTCAATTTCTGAGAGACCCATACCCCCTGCTCCTCTTGGCAGATACAGCCTTGATAGACACTGGTTCCTGTACACTACTCTGTACATTGCCAACATTTTTCTCGTTTTAGTGTTTAGTCTATTAATGTCCTTTTGTGGCCAATCAATAATTCCAAAGCTGTATGCTATCACTGGCATTTCTAATTGGTTAATGGTGGTTACTTTGTTTTTGTTCGTAAGCTGTGTTTTGCAAATTTTTCTAACACGGCGTATATATTCTCTGCTAATATTTTCTCTCATCTTGGCATGTTGAATTGAATCGTTTTCTTCTATGCCAAAGTATTTGTATTGTTCCTGTTCTTCAAGGTCTTTGATGTCAGTATCTTCATCAAGCTGTATGTTTTCCGTTTGGGTCTTCTTCCTAGCTCTGAGGGAGCACTTGGCACATTTGTCCAGGCCGAACTTCATTCCAATATCTTTGGAGAAGGTATGTACAACCTGCAAGAGTCGGCTAAAGTCAGCATCTGAACTGGCATACAGCTTGAGATCATCCATGAAGAGCAGGTGGTTGATTCTTTTGTTTAGATCTTGTTTGCGGCTCTGGCTCAGATTGTAGGCACTTTGGCTTTTGTTTAGTAATTTGCTTAGCGGATCAATTGCCAGGCAAAAGAGTAGAGTAGATAAGCTATCTCCTTGGAAGATTCCTCTTCAGATCTTGACGTCAGGGATTTATATTGTTCCATTAGTGTGTATTAATGCCATAGTTGTTTTTCACATATTTATTTGTACTGCCATGGTTTTCTTGATGACCAGATGGATATTATATAGACCAAGGCAGCGCAGGAGCCATGCGTGGGGTACACTATCGTATGCCTTTCGGTAATCGATCCACGCCATGCTTAGATTTCTCTGCCTCTTCCAACAGTCTTCAAGGATGGTCTTATTGATCAACAATTGGTCCTTGGTGCCTAAACACTTCCTCCTACACCCGGCTTGTTCTTTTTCCAGGTATGTTCCAGAAGAGAGGTGTTCGTAGATGCTGTCTGCAACCAGGCCAGTGAAGAGTTTGTAGGTTGTAGTGAGGCAGCAGATCGGTCTGTATTTTGTAGGGTTTTGTGTCTCACTCTTTTTTGGTATGAGGGACGTATCACCTTTTACTAGCCATGCTGGTGTGGCCTCCTCACCTTTCAAAAGTCTGGTGAAGCAGCTACTATAATGGCTATGAAGTGCTGTTAGTTTCTTCAGCCAGAAATTTGGTATATTGTTTATGCCAGGTTTTTTGTGATTCTGAAATTGATTCAACTTTCGTTTTATCATTCTAGACTTTATCTCTGGCTCTGGCATTTTTGGTTTGCTTTTATTACTTCGAGCTATATCTAAGATCCATTTGGCCTCTTGGTTGCATAGTCCCTCATTCTCAAACATAGGCCTTCAGTAGTTTTCTAGCTCCTTCTCTTCTGGTGGCTTTTCCACCGTTATATTCTCTCCGACCAAATTTCGGTAGAATATTCTTGTATTCATTTTGAACTGTCTGTTCTCAACTTTCGCCATGTGCTTGCTATCCTTTTCTTGAATTCTTTTGGCAAGTGCTGGAATCCTGCCTTCAAGTTCCCTCGCAACGTTTTCAATTTCTTCTACATTTTTTTGTATTTAAAACTGAGTCGGCAGATGGTGTTTCTCAGCCATCCCCGCACTGTAGAGGCAGCAAGGAATTGTTTGATTTGAGAGACTTCCTTCCTGCAAAGGTAAAGTTGTTTCTGGAGTTTCAGTTTCCACGGTGGTGTTGTGGCTCGTGCTCTAGACTCCCATTGCTTTTTGAATTGAGGGAGTGTTTTCCTAACAATGTAAAGTCCTGCAGCATATGTTACTTGAGTCAGCTCCATGAGGGATATGTTGGATGGAACAAGTCTTTGGAGAGCGATGTTTACGTTTTGTATTACTGCCTTGGTAGCTTTTGAGGCTTGGGTTTTGGGAAGTTGAGGTCTTTCCTCCAGCCTCATCATCTGGACTTCCTCAATTGTATTCCCAAGTTCTTCTTCCAAGGCCAATTGCTCATCTGGTTCCAGTAATTTCTGAGGTAATGATGGGGAGTCAGGTATTACCAGTGGTCTCGGTGATAGTCGTGAGGAAGAACTTAGGTTCAATGAGGAGCTATCTTTGATTGTAAATAGACAGCTGATGGTGGTGGTATACTTGTCGGGGAGCTCCTTGCTAAAGGGGATTCTGGTGTTGATGTGGCTGTATGGTGGATTGTCATGGACCCAGACGGTTTGACGGCTTGATTCATGGGTGAATGGTAATGTGGTTTCTGCTGTACCTGTGGTGTGGTGTTTTGGACGGTGATGGGAATTGTGGGAATTTTGATGGGGCTTTCAAGTGGACACTTTTTGGTTCTCATGTGGGATTCTATCTCTGATATCATATAGTCCAGCTCAGCTTCATTGAACAGGCTCATGCTGTTATATCTTTGGCAAGTTATTTTTTGTGGTGGAACATTTTTCTTGCCTGGACAGAAGTGGAAGAATATTTCCCTCCAGGTCTGTTCTCTTTTTTTATTTGGTATATTTTGTCTGAGCATATTTCATAGCCCATAACAGTGTGCACTTTTCTTCCCTCTCCCATCTAGACTCTTGTCTCCGTCTAGTTTCTTCTTCCCTGATAGGAAAGTAGTCTTCTTCAGCCTCTCGTATGGCTGCATTTTTTATAAGGGTGCTCTCTTTTTCTGTTATATATATTCCCATCTGAGAAACAAGCGATCGTAGGCAGGCAACTGGTGTATTTTTTTTTCTTTGGGGAGAGTAGATTCTTCAATCTTATCAGCTAGGATCTCATTGTATGTTTTGCTCCACTTTTCAAACTTTGAGTAGTGGTAGCAAAACAATAGCACCTTCTTTTGCGCAACAGTCCATGGGTGGGCTTTTAAGCCTCTTATATTTCTTCTTTTTTTGTTGTTGCTGCATTTGATGGAGATAGGGGGCCAGGACCTTTTGTCTCAAGGCCTGATGGCTGACCTCTGTATTGGCTGGAGCATCATTTCCAGAGGCAGGATGGTTTACACCATTGCTTACATCTTCCCGCCTGGTGTATGAACGGGTTGATGGGCCCTTTTTATCCTGGGTGCCGGCCTGCCAGTATTTATTTTTGTTTTTATTCATATTTTTTATCATTCATTTCCTCATTGTCAACGGCTTCTAATTCATTATTCGAAGCTGCCCTCTATTAATAGAGGGGGTGCCCCCGTCCGCAATTCGGGAGACGTGCTGGATGGCTTGAGGAGACAGCACACCATTTTTTTTTAAATATTTGGTCAGGGTTTACTTCAAGTAAAAAGTATCCTCATGTCAGAGTCTCTGACAAACCCCTGTACAGAGAGACCGAAGACACCCCAGGGTGGTGTCTAGTAGGCATTCAAGTCCTCCTCTTAGGCATTCAATATCAAGATTAATGTGTTTTGAAATGTTTGAAACGATCGTATGAATAAAAATGTTTTTAAAAAGTAAACTCGTAACTTTTTTGTCTCGGTATTATATTTAGAGCTCTAGCAATATAAGCACTATTGAGTTCTCAACCCACGTTTTGTGTAAACTGAAAGGAATTCAAATTATATATATATATATATATATATATATTTATATATATATATATATATATATATATAAAGACCAGGAAAATAAAGATATAACTTATTTAAATTAGAACCTATCACCGTTGAAGGTGTCATGAAAATTATAGCAGCAGGTTCAAAAACGGTAAATCCAGGAAAAGTTGGCGTCAAAAATTGTAATCTTTCCTGGATTTATCGCTTTTGAACCTGCTGCTACAATTTCCATGACGCCTTCAACGGTGAACTTTTTCATATATTTTCAACCTCTTCTCTTTGCATTGGATATTTTCTATATTTTCGATATTTGTATTTATCTTATATTATATTTAAATTATGACTTTTGGTGATTCACCTACTAACTTATCTCTCTGCATTTCTTTGAAAAGTCGTGGCTTAAAGAAGGAAAAATAAATCTCTTTTATTTGAAACACCTTGTTTTGAGCAACTAATGATGTAATATATATTGTATTTTTACAATCTTTATTCTCATCTTTAACTTGTCTCTCTCTCTCATATATATATATATATATATATTTCTTCCGGACAGGTGAGTGTCTGTGTCAAGTACGTTTTATTTCTACAAGGTGACATTTTCGACACACCTGGTTTAATATTCAATATGAGTCAAAAGTGTGATAGATCGAAAACAGATGAAAGAAAAAGAAAGTGGAAGATTTCATGTTATTTTTAAATTTACAAGATGATATGAGAGAAAAAAATATATGAACAAAAAGAGATGAGACACACATCTATGCCGACCGCATAAGATTCTTCACCTTTTTTCTCAGTCTCATTTTTTCTTCTATATTTCTTCTCCCATGTCATCATGTAAATTTGGAAATAACATGAAATTCCCACTTCCTTTTTTTTCCTGTCTTCTTTCTCTCGCCTTTTTCTTGTTTCCCTCCCTTCTTTATCTCTCATTTTTGTAAAAAGATTTATATAACCTCTTCACTCATTTTTAAGGAAGTCGTTTGATAATAAAATGAAATATTAAAAATATAACAAGTTAATTTAGTTTTTTTTTTAGCATCATCATATTTTTTAGCATCATCATCATATTCGGTTCAACGTTTATTTTACCTGCTGGTATGCATTGGGCAGCTTTTCAAAATTGACTTCCAAAGTAACCTATCTCTGACCAGGTCTTTATCTATCCCTCAGGTTCACTTTTATCACTTCCTTCCATGTTTTCCTTGGCCTTCCCCTGTGAACTAAACCTGGTACCTCAACTGTTCTACATCTACTAACCCAAGAACGCTCATCCATTCTTTCAATGTGGTCATACCATCGAAGTCTGCTCTTCTGCATACATCATCTTATACTGTCCAAATTTAATCTTCTTCTGAGGTTATTAGAACTAAGCCTGTCTTTAAGACTCACATTACACATATCGTATCATTCTCATATCATTTCTCTCCATGCAACGCATGTCCTCAACCCTCATTGGCCAGATTTCACTTCCATACATTATCACACTGCATGCACATGCCTGATAGACTTTGTCGAGATGGTAACGCTCTGCTGGTTAGTAATGGCAGAAGTTCTCTGAACTTACTCCTTCCATTGAGGGAATGAATAAAATTTATTCAATAAATACATAATTCAAGTTTTGACAAAATATAAATATTAGATTTTAATTAAAAAGTTTGTGCATTATTTGGATTATTCGGACTACTGTTCTCATCTTGAGTGTTATTCTCACAACGTTTCGGCCGATGTAACCTCCGATCTTCAGGTGTATCTTGTCGAACTCGGAATCTTTCTGTCGAACTCAGGAATCCGTTATTTAATCCATGGCGGTAGCATGCTCTTGTTCCGTCAGCCATGATCGAGTAGAAGTCACAATTGTATTCTTAGTATCGCCCGCACTGAGGATTGAACCTTCAACCTCCAAAATAGTGTCACTTAGAACTGAATTTTACTTAGTACTTTATTTGTTAGGCCACAGGTTTATGTAAAATTGACTTTGTTGTCATACTATTCTAAACAATCTTTTTCAACTGCCAAATATTAAAAAGCCTAAATTCTGAAGATTAGAAAGTCTCATTGGATTTACTGGCAGGCCGAGAGCAGGTGTTAATTTAATTGTATTTAAAAAAAAAAATTTTTTTTAACTAATGAGTCACCACTTATCAAGACTAAAAAACACAGTTGAGAATAATGGTTAATGAGATGGATAGATTGACAGTTGAATGATGAATACTATGAGACGATGGAAAATCTCTGTATAAAACAACTTAAAACAACAGCCGACCGAGAAAATAGCAATTTTTCCTCCTTTGTCAGAAACATCTCTTATGGAATGAGGACTAAAGGACAAAATAGGGGAAAGCAAAAGTTACGAGGTTGTGAACCCAAACTTTTACTGTTTTCCATTCATCTCTATATTTTGTTAGATTTTATCCATACCTTTTCTTTCATGATATTCGGTTGAACTTCTATTTTAAATGCTGGCATGTATTGGACAGCTTTTAGAAATTGACTGCCAAACTAACCTCTCTCTGACAGGTCTTTACTTATCCCTCTTTCTCTTCAGGCCATCCTTATACTTCCTCCATCTTTATATAAAGTTAGGAATGTTTATATATTTCTCTGTATACCATTCATTCCTAAACTAATTAACCGATCATTATGAATTTTGAAGCACAGCTGCTCAGCATAAGGGTGGGTAATGTGAGTTTAATTTAGTTTCATGCAAAGGGGGTAAAGATGGGGTGGAAACCGTTTGTCAAAATTCAGATACCTTCGATTTTTGTAAAATTTGAAAAATACGTATTAGACATCAATTAATAAATATTCCTCAAACTTCAATTTCTTTTGAGTATTTTAAAGGGTTTTGGGGGAGCCTAATATGGGCAAAACCTCCCGATTTGAAAATTTAAATATTTCAGATTTGCATTGAATTTGATCGATAGTCATTAGACACCAATTAAGTAAGATTCTCTAAATTTCAACTTCTTAAGACCCCTTAAGCTTAAGCCTTAAATTTTAAACATTTTCTAGAATCAAAATCATTAAATGGATTTTGATCAAAATTGAAATAAGAATTCCAGACATAAGGTTTAGTATCATTATATCTTGATTGTAATCTTCAAAAAGTGGTGCAAAACTTCTGTTTTACCCGCCCTGGGATGGGTATTCTAGTTCTTCATGCAAGAAAAGAAAAATCCACGAATGCGCAACATAGAAACATGCACATACATCTGAAAAAATATAACAAAAAAAAAAAGAAAGAATCAACATTAGATTGTTTTGTTTTTTTTTCAAATTTTATTTTTAGCTGTTTTAAATTTGAGAAGAAGAATTTGATTCGCTCCTTTCCTCCTCTCAATCTTTATTTTCCAATTGGCTAAATTTATAGGAAGAAACTTTCCACGTCACTGATCCACTAAATATGAACAGGCATTTTAGGAGGAGCCGGACAAATATGCACTTGAACCAGGGAAATATTCTGTAAAACCATTTTCGTTTTTAATAAGGGGGAGGTGGGGCGGGGCCTTAGGGAGGAGGAAGAGGAGGAGAGAGAAAAAAAAAATCATTTGCCATGATTATTTGGAGTGGGGATGAAGGAAATGGGGCAGATAACCGGGGAAGGAGGGGTGGGGTCGGGAGAAAAAATATATATGTTCAGATTAACCAAAATGATGAAGAGAAAGTAAGAAAAAGTTGTCGTGGAATAGACATGAAGAGAAATAAACTTTTTTTTTTTTTCTCGGAAACTTTTAAAAAGATGTGACTGTGTAAAATATATGTATATATATGTACACACACATGTACAGTGTAAACATCAAAATGAATAACAAGGAAAAAAAAGCAAAAGAATATTGAGAAGCCATTTTGATACACTGCGTATAACTATGAAGAAGAAGAAGAAAAATAGATCCAAAATATTCTAGATTATAAGCCACCAGCTTTATTATAGAGAGAGATATATAAATTGATTTCAATTCTGACCAGACTAAAAAATCGTGTCAAGCATAACTTCTTTATTTAAACAGCCGTTTTATCTTCAGTGGCTATGCAATCAAACAAGGTTTGAATATTACAATACATTACACACATTATATATATATATATATAGTGTATACATATAGCTGATCGAGGGCAAGATGACAGAATGGCGGCGCAGATGGTTCAGACACTACGATACTGTCACGAAACTCGCATTTAAATTTAAAATCGCCAGGAAGCAACCGAGAAGAAGGTCGATGATGAAATGAGCAGGCGCCCTGCACGGCCTTCACCTGGATCAAACCCATGATCATGTCAAGTGGAGGCAAATATCCGTTATTGCAGACCCCGTCGTAGCTCGGGACAAACGTAAAGAAGAAAAAGAAGAGTGTAATGTGTTTTTGTAGAGGCGAAATGGCCAGAATGCTCAATTACGTAAGAGCAGATGTTTTCTATTTCAAAGAGAACTATACATTAGTTTGATCGGCCATCGATACCTTCGAGTCATGGAAGCACTGGAAACTAAGCCTGCAGGGCTAAAGATACCTAGTGTACCTGTTCTTCAGTCGATGTTATGGTGAATTAACACATTGTATATATGTAGATTGTGCTACAGAAAAGGATGTGTTTGGTTACAATAACATTGACTGAAGAACAGGTACACTAGGTATCTTTAGCCCTGCGCATTGAGTTTCCAGTGTTTCCGTGAAACCAAAGGTATTGACGGACGATCAAACTAGTTTATAGTGTTCTTCGAAATAAATATATATGTTCACCTTGAAGAGTTTATTAATTAATAGTCTTAATGATTTTTTAATCTTTTCGAGCAAATCGAATGTAATAAAGTGAACAGCAAACACTTGCTGATCTAGCACACGATGAGCAACAGTGAACACCTTGGATATCAGACATAATTGATAGATATATCTGTCGATACCTACAAACATGCATGAGAATACAGTGTTCTTTAAATTCAGTAACAGAACCATCAGTTTCACACACACACACACACATATATATACACATATATATATATATATGTATGTATGTACAGGGTATCCCAGAAAAAAAGTAAAACCAACATTTTTAGTGGCGACTACGAAAAGTATATTTGTACAGGGGGTGTGAAATAATGAACAGACAAAGTTGAAAACCAAATTATTTTTAATTTTATCTTTACGATGGCATTATTTTAGATATCTACAATAGCTGACATATGCATTAGATATTAAGGTATGCTTTATAACATATGCATTAGATATTAAGGTATGCTTTATAACATATGCATTAGATATTAAGGTATGCTTTATAACATATGCATTAGATATTAAGGTATGCTTTATAACATATGCATTAGATATTAAGGTATGCTTTATAACATATGCATTAGATATTAAGGTATGCTTTATAACATATGCATTAGATATTAAGGTATGCTTTATAACATATGCATTAGATATTAAGGTATGCTTTATAACATATGCATTAGATATTAAGGTATGCTTTATAACATATGCATTAGATATTAAGATATGCTTTATAACATATGCATTAGATATTAAGGTATGCTTTATAACATATGCATTAGATATTAAGGTATGCTTTATAACATATGCATTAGATATTAAGGTATGCTTTATAACATATGCATTAGATATTAAGGTATGCTTTATAACATATGCATTAGATATTAAGGTATGCTTGTTGTTGTGAATGAATTAATCTGGTTTATCAGATCCCTGCACAAATATACTTTCGGTAGCCTCCAAAAATGTTGGTTAACTTTTTTCCGGGACACCCTGTGTGTGTATATATATATATATATGTAAATATTATAAAAAAGTTTAAACTGAAGAGCGACGTTGAGCCACCATCTTGTTTTAACTCCATTCCATTATACACCATGACAGATTGATGATCGCATGTGCTATCAGCTTTTTACATGAAACTAACAGTTTCTGCCATTGCCTACTAATTGTATGAATTCAGTATATGTATATATATATACACACACACCCATATAGATAAGTGTTGAAAAAACCCAATAACCAGAGCTAATATAATGTATTATATTTAAAAGCTATACAGGAAGTCTTCGCTTACTGAACGGTGCTGAGGAGTCGGTCTACCACTATAAACCGGTTTCTACCTCAGACCCAACATGTTCAGATCGATGAAACCCTGGTACACCCAACAGACACTAATGTATAGTTTTTAAATAATATATATATATATATATATATATATATATGTAGTGTGTAAAATGCCACATTTGTTTACAGGCCATCACGTGAGTATGAAATGTTAAGCAGGGGAGGAAGAAGGGTGCATGTAAGCAGGTTTTGATTTATTTTCTCTTTTTAATATATATATATATATATATATATATACATAAGGATATAATTCCAAAAAAGTTGAACTCCTGCAGAGACTGAACTCAAATGTAAGACCAATGATGATAGATCATCATATATGCACTTGTACAGGTCGACTAAAATATGAAAACAGAAAAAAAAAATGATGAAAAGAAAAAAGGGAGGATATAGATAGATAGATAGATAGATAAAGAAGCAACCAGTTATGAAACTTAAGCCTAAACAAATTTAGATTCTGATTTTTTGAGAAAAGATAAAAATAAAATATTAGTTATGACAGGAAGTGAATCCTTTTTGTGTAGTTTACTTTTCCCTTAACAATGGAGAGAGAGAGAGAGAGATATAGAGAGAGATATAGAGAGAGAAATAAAGTTTATGACAGTCCAGTTACAACACGACGCATCCACCTTTCTTCTTCTTCTTCACTTGAAGAGCTGCTCTAGTCGCAGTCTCAAACACCTCGCGAACCCCGTCTTTGGTTTTGGCGGAGCATTCTAAGTAGCTGTAGGCATTAATTTTCTCGGCCATGGCGCGGCCTTCTTCTGGTCGTACGGGCTCTTGCTTCATCTTCATGAGTTCCCGTTTTGTGTTCTCGTCATTGCGAAGATCCTTCTTGTTGCCGACGAGAATGATGGGCACATTTGGGCAGAAGTGCTTCACCTCGGGTGTCCACTTTTCAGGGATGTTCTCTAAACTGTCAGGACTGTCGATGGAGAAGCACATGAGAATCACGTCCGTATCTGGGTAAGACAAAGGCCTCAGTCGATCGTAATCCTCTTGGCCGGCTGTATCCCATAGAGCCAATTCAACCTAAAACAAAGAAAGATAAATAGTTTTTTTTTTATTAAAACAGCAATAAAATAAAAAAATTTTTTTTATAATAGCTGTAACCGCAACCTTCTCAATCAGTCATTGTTTTTATCTCCCCTTGAAAAAAGGAAGGAAAGTAGGAAGAGGAGAGGAAGGAAATCAAGTATTCTTTTTCTTTCTTTTCTGATAGCAGACAATTGTTTTGCGCCTTAAGTGTCAGTTTTAATTTTTGTCACGTTTTTCTATTTTCCTCTCTGCTCAGCTTTTAAAAAGTATTTTTTTTTTAATTTAATTAAAATTAAAACTGATCTTGAATCTTTACTAGTCAGCTTTTAATAAACCATAGCATGTCCATTGTTTCTTTAAATCTATAAAGCTAAAAGTAATTTATAATGTTCAGTTTTATTATTTAAATTATTTGTAGTGTAAACTAGAGGAAAAGGATATGTATGTATAAATATATTTTTTTTTTTCCTTATGGTATATTTTTTCTCATAATTATAATTTTAATATTTATTTCGTTGCATGTTTGAATGTTCACTATTATAGATGTTTCATCTTCAAATTATTTTAATTTTTCCTTGTTTTAACCTCCACTTTATTTGATTTGTGATTTATTATCATTTTCTGTTATTATTATTATTTTTAATTTTAGACTTTGTTCATACTGTATTTCAATATTTTAATTTGATGTATCCTATATATTTTCATTACTATTATTATTATTGATCTTACAAATGGAGTAGTGTGAAATTGCATGAGGTTCTGTTTCCCATATTGACTGAATGTATGTGTTTTTTTTAAATAATACTAAAAATTTTCTTGCTGGAATTCTATGTGATGTTATAAGGGTCGTTGATGAAGAGACCTTTTGGAATCATCAAAAGTATAATACCAAATAAAATTTTCCGAATTGTTTTAGAAACGATCGTATTCGTTGTTTGAATTCTTGAAACTGATATAAATAATTTTCTAATTTCGTTATATATTATCTATATATATATCAGGACCGGCGGGACAGTTATAAAAGTGTGTGTGTGTGTGGGGGGGGGGATCTCCTAAAAAGTGTGGGGGGGGGGCTGTTAAACACATGCATATATAACTTCATTATTGATGACTGTAAAGTGGGGGGGGGGGGCTTGAGCCCCCCCCCCCCCTGCCCCGCTGTCCATGTATATACATATATATATATATATTTATATTAATAGTGTATATTTCAAAAGTTCAAAGCATTAATTATGATTTCAAATATCTGAAATACTGTTGTGTTTTTGTATAGGAGATATGAGCAGAGTGCTCAATTGCGTATGTAATAGGACATATATATTTTTTAAATTTCAAATAACACTATATATCGATTTTTGCAATTGTACAGAACAATTGGAAATTTAGGCGATAGTGTTAAAAAAACAAACAAACAAAAACAAGCGTGACTGTTCTTCAGTTGACGGTTTAATAGCTCATATAATCTTTGTTTCGACTAAGGAGACATTTATCATGGCAGTGTTTTAAGTGGAGTGAACCATGAGTGAAAATTAAAATTCATTTTGAAAGAATTTTATGAATAAATAAAAACTTTTGTTTGAATGTCTTAAAACGTTTGCTTTTGAATAAGCAAATTTAAAAGCTAATTTTATGTATGAACCAGTTATCTCCCCTTTTCTCTCAAAGACTATATTTTATAGATCAAACAACTCGCTATCACTTTGCAAAATTCTCTACTTAAAATACTTGAAACGAAACTTTAAAAAATAAACTTTTCATTGTTGAAACCAAAAAACAAAAATTTCGCATTTATTTATATGAATAGATAAACATTAACATTTTGGTAATTTTTATACAAATTTATTTATCTTTTAGATAAGACCCTAATGAAATCAAAAGAAAGAAGAAATAAATAAGTCAGTTTCCAAACAATGGGCCGGAAAGGGACACAATAGTGCTGCATAAACAACTGTCCTCCCATCGCAACCAAGAAGAAGGAGAACCCACCACCATTGTTGGCATTTCTGAATTCTATTGACTTGCTAAATATTTGTCTACGAAATAAAACTATTTCTCAACGGAACTATTTGTTATATTGAATGAAAACAATCGTTGAATTAAAAAACCAAAAAAACTAACAAATTATAGTTAATTAATAAAAGTATTTTTGTACACAGCAATATGCAAATTAGTTAATTTTGCTACTGATATCATATAAGCAGTATATAAAATAGATAGGGTGTTGCTATTGTGTAAATTTGAATTAATTTGAAATAAGGTGTTTTGACCTCAGTGTTCGTGCGAGAACCCAAATTTTGCATTTATCCATTCAGAAGTCATGGTTACTTGGGTTTATTTACTTGCCTCCCCACGAGGAGTCGGGGGAGTATTCGAAATTGATTATTTTTTATTAAAAATAATCAAAATTTTTCCCCCCCTTGTCAACTATGATAGAAAATATTCTTCTCATCTACTATATTTATACGGTCTGTTGAAAGAAAAGTGAGAAACTGGCACTATGTGATATTAATTCTGTCTATAATCTTTAAACTTAGATCTACATGTGCTCTACCACAGATATCGAGCACTCTCCCGTTGTAAACATAGCAATATATAATACAAGTGTACACCCTCTGTCAAAAATGAGGGGGAAAAGAAAAATTATGCTTTACCAGTGTTCACATTAATATCCAGTCTCCACGGGCAAAAGGTGTACCACCACTGTCTTTGTCTCAACAGAGGAAAGGCAGCATTCTCTCTGTGTGTTTCTGCTGCGTCGATTAGCTTGCCAGAGGAGATTATGACGATGACTACCATATCCACATTTAAAACGGCTTTGGACAAACATTCAGACTATATGTGGATGTGAATACCTTCTACCTGTCTCTTTACATGGCTTGTTGCACTATGTCTTTTTTGCCAATAAATTTGATTTGATTTATTTAAAATAATGTCTCAATCAAGGAAGTTAAAAGAAATAAGAAAGAAAAAAAGAAAACGTCTCAATCGATATAAAAAGAAGAAAGAAAAAAGAAAACGTCTTATTATGGAAATAGAGTGAGAGATTTCTTTCCGAATTCATTTCAGACATCAAGGTAAAGTGTGGGTTGTCTGACTTGCTATTTGCTCTATTCCTCCCCTAAACACTTGAAATGTTTTTTCTGGCAAGTCTTTTTACTTGTGTGATGGGAGGGAAGTACATTTATATATATATATATATATACACAGGGTGAGCCAAAAGTAGGTGGACAGTAAAAAAGATTTATTTAGAGATCACTTATACATTATTTATCAACGCAAGTGTTCAAACTGTTTTCTTTCTTGATTTACACAGCTTTGAAGTCTGCCTCTTACGCTTCGACAAAAAAAATGTTTTATTTACTGTTCGTCTACTTTTGGCTCACCCTGTATATATATGCAAATAAATACAAATTGGTTTTTATTATAGAGTGGAGGATTAGCCAACTCTTTCAAATTAGAAAGTTGCAGAAATAAGAAATCTATTAAAGATTTTTTTAAGTGCTCAATGGATAAGTAGTGCAGAAGTTTACGACCCAAGTTTCACCAAACTACGATTGTCAGATAATCTTGTGCGATGGATGGTCATATGAGTGACAAGGCTTTTAAATACTCTTCCTATATATGTTTCGCACTTTTATGTTCCGGAACTTTTTAAATGAGGATTGATTATTCGGACTAGTGTTCTCACCTTGAATGTTATTCTCACAACGTTTTGGCCGATGTAACCTCCGACTTCTTCAGATGTATCTTGTCGAACTCTGAAATAAGTACGGAATTTCGAAATGAACTCTTTATTTAATCCACGGGGATAGCTTGCTCTCGTTGCGTCAGTCATGACCGAGTAGCAGTAAGTAATTCGTAATTGTATTTTTAGTATTGCCCGTATTGAGGATTGAACCTTCAACCTCCAGAAGAGTGTCACTTAGAACTGATTATCACTTAGCACTTTTATCCGTTGCACCATGGATCCTTCCTATATAGTAAGATTGAAGAGGTGTCCGTCATTGTGCAAGTGAAAAACTGATTCTTGTCCAGGCAAGAATGGTGGGTTTCCATGTGTAAAGTTTGTGATGAACGATCTCATTTTTGTGTCTTTCGTACTTATATTTCATCTGTAACATCCGATCGGTGATGCTGACAGCTTTTTAATTTAGGGAATTCTGCCTCTCACAGATTTGATTCTCATTAGTACCGAGGAAATTCTATGGGTCCCTGTTATAATTCCAAATGGGTCTCCATTTATGTAATGACTCCTGGAACAGATCACAACCCCACCCCCGGACTGCACTCCAAGAAATTATAAATAAGTGTTGAAGCTGATACAATGCAAGATTACATAGAGCTTACAGATGAACTTGAAGAAGCTTAAGGACCGAAAAAGCTTTCTTTGAACTTGAAGAAGCTTAAGGGCCGAAAAAGCTTTCTTTGATGAAACAAGTTAAAACCATTGAAATGTATTTCACGGTTTCATATCAGAAAATAAAATTTTTCAGTTACAAAGAAACTGGTGGTTTGGTCCGAGTTGACTGTCTTTACAGTTAGTTTGAAATGGTGGAGGAAATAAGAAATTTCCTACTTAATAAGAAAAAGGAAGAGGATAAAAAGATGAGAGGAAGTCAGTCTGTATTAGCTGTTATTTTAATAAGTTATTATGAAACAAAATTTAACGGTAAACATTTTTTTAAATGCAGTTATTACAAAAATATAATAAAACAATTACAAAAATATATGAAAGTACAAATTACGAACTTACTGTAACTTGGATAAATTCCGGCTATTTCAATTGTGAATTTTATTAAACTTTAAAAAAATTAGGTGTATGTTCTAACCTGATTTTAGTGCATTAATTTTTAAATAATGTGTAATTTATATGTGTCCAGCTGGTATAATTATATACATATATATATAATTATTTTTATTCATACAGACATGTACAATATCTGCAACACTGGCATGTCAATGTTATCGATCTACAGCTGTTAAAAACAGATCTCGTCAAGCCAAATTAGAATCTGATCCTTCCCTCAGATCATATTTGGGAAGAATGAAATGGGGGAGAAAAAAAGGAGAAAAATAAGGAAAAAGAAAATTTTAAATTTGGAAAGTCACGTGGTCAGATTTGAGACCGTTGAAAATAGAAAATAATATAATATAGAATAAAAATAAAATATTATTATCGCTATTATTATTTCTATTATCATTATTATTGTTATTATTATTATCAGTATTTCTAATTTTTAAAATTGATTCCAGAATGTATAATTTTAGTGTTATTTATTAGAATTTGTCTTAAATCAGAGGAAGGGCAGTTATGTTTTTGTAGATGTTGGTAAATTGAGCTAGAGTTTACAAAATGCATGGTGAGGCGGCGAGATAGGGTAGTGCTTGTAAAATTAACAATACTGGAAGCTAGCTACATAAAAACACAACAACCTAAAATTAACAACATCACATATGGAACCAGTGGTAACATTTTAAAATGCTTAACGTAATGCGATTTTGTTCTGTGGTGCCATCCAGCATTGCTGAATTTAAATCGTCAACGACTTCCTGGAACAATGCGAAAAAACGTTCTATGCGCGTTTTTCTGCCGTCTTTTCAAAATTCTCTTCTTTCTCCAGCTTTTTTGTTCATTTGCTTTTGACATCTGAGGATGATTCGACGAAGAATCGAAAACGTTCATGAAACCTGTGAAACCTATGGAACATTTATTCATTTTTTTGATTTTAATACAAAAAGACTATCAGAAAAATTGAAAAAATAAAAAAAAGGTATAATTAAACAGACGAATTCTGTTATTTTTAACAATGTTTGCATATATATATATATATATATATATATACACATACATACACATATGCATATATATATATTAGTGTTGGGACGATTAATCGAAATCGGAATTGGGAATCAGAAAAATTAGAACTTTTTCAAGTATCGGAAAAATTTGTGCCTATTTTCCGATGCCAGAAATGATTCTTTTAATTGTATTTTTTGGTTGTTTTTGTTTAAAACTTAATTTCCCATTGACAAAATAATAAATATTTATTGATTTTAAACACCAGTAATCTATAGACTACCCCCCTCCCCCCAAAGTGTATTTTTACATTTGCGAAAATATATGCACATATTACATGGGTTTGTAAGGTAATTAGAAAAAAACCCCCCCAAAAAAAAAAACCAACAACTCTATAGCTAACTATTTAGAGATTTAAAAAGAATCAGAATAATATTGGAATCGTCCCATCACTAAAATTTTATATATATATATAAATAAATATATAAATAAATAGATATACTTTCTGACAAAAACAAGATCTTGTATGAAGCAAAATTGGTTTTAATTAAAAAATAAGTTTTCTTCATAGCCACACCATCAGATTTTTAAGAAAAATGGATTATGGAAATTATTTGCCACGTGTATCAAAGAAAAACATGGATGTTTTGATGAAAGTGTTCAATAGTAAGTTGTTTTTTTCTGTAAATCTGAAGATTCATTTGTCTATAAGATTCAGACTTTGTAATTTTCAATGATCTGATTGGGTGGCGATGAAGAAGACGTTATTTTTTAATTAAAACAAATTTTGCTAGATACAATACCTTGTTTTAGTCGGAAAATATCTCAGTTTATAATTGCTTTCGAATTACATATGAGATCCTTAGGATCGTTTAATATCCGTTAAAGCTAAAACACTCAAGTTTGACTATACAACCAAAATACATTTAATACATTTAATATATATATATATATATTAAAAGTCTTAATGAATGAATTTTTTACATATTTGCACAAGCTGAAGAACTGTCTGGTTTACTTGGATTCAATTGAGGCTCTGTTGTCGAGAAAGTACTGACACTCTTCTTCCTTATACAATGAACTACCCCGAGTAGCATATCAACGATGAAGATGTGAGCCTCGTGTAGTAAAATAGTAGGAGTTCAGCTCGGCCGTTCCTCAATATATATTACAAGCCATTTACCAAACATGGAACTTACCTATTGCAGTGTTCACTTTTATATTTGTATGTTGATTGCTTGAGGGTTTTTTGTTTTGTTTTTACTAACAAATCATCAAAAGCCTTGATAAGTGATGGGGACGGTTTGACAAGTATTTAGACGACCATATTGTAGCATGCAGAGAAGCAGTCCCATGGTAATGTGTATTAAATTTATAAAAGTCATTTGTCATTTTGGGGCGGGTTTCCTCACATTGGTTGTGTCTTGGATGTTGGTTAAAGTGTGATGGATATCGCGAGGTTCGGAGTTCAATCCTAGCCAAAGACAGCAAGCTGATTTTTTTTATACATTTATGAGTCACCATTTATTAAGGCGAAAAGCCACTCCATCATAAGGCTTATAAAGGGATGGATAGATTGTTAGTTGAATGATGAAGAACATTATGAGAGAAAGAAAAAGTAAAAAAAAAAGACTGTTTCATCCTCATATTTGGTTTAACGTCCGTTTTACATGTTGGCATGTGTTGGACGGCTTTTAGAAATAGACATCCAAACTAACTAGATCTTTCTCTCAAGTTTATTCTTAGCACTTTCTCCCATATTTCCCTTGGTTTTCCCCCTGTCAACTGACACTGCTACCTCAACTGTTCTACATCGACTAACCCTAAAACTCTCATCCATGACCATACCATCGAACTCTACCCTTCTGCACACTTCTCCCTATACTGTCCAGATTTAATCTTCCTCTAAGGTCATCAGATCTAAGCCTGTCTTTAAGACTCACATTACACATCCATCGTATCATTCTCATATCATTTTTCTCCATGCAACACATCTTTAAGCCTTACTGATCAGGTTTCACCTTCATACATCATACTGCGTACACATGCCTGATAGTTAATTTTTCTAGTCAAACAGTCTGAGATGGTTCAACTTGGGTAGAGTTAGCCATAAGAAAGAGAAAGAAAATTGAACTTCCGGCTTTGTTTAAGAAAATTTTATTTCAACTTTTGCAAAATATTACTGATACCTCATCTGAGCAAAGGAGTCTGTTTAAAGAAAAAGAAAGAAAGAAAGAAAAAAAGCATGAAACACATACGCATTAATACATAGCTTATATGAAAGATTGGATAAGAATGACTTCCATTCTGACTAGAATGTTTAAATAAAAATAACAAGGATAAAATAGTGAGCCTCTCCATCTTCTTACACATAAAGTTATCTTGTTGGATTTTCAAAGTCAGACCCAAAAAGTATTTAAGGGTTAAATGCTTTTTGTTTTAAATATGACACATTTCAACAAAATGCCTATTTAATATAATATTCAACAGAAAATGTGTCAAACTGCAACTGGTTTCACATCTGCAACGAGTCTGTTAGTATGTATTAGTATGATGTTGCATCAGCACACCCGCTAAATAGGTAATCATTATCTGACTTCAAACCAATAAAAAATAAAGCATGTAAGGGTTAAGCTGACAAATCAAACTTTGCTTCTGACAAGCCAATTTTCAAATACTTACTTAAAAATAAAATTTTTTAATTGAATAATATAATAGGAGTTGTCTACCTTAAGTTTTAAAATATGCAAACAAATAAAACTAAAAAGACTTCACTGCATCGCGGGCAACGCCGGGTAGGGACAGCTAGCTGTCTACAAAAACATGGTGCCTGTATCTATAACAGTTTGTGTTAATTTTGGCCCCTTTTACGTCTTGAAAAAAAAACAATGGATATCAACTGTAAGTGTGCCTGCACGAATAGTCTATAGTAATGCAAGAATTGTAGAATTCCTGGCTGCACCTCCCCTGAAGTGGTTTTGCTTAAGTCCAGTAGCCAAGAAATCCAGGACGACTGGAAACAATGCCAAGATAAGCAGAAAAAGACTGGTATTCTTTCAGAGTTTTCATTCTCGGCCAAAAAGCAGAGAACTCACATCCATGGAAGACTAGCAATTTAAGCAGAAATCCGCTTTCTCTGAATAATAAAAAAAGTCAATTTTTGCTAGAGAGGGGAGAACATGCATCCTGTATACCTATGCATGTACCAATATTTAGATGGGCCTGTGTGAAAATAATATTAAGAACGGTATTTTTCATGTAAGGTTAAAATTAAGAGAATAGAAAATTCCATTTTGAAGTTAAAAGTTTAGAATTAGGACTGTGTGGCAGGATATGACATCATAGGAGAAAGTATGTAGCAGAAAAGGGTTGATTCCTGCCCCTGGGAACTTGAGGTGATCGGACCGGTGTAGCATAACCACTGAAGTTGTTGAGGTTGAGCAAGAGGATTTGTTCTGTGTCAGCTTCTGGGCCGAATTGAAATCAAAGGGTACATTAGAAGCAAAAGTAGAAACCGGTTCACAGAAATAACGGAAAAAAAAAGAAAGAATGTGCCGTGGAATAATTAAAAGTCAAGACTGGAAATCATCATCTGCTAGTATAATGAGATTCATGCAACATATTAAAAATAATTTTTTTATGGGAACCGCTCCAGACAAGGCATGGAGTCACTTTATGTAAGGTGCTAAAAGGAACGAAAAGTTGCTTAATAACAAAAAGAGAGAAGGTAGAATCACTTTAAAACAAGTCAGTCTTTTAACTGACGATGATAAATTCAGATGCAAAATAATCGAACCTAAGGGCGAAATATTAGCATGACAGTGACAAACCCTGTCATCCACAGCGGAAATACCTCAAGGGACACAAATCCATGCGCAACATGGCACTTGAGAATACTCCGACATTTAGCGAGTGCTGATGGAGAAGCCTTTCAAGGGGCTACCATTGAGTTTGGCCTCCTGTACTATCACCCGGGAAAGCGTCGACCAGAAAAACACAATGACCTTGCCGTCTACCAAGGATACTTAACTACTTTGATTATCTGTCAGTTATCAGACAAACCAAGCCTGAAAGAGACCCCACCACCAGCGTTCAATCCCATGGACTCCAAACAGGCTCATGAGATGTGCAGATTTTATTTTCTTCAAGAGGAAATAAAAAATAAAAAAAAGCCTTACATTTCAGTTATTTGAACTAACACGATGGTATAATGGGACCTCACAAATTAGAGTGAATAAAACTATTGAGAGAAAAGCCTCAAAACAGTGCACATTCCCTCCTGATAACTCCCTTGCAGGAAGTAGCACTTGGGACTTTCACCAAAAGATTAAAGAAAATTGATGGTGTATACACCAGAATGCTAAGAGCTGCTCTTAACATCTGGAGACAGCAACTCTATGGGAACCTCCCTCAGCTCTGATCAGAGAAAGAAACATATTTGCTGGAGGGCAAAGGATGAAATAATCAGCAATGTTCTGCTGTGGATGCCAAAACAGGGATGTGGCTCAGTAGGTAGACTGCACAGAACTTACACCAAACAACTAACAGAAGACTCACAAATGCACCTATAAAGACCTACCAGGTGTGATCAGTGGCACCACGACTAGATGATGATGATGAACTCCCCCAAACTAATATACAATATATTCATGTAGTAGAACTTCTCCAGTGCAATGACAACAGTATGAGAATTTTACTATCTGCTCGTTTTTTGGTGAGCTTCTATGACTTGTCTGTTTTTGATCAGCGTTTTAAGCAATTCAACAAACCAATAGGAATAAGAAATCAACGGAATAAAGTAAAACGTTTCATTTGGAAACTATTTAAAAACAAACCTTAAAAGGTAGGATCAAATTTTATTGATCTTTCATGAGTGTTAGTCCGTTTTTCCTGATTTTATCAAAATGGAGTTATTAGTAGGCCGGCTCAAAACCAATTTTATAAAACCGGTTAAGCACCATTTTCCATATGATCACTAAAACTGAATTGCCAGTTTCTGCAAGACATTTCTATTGCTTTCCTTTGAATAAATATCGTAGTCAGTCAGCGTCTCACTAGCCAAGAGCTGTCTGTTTCATCGAAACAGATCAAACATAAATTCTCACCTTTCTGGTACCTTAGATCAGTGTCTTGTCATTTCCTTTACTAACATCTTTTAAATGTTATGACCAGTTCCGTTAGGGGATTGCTTTACTATACGCTTGGATGACACTGCCGTAAACTTGGAAAATAATACATTTTCCCTAACTTTTGATAATTTGAAAGTTTAGTGTCTAATCGATATGAATTCATTAAAAGGAGAACAAAAAAAAGTTAGATGGGTCTAAGTCTGCCGAAACAGGTTTTGAGAAGGGCTAACAATTAAAAAAACAATCATTCTCAAAACATAGTTAATGAGCCTTCGTCATTCTGTCTTCCAAAACATTTTACATAGATTTATATGACTATTAAAGCAGATTTTTTGGTAAAACTGGTTTGTCTACCATGGAAAATTATGACACCTATCATAGTGCCATTCGGCAGCTTGGCCTTGTTTGGAATATCAACCCATGCACGAGGGGGGGGGGGGGGAGGATGTCAAAAGTTCACACCGGCATCTAGCAAGATTGACCGTCATAAGCAAGGCTCGTGTTAAAGTCTCAGTGATATACAAACTTTTAGAGGGTTGTTGGAACACAAACACTTGAAAGATTTGAGGGTCTTCTAAGCCTAATCTCAGTTAAGAAATAAACTCAGTGTTAACTAATTAGAAAAAAGTACAATTTTTGAAATACAAAAACGTCTCATCTCTGTATGTGACTATTTATTCCAGTTGGTTTGCTCACAGCAAAGAAAAGGCTAGTCCTTTGATCAAGACGTTTTCTCTGACCAAAGCAACAAGAAAATGTTGACTGACCACTTATCCAAGTTCCAGCTGCATCAACACTAAAGTTTTGTGGATCCTTAGACACAGCGTGGGCATAGAATGATTGACAGAGCAACAAGTCAATCCTCAGGTCATCAGACTCCATTTAATACTGAGTAACTTGGAATACAACACACCCCAGAATACGGATTGTATTACAGGCTAAAATAGCTAAAAACTATTGTTTTTTAGCAAAAATTTTTGCTCAAAAAACACCAAAAGTTGGAATCAATGAAACAAGTACTGGTGAGCCAAGGAAAGCTCCGATTGGCCAGAATCAAATGCTAACATTAAATTTCTAACGTCAATTTTTCAAATTTATTCAACATTACGTCGGCTCACAAACTTATCCTCACATATGATTTGAGAATTGTTAAACTTGTGATTAAATTTAAAACGTACAGATAAAGAGTTATATTGTTTAAAATTAATATAATTTCAAACAATCTAAGTATATAACTCTTTATCCGTCCATTTTACAATTACAGGGTGGTTTGTTTTTCGATCTAAATTATCACTAATGCTTTTTGTCTCTTCCAAACATTAAAGAGTTATGTCTCTGAATTTTTGAGATGAGGATTGATAATTTGTATCATTTGGACTACTATTCTCATCTTGAGCGTTACTCTCACAACGTTGCCGCCGATGTAATCTCAGACCTTCAAGTGTATCTTGTTGAACTCTGGAATCTGCACGAAACCCTTAATTTAACTCACGGGAGTAGCATGCCCTCGTTCTGTCAGCCATGATCGGGTAGAATTCTTCAGTCATTCGCACTTCCTGTTATCGCTCACCCTGAGGATTGAACCTTCAACCTTTAGAAGACTGCACCTAGAACTGAATTTTATTTAGTACTTTATCCGTTACGCCACGGCATTGGTTGGGAATAGAAATTAGTCGTAAACATTGACAAATATATATAAAAAAAAAAAAATCCCTACAGCATTAAATAACGGACCCGAGGACACAGATCAAGTAAGATTGTATTTAAAGTAAGTGTTTTTATTTTCCAAAATATTTTAGTTTTTTTTTTTTTTTTAGCAACTTTCCACAAATCTAAGGCCTACAGGACAGGATCAAATTGCAGTATCTGTTCTGTCCACATTCCCAGTAAAAGTCCTTTGCGACTGAGGCAATATATGTATTACTCCCAAACTAGAGATACCCTTTTAAGTTTATTTTTTAACTTATAAGCAATCTTATTACTATTTGTAAAACGATCGGACAAAAACTATAAAATTAAATTGTCTATTTAGAAAAAGAAATTATAAAGTATTAAATTGTATAAAGAATAAGAGGCCAAGAACTGGTGTCCTGTTAATCTAATTTCTAAAATAATTACAATATTTAACTCGATCCGGAAGCTGACAAAGAGGAAATAAACAAAGAAAAAATAATTTAACTATTTTGTTTAAGCTGATTTCTTTAATTATTATATCCTTCAAAACTATCGCTATCTTGGATTAGATCTGTTGACTCCGAGAAGTTGATTTCTTACGCTATTGCTATAAATTTGTTAGTTCAACAGATACGATACTCAACTGCTGATTGCCTTTGGATGTGACCGGCTGTTCAGGTTTTGAATCTCAGCATGGATACACTTACGTTTAGCCACACCGATGAGTTATAGATGACGCAACAGCTCTCTGTAGATGGCTTGTATAATTATATACACACACATATATATAATACATATATATATATATATATATGTATTATATATATATATATAACCAATGGATTTTAAAAGAAGCTATTGGAGTAGAAGGCTCTCCGGCATCTGGGGACCTCCACTGTGACGGGATAAGATCTAGCTAATTGTCGGGTCGGTCGAGTGTATTTACGTCAAGGAGGCACCAGAGGAATAAGTTCATCGGAGCACATTCAGGGGCTGGAGCTTGGTGGACAGTGAAAGGCCTATTAAATTAGATACTCTTTTTTGGACCTTGTCGAAGAGGGAGAAACTGATGGATGGTGCAACAGCCCAGATGTGACAACAATACTCCATGCATGGGCAGATGGTGGTTTTGTATAAATATGATACTGTCAGGTGTGATAAGTTTTCTAGCACGGTAGAGGGAGCCCACCTTCTTTGCAGCAGTCTTGGCAATGTATTTGTCCTAATTCATGGTACTTGTGAATGTTAGGCTGAGGAGTTTGAACGTTACAGGGAGGATGTTATTAGCCACGGCTATCAGTTGTTGAAGAGGTTTCTCGTAGTTGTTGAAGGAAAGGAGCTGTCTTAGCAGTATTAAATGTTACCATCCATTTATGACCCCTTCCACTACAAACTGGAGGTCACTTTCTAAAGATTCAGCCATTGCCTCGGATATGTGCGTGTTCGTTTTACCCACATGACTAGAGTAGAGAAAAGTAAGAATAAAAACCATTTAATTACTACTAAACCACTTAACCCAACGGGTTAGTACTGTCTATATATTAAATACTAGCAAATAGACCTGATGTTGTTCAGGATTTAACGAGGAACCCCACGTCCTTTTTCACTATTCTCATAACACCATGTTACTTTGTTTTTTTACTGCCTTAAATTTTACATGGTTTAAATTTCATCAAAATTGGATATATGTATTTTAAATTTTAAGGGGGGAGGGGCACAGAGATTCGGGACTACTAAAATTACATACAGAATTTATGTCTCAAACTAGCAATACACATTAAAAAATTTAAATTGCTTAAAATATCTCAATAATGGAAAAAGCTGGATGATCTAAGAAAGAATCTTTTACATTTTTTTAAAATCTGACTAACAATAAGGAAATTATGACTATTTTTCTGTCTCGCACGATTGGATATTTTTCCCTATTTAAGAACATGTGTTTGTCACATTTTCTTACACTAAATTTTCAGTAAAAATGTTAAACCTTTGTTAAAACACAAGATTAAGCAATGAAATTTGCCATAAAAATGTATTTTTGTACAAGGAATCAGAATATGCCAATGAAAATCTCCATAAATTAATGGTTTCTAAGTAATCGTCAGTAAATGCACATAAATATGCTGCAATATCTTAAAATACCATGTATCCATTAGTAAAAAAAAAAAAAAAAGCCAGGACTCAAAGTTAAATTGTAATACATTTTATGTTGCCTCCCCAAAATATGAGATTTTACTTAAAACAATTTTTTTTTAATAGGCAATTACATGTTAACATCCTGAAAAACTCGGCAGAAAAGAAGGAAACAAAAACAATTATTTTAGAATTAAGAGTGGGGATTAGTTTCACATAACTTTAATGTAAAATAATCCCATTTCAGGGCCATTCTAGCGTTTTAGGGCAGTTTTTCGGGAGGGGGGGAGGGTCTCCGTTTTTCTTTTTGTTAGATGATTATGTGTAGTTTTACGAGGGTCGTTGTGGGGGGCCTTACCACTCGAACTTCGAGTTAGTGGTAGGACTGGAGGCAATTCTGTGGGAACACAGAAAATTTAGCAGAAAGAAAAACATTTTAGAACTTAGAGTGGGGGATTAGTATCAAAAATTTAATGTAAAATAATTCAACATTTCCGGGCCATTCTAGCGTTTTAGGGCAGTAGTCAATTTTTTTTTTTCTATAGGAAATAAATCCTGTGCGTTTTTCTTTATGGGTGTCTGCTTTTTTTTTTTTTCTAATGGGCTTTTTGTAGGATTGAGGGCTTGCCACTTGGACTTAGGGTTAGTGATAAGGTTAAGGAAGTGGTTTTGTTTGGGATGATGGTTGCCATTCGGACTTAGTGTTAAGGGAGTTTTTTTAGGGGGTGGCTTGTCACTCAGATTTAAGGTTAATGGTACGACAAATTCAAGAGAAGGCATTTTTAGGTGGACCTGTCACTCAAATCTAGAGTTAGTGTTAGAGTTATTATTTATTGTATATCAAGTTTTCAGCTTGAAAAAATATTTTTTAAATTGCACTAAAAGGCAAGAATGGGAGATCATTTTACGTTAAATTAATATGCGAAACTGATCCCCCACTTTAAATTCTAAATTATTTTTTGTCTTGTTTCGCCAAGACTTTTAGGGTGTTCACACGTAATCACACACAAAAAAAAAGTAGAATTATATATTTTTTTTAATTGGCGACTAGAAAGTTCAAAAGTAGAGTGAAAAACAGTAGAATCAAACAGCATTAACTTTTTTTAAGTACAAAAAGTATTATTTTACAAAGCTAGTTTATAGCGAGCTACTGCCGCTGATTGTTATATCAGTAATACTAGCAATCATTGTTGACTTCGCTCAAAAGGGGACAATATTTTTTCGGATAAATTAATCTAAAACTACTACTATCGAAACACAAAACATACAATTATAATTTTAATGCATCAAAGATTGATTTATTTACTAGTTGAGGTACGAAAAATAATTTTTTTTAATTTTTTTTATTTTATATTCCATACGTCATTTTGAAGGTTTATTTTTAAGATTACAAAAAAAAAAAAAAAAAAAAATAAAAAAATAATGGATCAATTAATTTCGTACTCCGACAATAAGTGAAATTGATACCCCCACCCCATGGTTTTCCAAATTTCATGACGAAATTCCCCAAAGACGAATGGTACACTATCTTTAAGAGAAGAGGGTGGGGGGGAAACCCCAAAAAACCGGAAGTAAATGGCATTAACAATTTTATGACTATTTGCTGAAACTCTTCAAATCTATAATGTAGATTATAATTTATTAATGCATTTCTGATCAAAATGGTGGTATTTTGACGACTTAAATCCGTGATTATATAAACTGTTATGGTCGGTGGATATTGCTACTTAAACTGAAAGGTTTACCCCCCCCCCCCAAAAAAAAAACAATATATCAATTAGTCGAAAAGAAAAAAGGTCTCATTATGGAAATAAAGTGAAATATTTCTTTCTGAATTCATTTCAAACAGTAAAAGATGGGATGACTTGAACTCGCTTTCTCCCTTAACACTTTAAATGGTTTCATCTGGCAGGTTCTTTTAATATTAAAAAAAAAAAATTTTTTTAATTCTAATTTGTGTGACAAGAGATATATTTATTAATCTACAAATAAATACAAATTGGTCTTTATTATAAGGTGGAGGATTCATAGTAGTATTATAGACAACATTTTAAAGTGAAGTGGTTTTCCACATTACTCGGACAACTTATCTTATAAACACATACCAGCATGTAAAACCGAAAATGATAAAGTAAAGACGATGTTCTGCCTATTTCATTGACGTTAATAATTTTATTAAACGTTAGATATAAAAAAATATCTTGGCAAGGATAACAACCCTCTCAAAAGAAGAGTAAGCATAGATCTGTTTAATGACATTTACAACAATAATTTTATCAGTTGATATTTACAAACTTTAGGTGGGATGTGACAATGACTGTCTAGTGTGGAGATTGGAACATTTAATAAAAAATAAATTAAAACTGTCTCTTCGGCAGACAGAACAATTTAGGAGATACTAGAAGAGATAGAAACCAATATGAACGAGGACAGATCCCACTCTTATATTCTATAACTTGTTGCCAACAAAAATGAGAGAATTGATAACCCTACTATTTCAGACACGATGGAATTTCAAATGGTTGGAAATTCCAGTGTTCACATTAATATCCATTTGTAATTAGAAAAACACACATTCCAGAGCAACACACACTTGACATCAAACCATGAAACTTTATTAAAAAACGTTTATTCCTGTTCATCCGTAAGAGACAATTATATGCTTAGGCTTGCATACATTGAAAATTCACAACTTCACAGACCTTGATTGTCTCATAATTGGTTTAGTACATTTGTCACAAAATTTGGCATGGAATTATATGACCATGAACGCAGAAAACTAAATGAGCATAATTTTTTTTTTGTGGGGGGGGGGGATCGTCCAACGGTCTAAAATGGCTTTTTTCTTGTTTTTGTAAATCTAACACATTTCCTTTATTAGTAGTTGCTCAAAATCCATTAAGTTTGTAATTAGTTACAAGTATTGGTGATCCCAAGGAAAACTAAAAAATATAACATTGAAAATTTAAAGTTACAAATGCTTAAAAAAAAAAAATAAATAAATATTTAATATCATATTTTGTTTAATGGCCGTTTTACATGCTAGCAAATATTGGATGGTGTTTAGAAGTTGATTTCCAAACTAACTTATCTCTGGCTGGATCTTTATCACTTTCTCGAATGTTTTACTTGATCTTCCTCTCTGAACTGCACCTGCTAGCTACCAATGTTCTACATCTAACACAAGCACTCATATTCATTCATCTAATGTGTCCATACCATCAAAGTCTCCTGTTCTGCACACATCTCCCTATACTGTCCACATTTAATCTTCCTTAGTTCATGTTTTTAAGACTCATATTACACATCTTAATTTGTATGACTGAAATGATTTTCAAGACTGACAGGCGATGTGAAAAACGGGCATTGTTTATAAAAAAACATAAATAGTAACTAATTACAATAAAGACTGTGTGGCCTAACAGGTTAGGGGGGTTAGTCTAGTACTTAATAAAGTTGATTAAATCTGAAGTGTATGGACATACTCAAAACCACTGGCCAGAAAACTGAAATTTGAGAATTATCTTTTTAGGGGTTAAATCCAAGATCATAATGCCATTGCAAAATTAGGCTAAGTAAGCAACGCACATACAACTTGATTTTCTGGCATTTTGTCAAATAGCTGAGACCTCATTTAGCTCAGAGATGTATCCATTAATAATTCAAATTATTCAGTACCATTGATAACCAAAACATTTGGAACACTAATTTATATTTTCCCTCTACCCTGGCAATGCCAGGTAATTCTATTAGTCTAACATAATACTCCCGGATAATGCTGGGTCGGGACATCTAGTATATATAAAAAATTATCATTTAATTCATACTTGTTTAGAAATATTAAATATAGTTTTTTTCTTTTCCCATTATATATATATATATATATATATAAGTATGGTTAATATATTAAAAAAAAAAAAAAAAAAAAAAAAAAAAAAAAAAAAAAAAACCTTGACGGATTTACTAAATAAAACGGGGAGTTACAGTGATTTGTAATTTGTTTTATTCATTTATTTCCTACGATAACATCTTACAACAGAAGTATTCGTCGACATGCATTATAAAACATTTTCAGCTTTATATGGATGAAAGAAATCCACACAAGAAAAAAAACAAAAACAAAAAACAGTTTAGACCAATTCTTAAAGCATTTAAGCTGACATCAAACTGATTCTGACTAGCCAATTTTTATTTGTTATTGTTGTACCATATTATTAACACTATAATAATGTACTTAGTTATAGTTTATTTAAAACAGTAAGGCAATCCCACCTGGACAACTGGAAATATGGAAACATTTTTTCCATTATGATAGGGGGGGGGGGGGGAAATAATTTTTAATTGAATATAAAAAGAGTTGTCTGTTACAACTAAAACATTTGTTTCAGTATAAGTTCAAAAAACATGCAAACAAATAAAAATTAAAAACTAAAATATTACTGTATCACAGGCAGGTTCAGTTAATATAAAATAAAAAAATACAAAAAAAAGGCAGAAACATTTTCAACAAATATACTAGTTAAAATTTAAGCATACACTTTTTACTGTGATTTTGGCAATAGACATACTTAAATTTTGATTTTTTATTAAATCGATCAATTAAAATTATTTTCATATTTATACCCAAAACTAAAGAAAAATGATCTAAACAGTAAGAATTAAGGTACTTCTCTAGCTGGGGATCCATATCGGGAACAAAATGTTTCCAATTACGTTTTACAGAACAGACCAAAAGTGGTTGAGCCATTACCGACAGTCAGTCAATCATGACATTAAATGAAATAACTTTTTAAATTATTTTCTGGGGGTCAAATTCTTTTTAAACTCTAACCAAAAGAGTGAATTTCTGTTGAAATTTTGAGTTTTTGCCACTAGGCTGTTTTGGGGGGCAGAATATAATTTTCTGAACCTCCGCTGCAGTTAAATTCTTTTTAGTTTTGTAATTGTATACTTTAGGGTCATCTGCCTTTTTAGTTTTATTTCTTTTTGCTTTTAAAGCGTAAACTGCTTCGGACATTTCTGGTTCGTTCTGTAAATTGTGATCTGAAATATTCAGGATGATATGGATCTCCAGCTATAGAAGCACCAACATTAGTGTTAGCTAGGAAGAAAAGCCAAAATCTTAAAAACATTCTTGAAAAAGTCTGATTTATTATTACAATCATTTTTACTCCATTATTGCTATAGACCCCTCCCCACCAGAGAATCAAGGGATAAGATTGAACAATTACCATCATTGGATTCCTTGGAAAATCGTACCCCATAAAAAGTTGTTTACTCTTGTTACAGGACTTTGTTATAAATTACAAAATAAAACGCCATCTTCGTTGTTTATGAATGTCTCGCGAAAACGCAGACGCCACAATGTTATTGTAAAACACTTTAATACCACCATCAGATTCTTTGTAAAATTTAAGTGAAAAGTTGTTTGATCTTTGTATAGGGCTTTATTTTCAATGACAGACACCACAAATACAGTATATATAAGGATTTGCACTTTGTGTCCAAGAGTCTATTATAAACCCTTTCTACTATTCCAGTTCGTAATATCGTTTTCATTTATCTCTCTCCCACAGCAGGAAGATTAGACACATGGTCGGGAAAATGGGATTTGAAAAGCCAGATTTTCATTGCTATTGGGGCGAACAAAAAGGTAAAATACCCGAGTGCTGATTAGTTTTAAATGCTCTGGTTTCTAGTATCAATTGTGAAGCATTTGTCACGCCTAACCACACAAAAGAGCTGTGATACAGCTAAATAGATACCTGTGATGTTTTATTATTGCATTTTTATTGAGATGATACATATGTGGAAGATGATCACCCACTTTCCAACCATCAGCGTTTGAATGGCATAACTGCTTTAGTATTGTAATTAACATACGGCATAATCATGTTGACATCAGTTCAGTTAGACAACGTTAAGCGATGTTGAGCTTGGCCAGTACAAGATGGGTGACCATTTGGAAATACTAGGCGCTATGTTATCTTCCTTAACCGGGATATACATGACATGTGAATTTGTATTGCCCATAAACTTTCAGTTTCAGTGGAAGACGGAATGTCACCAGGACTTAGGGCCTGGGTGGCAGTGCTAAGGTTACAAATCTTATCCAATCTTTTTTTTTCCAGTATATTATGGAGGAAATGTATACCGTGAAGAACTGAAACTAACCTGTCGCAACCTTGTTAAAAGGAAACATTTAATCGAGTTACAATTTTCTTAAAAGATATTAATAGCGTGGTTACTATTATACAGACACTAGTGACTGAAAAGAAATTAAATGTCTGATACAATGTGTCAGTTTGAAAAACTTTGAAATTTGCACATTTAATTTATAATTCATGGCTCAAGGTAAAGAGATACATAAAATCTGACTCCATAATCAGAAAGAGCACACAATTTTACATAAGACTACCAAGTTTTATAATAGCTGAAAAAATAAATGGAGAAATTATTGAATTTCTTGAAATGAGGTCCATATTTTGATAAACATTTTAAAAGGATTAAAGAAAAATGTTTAATGAAAAACAAATTTTGGCCTTTAAATTCTTCTAATTGTTGAACCATTGATGGCATTTTAAACGATTTTGAGCTTCTTTTACACAGTTCTATGCACCCAGTTAAAAAAAAAAAAAAAAAAAAAAAAAATCAATTTGTAATGCTAATACTACTAAGGAGCATGGTAAACAGAGGAAGAACTGGCTAGAGTGTAAAAAGCAATATGACTGCCATCAACCTCTTGGACCAAACTGTACAGAGAACAGGCAGGAGACATCGCCTTATGCTTCCCACACTGGCATCTTGGACACTCAACACCCTAAATAGCAAAACTGGATGAAAAAGAAAATATATAACAAGTTGGAATAACAGTAAGTTTTCATAATACAGAGTGAGACACTAAGTGCAAGTATGTTGAATCTAGCTGATGAACAGTGGAAGTTTGCTTGGCAGTCAAGCATAATCATTCAAACAAAAAAATATTGGGAGGGGGTGGGATGAAAACAAACATACGTGTTAATATAATTAAAAACAAATTTTGAAAGAAAAAAATGATTGAAAAATAAACGATTTAAATAAATAACACTGTTTAAAACAAAGAAGAAAAAAATATGTTAAAAGCAAAAAGTAGAATTGGAAGAATTAAATTAAAAAAAAAAAAAAGGCAAAACTCTTTCAAGAATACCAGCCAAAATTTATTTCGAGCAAATGATACAAAGTAGAAGAGACTTTAACTACAATCTGTGGATGGGGTTATGGGTTAGTCACCGACCAACAATGAAGAGTGAAATTGTCTCATACTCTCTACATTGCTGAAGAAGGAGGGTTGGGGGTTATCATCCAATCCAACTGAGGGGCAAAAGAATGAACAGAAACTACAACCTGTTGTAGTTTGGAAAGAGCTCAGGGACAGCACGGTCTGCTTAACATACATACACATATTTAGTATAGTCTCTTCCAAGAAAAAAGGCTTTATTTTGGATAAGGTTAAAAAAAAAAAAAAGAAAGTTGCCCACCACCCCCAAAGGAAAAGATATCTCAGGTGTTCAAATTGATAGATGAAAACAGAGGCGGGGATGGGGTGGGTTGTCAAAATATTAAAAAAAATCATTTCGTGAAGGGTGCGAAATAAATACAAAACTAGACAAGAAAAATAAGTTTAAATTTAAGTAGTGAAGACAAAAAAAAGTATTTTTTTAGCCGCCTCCTTTTCTTTGCCCTTCGGTAGAGGAAGATTGCAGACAAAAGAATGGCAGAAGGTAGAATCAAGTGAAATTCGAAACTTAAAGCCAATTTCTTTTTATTTATTAAAAAAAATTTTTTAATTTTTTTTTTTTATATATTTTAAGTTTTCATTTTCTTATTTAAAATTGCGTGGAGGTGGTGGTGGTGGCGTGGCTACCAAGGAATTATGATAGATGATATTTGTTTGTTAGGTTTACATTCTAACCGTGGATGATAATTTTATTTTCATTTTAAGCAATTCGTTATCAATCTTCAAAAAAAGGCTAACTTTAATATCCAAAAAAGCAAATAAGCTCTGATTTTATACGCAACCAGGGAATTGGGAGGAGGGGGTAGAGGGAGGGGCATAGGCATCGGACCCCCCCCCCCCCCCCCCCCAAAAAAAAAACGAGTGTAAAAGCTAGTATTTCAGAGGAACGGCCACATGCAGAAAATGTACAAAATTGCGGCTACCTCATCCTTTTTATTTGAGGGAAGGGATCAAAAAAATAAAAAAATCAGTTGCGGTCAGCGCAAATTGAAGCAGACAGTTTTTAAGGAATAACAAGGGAGGTGGGGGGGGGGTGTAGAAAAAGGAGGGGAGCAGACCCCACCAAATATGTACCAGTTTTCTTTTCTCTCCTATAATTAAAGTGAGTGACGAGTCCAAGTTTCTAAGCCACTTTATACAGATAAGATTCTTAACAAAGTCAAGATAGAGATTTCGATCTGTAAGTCTTTAAAAGACTAAATTACTCTAATAATAATAATAATCATAATAATCAGGTTGTTTGTAGAAATAGCAAGTAATTTGCAGAAATTTCATTTACCTAACCTTTCGACGGCTCTCTCCATTAAAAGGAGGCACTTGCACATGGCGTCAAAGTTGATGGTTAGACTTTTGAACATATTTTAATAAAACTGTATAAAATACCAACAGTTGTTATTGTTTTGTTAAAAGCAAGGAGACGGCAAACTTTAATTTAGCAGAAGGCATCCAAGCGATTAAACATAAAATGAGGAAACTTGGTTCATAGTTGCTGAAGATAAACAATGTTGTTACTTCAGCAATGCAATAAGAAAGCAGGACATTGGAGAAAGGACAAGGATTTTATATATTTTAGCTATAAATTACTTCATAAAGATGTTAGATGAGCAGCAGAATCGTACAAGGTGAGAAGAGGAAGTAGCAAAACAAATCCATATCGGTTATTTAATACCCAAGTCCGTTTCATTATGGTATACATTTCTGTAATTTGTTTCATGCCATAATTTTCAAATATTAATTTGTATTTAGATACTTTCATAAATGCTTCTATTACTTCTCTTGTTAGTGGCTCGCTCAAGATCTTCAGAAAGAACATGTTTCATTCGGGGGGGGGGGGGGGGGGTGCAATGTTAAAAAAGAAAGATTTGTTGGAAAGAAAATAGTGTCAAATTTAATGGAACTGGCTCAGCTAATAAATTTGGGGTTAAAATTAAGAGATTATTCTAAAGTTTAACTTGCCACATTGTCTATGCATAACGGTTTCGTTGGCCATTTTAAACTAAGCATGTCCAATTCAACACACCGAATTGGAATAGCAGTGTTGAAGGAGGCAAGAAATTTATGAAGATCCGCCAAGTGTGACACGCACACACAAGAGAAAAACACAATAAACAGGAGCAAAATGGCAAGTTTCATTGGAAGAATTTTTTTATATCCAGATTCCTAATAAAATTTTTTTTTTAAATCCCCACAATAATCCAAGATTCTATCATCACTGCCAAGTATACCTTTTAATAGTAACAATTGCACCACTGCTAATGCTGACCAACAGTGGTCAAGCACCCATTTCTGAATATGAAATGTACACCCCCAACCCCTTAATGGTACTTCACATGTGTATGTTGGGGCATTAGAAGGTTAAATTGCACAAGAGCTATAATCAGTTGACCAGGTCTTATTTGAACTTGTCCAAAATGTCTTTTTTAGAAGATTATTATTATCATCATCACTTGTAATTGTTACTTGTTGAGAGGTGGTGGTGGTGATGGTGGTGGGGGATATTATTGGAAATCATTGAAGAACTAGATTGGGAGAACGGTAAGGAGAACAAAGTGGGGTCTGCTGGTGGTCAAAATGGTCAATCATGTCATGCTGGTGAGAGTAGTAGCAAGTGCTATAAAAAAAAAAAAAAAAAAAAATTGGGGGTTCGTCTCATGACAACATCTGGTTAAGGGCAAAAATAAAAATAAAAAACAGCAGACATGGTTGGAAACTGGTTAGCACATCGTTTTATATCGAACCACTGTTGTTGGCGATTTTAGTCACCATTAAAGTTATTCCAATTGAATTAGAAAAAAAAAAAAAAATTCCTTTCATTTTGTTAAAATGTTTGTAAGTTTTGTTAAAATGGTTGTTGTGCAGACCATTACAATCAGCAACTGTCAAGAATATTTATCAGGAAAGACAAACACAGATACATTTGCAAAGACCATTGAATCTTTCAGATATCGGACTAAAAAAAAGGAAAAAAAAAAAAAAACTTCCTAGAACAAAATACATCTGGCTTTCTTCTTTTTCTTGACTTGAAGCGCTGCTCTGGTGGCAGTCTCAAATACCTGTCGAACACCTTCCTTAGTTTTAGCTGAACATTCCAAGTAAGAGAAAGCACAAATTTTGTCAGCCATTGATTTGCCCTCTTCAGCCTTAACTGGCTCTTGTTTCATTTTGGCCAATTCTCGACGTGTCACATCATCATTGCGCAGATCTTTTTTGTTGCCCACCAAAATGATAGGCACATTAGGACAGAAATGCTTCACTTCTGGGGTCCACTTCTCAGGAATATTCTCCAAACTGTCAGGGCTATCTATTGAAAAGCACATGAGAATCACATCAGTATCTGGGTAAGACAAGGGCCGTAATCTGTCATAATCCTCTTGCCCTGCTGTATCCCAGAGTGCCAATTCAACCTGAAATTAAAGAACATTGCCATCAAGAATTAAAAGAATTCAGAATGTCATTAAAAATATTTAAAATCGGACTACTTATTGGTGGTGAAAAGTATTTATTAAATAGATGCAATGTAAATTCAACGCAAGAAATTTTTAAATTCATGCATCTTAAATTGATTTTAGTCATTAAAATTAAATTTTTTGTTTTGTTTTTAAATAATTTTTAATTCAAAATTTTTCATTTAAATGTAACATGAGAGAAACTCTCGGTTTAACTTCAAAAAATATTTTTAAAAAAAAACCCGGAAGATTCCTAATCGAGTAAAATTAGTTCAAAAGTTACATGGATGCTAAGTCAATTTGAAGAAACTTCATGAAACAATGGAAAGCTGAAAGCTTTTTGAGATGCTGCTGCTGCTGCAATCTTTTAAACCATTCAAGGTCTTTATTCTAAAAATAGGTATACAATAAATTAGGGTAGGGTGATTTTTAACTTCTCTTGAATATCAAAAATGTCCATGAGGAGGAACTTGGGTATTTGTCAATGGGGATATAGACCAGAAACTAGATTTCTAATTCGCACCAATTTTTGAGCAATTCATTTTTAAGATTGCGTTTAATAAGAAACGCTGGGGGGAAGATTTTTTTTTTTTTTTTTTTTTTTTTTTTTTTTTTTTTTTTTTTTAATCACTTCGACATTTTGGGAGCTTCAATCTAAATTTTAGGCACACACCCAGGGCTAGTGTTGCAATCGATACAATTTCCGGAAGTTCAACCCTTGTAGTTTTGCAGATATTTATATTTTATATATTCTATACAAAAAAAGTATTTTCCAGTGCTCTAAAACTAACTGCTCAAAAATTGGTGCAAGAACAATACCTAATTTTCTCCACAGACAAAAAAAAAAAAAAAAAAAAAAAAAAAGTTGACAATTGACCTACATATCTAACAGAAAAAAAAAACCTCAAATGTTTAGTGCAAATCTTTTAAAAAATATCTTCATAAATAATTTTACTTATCTGTAGACTATTATACTAGCTCATCAAACTTTTTCAGGACTTCAAATATTTAGGAGTATTTACCAACTGACTATGAGTACACATATTAGCCAGACTAATAAACTCCCAACAATCTAGAAAGCTGCTATCAAGACAAACTAAAAGTTTTCAAGGAATCGATCACCAAATCATCCTACTCTATGGATCAGACTCTTGCATACTAAATGTTGCTCGATCTAAGAAACTTGACAGATCATGCATCAAACAAAATGCTGTATAACCTTCAAATCATATCTGCACTTGTTAAACGCCAACTTCTAGAGCTGGCTGGACATGTACTCCGACAACGAACCTGCTGGAAAAGTGCTCCTGTAGTCTCCATAGGTCAAGCCAATAGCCGCTCGAAATTGGAGGTTCTGGATGCAATGAGTGAGCGTGCATCATGTTGCACAAACTTTGTGAATGTTTCACCGCTAATTGATGGATGACTCAAGGCAATTAGAGTTTCATGGTTATTCAAGCCATCATAAATGTTTTATTACTCAATGATTGTATGCAATTTCATTTAAAAGTTTATCATTGAGGAATATATATAAAAAAAAATAAAAATAAAAATCACTTCTGATGAACGGATAAGTTAAATGAAGTATTTTTTTGTAGGTTTCATGCTTATATAAATTGGATTATTGATTAAGATATAAATTTAACACATTCCTAGATTGTGACCTGTAAAAGTTATTTAAGTTATTGTCACTCATAGGCTTCAGAAGCGGATCAAAATATAGCACAAGATTAGTTCAAATATAATATTTGAAATGTTTTCAAAAATTATTTTCTAAAGTTTTTTATATATAATTTATAGTGTATACTAAATTTTATGAAAATATTGAAAAACAAATGTTCTTTAAAAAGATACAAATCATTTTACGGGAGAGTGCGGTTTACTATCGACAAAACAGGATATGATTTGAATCTTAAGAGCAATCTGCTAGCATCCAAGGAGGACACGAAATGATTTAATCACAATAGAAAAATAACTGAACTGGTTTCTGGCTGCAATTGTTTTAGGTAATGGAGAGAAGCAAGAATAATGCATAAGGAAAATTTAAGACGCCTAAAAAAATAGCAGCAGCATAGAAAATGTAGAAATTGTTTTAAGTAATTTGACTTTTATAAACAGTTTTTTATGCAAAAATGTCATAGTAACAAAACAAGCTAAAAAAACTAAGAAAAACAAACAAGAGGAGGGGTGTCATGCTGGAACAATTTTTTTAGAGTCAAAGTTTGATGAGTGTTTGGCACAGTCCAGTTCTTATAACTTGACAATCTGAATCAACATAGCAAGGGCGGAAGGAAAACAACAGCTCAGTTAACTTATATACGAAAACATGGATTAAGTTCTAATACTTTTTAACTAGGGATACTGTTTTTGAAGAGGTAAAACGTCTATTGACAGGGCAGCACTTTTTTCTGGTTAGAACAATTGAAAGATAAAAATCGAACATTTGGCCAAGTTGGTAGTTCTAAAACAAATTAGTTAAGTAGTATTAATAAGAAAAAAGTTAATACTTTAATAATAATAAAAAAAAGGTTTAATGCAAACAGTTTAAAATAAGAATGTTTAAAAAGTAAAAATCTACCTGGAATCTTCGTGAACAGCCAAGCCAAACCTGGGCAACGATGGTTTATTTAGTCATTAATGGCTTAGACTGACATTTAACGGTGGGGAAAGGGGAGAAGAAAAACAACAAATGGATGTTTAAAAATCAAATTTAAACAATTCATAAGAACTAATTGTTCATGGGCAAATTTGTAAAAAGCTTCCATTTGAAATGACCTTATGATACAACTATATGTGTGACCAAATGAAGATATTAAGAGAGTGATATGGGGAGAAAAAGAAAAAGTAGCAAAGTTAATCAAGAAAGTTTAGCAAGCCACTTCAAAAACACTCATCCCAAAAGAGATGAACATTCTGGATAGCTCTCAGAAATGAAGGGTAGAGTGAGAAATTAACCAGAGTTTTTGGCAGCCGTAAAAAAATGGTAAATATGAAAATCAGACTTTGATTAGAATTATTTTATGGATGGAGTGTGAAAGACATGCTAACATGTTTATTTCATGCACTTAATAGGAACCATGCAACTTAAACAAAAATTGCTTTCAACAAAAAATAAAAATTCCACACAGTAAGAAACTCAACTCGGGTGCAACAAGTTCTAGTAAACCAAAGTAAAGCGGATAATTAACAGGAAGCACAAATAAACAGAATACAATGAATGGTAGCTATTAAAGATAGTGAGAATGCGGACATCATTATTCAATAAAGATTTATACAGAGCTCTCAGCAGAGGCCGGGGGGGGGGGGGGTACTTGCTAAGTTGGGTAAAGATAATTTATAAAATAATGCTGTTATTAAACACATCTTCGTTTAAATGTACGATCTTAGTGATATCCATTTAAATTTTAAATTAAAGATCTAAAATACGAAATACCAAGAAAAATAAAATGGAAAACTTTTACTGTCTGACATGATGCCTTTCTGAGTGTTTCTCATTTAGGATTTTTTTTTTATGAAGTTTTCTGAAAAGAATAAAATGCATCAGACAATAAAGTTTATTTTGTTTCTTACTATTATAAATTTTTGGACATTTAAACATGCCAACTTCGAAGAAAATGAATTCTTGGCTTCTAAAATAAAATCAACTTTTATGATTGGGGTGGGGATACAACTATGAAATTCTAAATTCATTCAAGTTTATGCTTCTGTGCAAAATGCACCCATTTCAATGGAAAACTTTCACATTGGTAAGTTCATAATGTGAAAGTTAAATTATTCAGAAATTTTAATGTTTTCTTTCCTATTTTGTGATTTTTACGATTATGATATTGACAATAATTAAAGCCAGAAAGAATTGATAGCATCCAAGCAAATTTACCTGAACGCAACAAATTATTTTAGAGAATTCCTCCTAGAATGACGTCACTATGACAAGTCTTAAGTTTGATTTTATTTGCATCAAATGACAAAGAAAATAAATTTGGTATCAATGCAATTTCATAGCTTTAATTTATATTTTTCAAATACAAGGTGTTGAGGAGTAAAAGAATTCACTATTTATGCCCCATAATTGTTATGGAAGTGTGGGGTAGGCATGTGTATTTATGTAAATATTCTAATGCTGGTCTTTAGTGTCAATATTCCCATATAATAAAATATATTTGAGCCGATACTAACATTAGAGTATCTAATTTAGTTTCCAGTGCATAAAAAAATGAAAAAGAAATTATATACGTGTTATAGAAATGTTCTTTCAACAATAATTGTTTATATTTTGAACATCTAAGAAAAAGGTGATTCAATCATTGATGTATATAATTACTGACCAATATTAATGGGAAGTAGTAGTCAGCAAGGGTTACTGTATTTTAATGAATGAAAAGAGACATTAAAAAAGGAGAATGCAAGGTGATTAAAAAAACAAAAAAAAAACAGCAGTAACCAGTAAGATAAAGAAATGAGCCAAGAAGTTGAGAATAGTTAGAGATTCAGTCCAGAAAGTAGAAAGGAGGCAGAGGCCATAGGAGGAGTCATTCTTTAATAGAGTACCTCATCAGTTTTCTTTCAGAAGGGGTAGGGGTGGAAAAAAAGGAAGGATGAGTTTTATGGGGGTAGGGGATAGGAGTAGTATATGTAGAAAAAGGACTTGTGTATTCCGTACATCACCATGAAAGAAAGAGTCCAATTTTTAGTGTGGATACTCTAAGTTAAACTTTTAGCAGATTTCAACAAGCCACGCGTGCGTGGTCCCCCTCTGTATGTGACGAGTGTAAAATGCAATAAATTTGGGCAATTTGGAGCATTTTTGACCAATAAGTATATATTTTTTTCTTTTCTAAATGTTACTAGAATTATGGGTTCAACGGGCCCAAATTATAGTACATATTAAATTTTTTTTAAATTGGGAATACGTAATTAAATTGTTTTGTACTATTAAAATAATTTCCAATGCTATTGATAATGTTTACCCATTCACTTTTTATTGGTCCCCGTCCGTATTTTTCTCCGCAACCATCCATTGAATTTCTGAAATTTTGCATGAAGTTGTAACTTTTGTCAGGTTAGAAAGTGACATTCTCCGATTTTTGAATAAAAATCTGGTTAGCCTCCCAGGGGGTCAAAAGGCCCCAAAATGGCAAAAAATAACATTTTTTGCCCATAACTTTTCATCCATCCATTCAATTTCTCTGAAACTTGGCCAAAATATGGAGGCAATTGTTCCTAATAGAAAATAAGTATCGCTGACCTTGGAAAAAATCTGGTTCGCGCCCCCAGGGGGTACAATGGGGGTCAAAAATGCCCCAAATTTATTGCATTTTACATTTGCCACATTGAGTCACATACAGAGGGGGACTACGCATGCGCGGCTTTTTTATTATTGCTAATGTTTGTAATCATGTGTTGAAAACATGACGTGAATTATAAATCTATAATTATTTTGTTTTAAACCCTATTTATAAGTCCAAATAGCACATTTGGTAGAATGTAATACTGAAGGTTTTGATTTCTGGTCTTGACATCCGGTTTATTTGTTGAAAATTTATTATTAATGCAATATTTTCCATTTCTATAAGTAGTTAAGATCTATTTCGAAATGGGACAAATTCTGCAATGTATTATGTTAAAAAAAAAAAAAAAAAAAAAAAAAATTGTTACTAACACACAGATGGACAAAATCTTTATATAACAAGTACATGATAGCAGTAGAGGTTTCAGTTCATTAGTTTTTATTCCGCTGTAGTCAAAACAAATGTTTAGTATTAAATGTTTAGATACTTAGTGAATCAATTTTTCAGTTTAAAATCTTATTTCCAAACTTTGGTAGGTAATGTATTAAAATCCAAATTAAATTTTTTGACCAGGTTTCAATTTCGGAATTTGAAAAGACTGAACAAAAAAAAAAAAAAATAAAAAAAAAATACATTCATGATGCGCCCAAAACTTCAAAATAGTGAAGTGCAGTTTGTTTGTATGTATAGCAGTTCTATTTGGCATAATGGTTACAGTGTTCACTGACAGGCCAGAAGACTGGAGTTCTAGCTAGAGTCATACAAAAAAAAAAAAAAAAAAAAAAAAAAAAAAAAAAAAAAAAAAAAAAAAAGAAAAAGTTCTGTGTCTCTTTGCTAAACACTCCACATTATGAAGGTGAGGATCATGGGTAAGTGAAGCCATCCAGGGAGGAGTGGCGCCCTCCCCTACATCTGTGTAGTATTGATTTACTCCTCTCCAGGAGTTAGGCACAAGGCCAGTTTTTATCTTACTCCCACAAGTAAGATGTGACCCAAGGTCGGGCCAGGAAAGTGGGGTTTAAAAATTGCCTGGACAGCCCCGTCGGCATTCCCTGGTAGGGGCGCCTCAGGCAGTAAGCAATAAACTTACTCCTCCCCAAAGAGGGGAGGCGAAGCCTGGGAGGGTGGACCTCCTAGAACTGCACAGGACAGACCCATAGACCGGCGTAAATCAAGCCCTGAAGGCCAAGACAATACCAGTCTATGGGGTGCAGTATCCATCGGAACAGATACTACACTTTGATCTTTAGCCAATGAAAAAAGAAGCCTTTGGTTACCCTTGACTACAGTCGATCTATTTATGACTATTGGAGTATTCAATTTAAAAATTGGATGATTGTAAAGAAAGAGCCAAGATTGTAACATGTCAACATTAACAACATTTAGCAATACTCAATCAAAAAACGGAAGAAGTCGATAATTAAAAACTAAAAAAGCTGCCATGAATTGACAAAATCTTTGTTTAAAATAGTTTATTATAAGAGCCCCCACCCCTAAACTTTTCTCTTCTAGAATTCCATACGGCCTCCAGCGAAGGTTTACTATCAGTCAGAAGAAAAGAAAAAAAAGGGTGGAGAAATGTAGTTGGTTTCAATGCTTAACTACCATGACCTTTATAACAAGGATATTCATTTGCCGTATTCTTAAGAGTAAGGCAAAGGGGAACGTTTCAGGGTGAGAAAGGCAGGGGAATAACAAAATCGCGAATTAAATGTGTCTAGCCACATGACGAATACTGTCAGTAGCTGCATCGAGGACACACCATACTGACGGGTGCAGTCTCGCTTTAAAACTTTGAAAAACTAAACAAGGTGCTACTGCTGCTACAGATTACCCAAGTGCAGACACACAGACACACACCCACTGCTAGTGGAGCAAGTGATGACTAATGAAGCTCTCTTTGGTTAGATTAAGAATTTTCACCAAGTTGGGTATAAGATTATTATAACTACACAATTACTCTCTCCCTGACCCAATTTTATGGCAACAAGAGAGAGAGGTAACTAGAGCCGGATATTCTTTACTGCTGACACATCAGCCAAATTTCGAATGATAACAACACCCAGTTTTTCTCTTTCGCCAAGAGTGAATTTACACCACTACAAACTCAAGTGGATTTATAATATACGAAGATTGAAATTACTACTTAACAGAACTATATACAATTGTATATTCAATATATATCTACATCATTTTTCAGAAAAAGAAATTAAGATTATAATCAAGTCCATAACTATAGTACATGTATGAGTTTTCGGTCCAGGAAGGAGTTTCACTTCCACCTTTAAGATCCAATAAATTGAGAATTAAGACTTAGTAATAAATAAAAACGATTTTTAATTTAATATACTATTGGTTTTAAAAAGATGGGGTTTTAATGCCGGCAGCAGAACAATCTTGATAAGGCAAAAAAAAAACTAAAAAAAAAAAAAAAAAAAAAGAAGTTTTTGATTTTTTAAATTCTCTGATCCAAACGCAAGGGGCTATGAAGGGGGTCGCAAGTGATGAATAACATGAAAACATTAAAACCTGGGTGATTGTGCTTCATCTGAAAGTAATATACTTTTTCCGAAACTAAAATATTAATATTTTATAAGCTCTTTAGATGAACACCTTGCTTGATTAATATTTCATTTACTGATATACTGATAAGCAAAAATAAAACCCAATTTTAATGCATAGACAAAGCCATGATTTATTTACTAATAGCAAAATCACTTCGATGTAATAAAGCAATTGAGATTTCGGCCAATCAGTGCAAGAAAGCAATGTTCAAATATTCGAATTGCTTTATTTTTAAAGCAAAGCAAAAGGATTTAATATTTTTGTAATTACTTTTCATTGTAGATGTTTAGGTTCTTTGATACTATTAAATTAATATTTTCTTTTAGAAACATGAACAATAATTCAAGGAAGAAATTACTTTCTATTCATCAGTTTTAAGCCAAAGAATTTCAGAAGAGTCACAATAGTAAACATGTCAGCATTTTTAAACTATTATTAATGGAAATTGAAATATTAAGATTGGAAAAGATTAGTTACAAGGACAGATTGGAAATATTAGGATTAACTATTTCACTAGTGAGAAAAAATGTGATTTAATTGGGGGGGGATGTGAAGCCATTTCTAAATAGAGTGAGCATTTTTTATTCTTTCTCCACAGTCTGACAAATTTCGTAATCTAGACCCATTCACCTGTTCAAATTATTTTGTTAATAGAGTAATAAATTATTGGAAAAAACTTGCGAGATCAGACATAATGTAGAAGATTTTAAGATGGAAGTAGAATACAGAAATGGTTATTTAAAAAATGAAGGGGGGGAATTTTGGGGAACTATCGAATGAAATATTTAACAGTTCCTTGCAAATTTTTTTGTTAAGTGAGAATAAAAAGTTATTAAAGAGGCATAACAATACATGAAATGGCTGCCTTAATTTACTTTTGTGAAAATTTTAAATTCAAAAGTTATTTTGATGAATAGAACAGCATTTCTGACATTAAAGTATGAAGGCAAAAAGTAACATGCTTCTAAACGAAAAGAAACCATTTTTTCTCACGAACCAAATGGGGTTTCTAGTTAACTAAGCAAAAGTAAACTGCAATAATTTTTGACTAAGAATTTTCCAAATTTACATATGGTAAGTTCAGGTTTATAAAAGGGTTTTTAAAAGAACATTTGATTTAGGTTTAATATGATCACCTACTTTATCACTTTCGTATTTAGATTATTCTCGTCTGTTATATTCACAACGTTTAAACCTATGTAACCTCCAACAATCTTCAAATGTATCATTTCAAACTTGGAAACCTAGTAAACCCAGTTTTAGTTAGACAAAGATTTCCTTGATTATAAGGTTTCCAAATTCGAAAAGTTGCAAATGAAGAAACAAATATAATAACCAAGATGAGAATAGTATCCATCCTTACCGAAAGAAAAAAAAAAGAAAAACTTTTTTTTTTTTTAGTATTGAAAAAGTAAGCACATTTCCAAGTGGATCGATTCAGTGTTCACTTGAATGATATTTTACAGACACAGTAGAAGCCAGGCAGCAGTACAGTGCTTTTTTTTTTTAAAAAAAGCAAAAAAAAAATATTTTTTTTGGAGAAAACTAATTTGCATGCAATTTAATTTCAATTCAACAACAAAAGGTGTATTTTTTTTTTTTTAAGCACTAAAAACTAAAATTAGTTGATTTTTCTTTTTACTATGACTAACAATTTGGATGGGGACTTTTCAATTTTAATGAAACCAAATCTAATTTTAAGAACTCATTTTGAAGATAGCATGCACTTAAATTTTTAAGGTTTGCTTACCTGAAAAAATACTGCAGCTTCAGTTGCAGATGCCGAGTGGTCAGTTTTTAATGCACCACTTGTAGAATCTCATTTTGCAAATTCGCGATATTGGAAAAATAACATCTTGCTCATAATATTTTTAGCAGAGAAAACAAAATAAATAAAATCAAAACAACTATATAATGAAATACCAATATCAACACTAAAGACCTTAGAACTTTTAACATCCTGATGAATGGGGGTCAAAAAGTTTTTAATGGAGTTTTCATGGGTTTCTTTAGCAGTTTTGTTAAGTGGCAGCATGTTTTTTTTAGTTTTATTTATAAAAGTTTGTGGAAGGAAAAGTCCTGTTCAAAGAAACATTTATCAAAATAACATTAACTCGAAAAAAAAATAAATAAAAATCCATGAGGTAAAATCCAAGAAGCAAAAAAAATGTCCAATAAAGTTTTCATCACGTGAAAACAATTTAAGTGATGCATGGAGACCATGAGTTTAGACCTTTATTTAAAATACCAAAATAACTGTGTGGAATCACCGGAATAGCAAAGACTTGAAAATCCTATGAGCCAGAATTTTCCAAGCAATAACATCGATGGGGTTGGTCACAAGCGAATGGCCATATATCAGCCATTTAATAAACAAAAGAAAAAGGGGAGGGTACCACATTAGTAAATTTGAAAATTAAAATCTGAACATGTGGGCAGGGAGTATTAAAATATATAATATATCTCAGGACATTAAGAGCCTTGTTTTAGTCAGTGAAAAGTTGTTGTTTTTTTTTTGTTCTTTTATGTGATACTTTGGAGAATGGACAACACCAACTGGCCTAGATGTGCAAATGAGATGGGGAAATATCAGCACATTCATACAGAAAAGATATTTTAAAAGGAGTTTCAACTGTAATGATAATGGGTTATAAAAAAAAAAATATGGGGGAGCATGGTGAAAGGAGGCTGAGCATCAAAAATGAAACAAGTGAGCATCCCCCACCCCAGATTCAAAATTTTTTAAATGTACAAGAAAATAAAATTAAGTAAAGATTGAGAAGGCAACGGACATTAAAAACATACATTTATCATACAACAATGATCAAATGAAAGATTAAACAAAATAAAAAATATAGTTTTACTAAGGAGCTGAGCTAATTTGTGTATTAAAGGTGTAACTCACCTGTTTGCCATCTACTTCTATATCTGCTACATAGTTTTCAAAGACTGTGGGGACGTAGACCTCAGGGAATTGGTCTTTACTGAAGACGATAAGCAGACAAGTTTTACCACATGCACCATCTCCCACAATGACCAGTTTTTTCCTAATAGCAGCCATTGGAGCTTCAAAGTCTGGAAAAGAAAAAAAAAACAATGGAAAAGTTATAAATTGATTAATGAGAGAAAAAAAATATATATATATATATATATATTCAACTATAAAAAGCAGTATCTTTGGGGAAGAAAAAAAGAAAATGTTCCATGATTGAAATGGCATACTGCATTGGTGTCCTCTGATCTTGTCAGACTCAAGTTGAAGACATACTAGACTGTTGTATGATCTGTTTTGTACGGCTCAGAGTGCTGGTCGTTGATGAAAAAGAAGAGTATCGGTCATGGAGACAAAGATGTATTAAAGTTCTGGTGTGACTTGACCCAAAAATGTACATATTCACATGTGACACTAATTTCAACCAAAATGCGGAAAATAGTCTGCATTGTTAGACATGAACTGTGCACAAACAGGGTCATGAAAACAGGATTCCTCTGGAAAAAAGGTCGAAAAGACTGCCGAAACAAAGGTGATTGGCTACCTGACACCAAGACGGACGGATTTCATCCTGACCACCTAACCAAGCCCTTAACTGTGTATGGTAGAAGTAATAAGTGCTTACACACAAAATGAAGAGGCACACAATTAGCGTGGCTATTAATTTAGAAAGACAATTTTTTTTAAGTCACTTAAGCCCCAAAACATGTATCGGGAGTAACAAAAACTTATTTTGGATGCACAGATATCATTAGAACATCAAATTTATTCAGATAGTACAGCAACGATCGATGCCAATCTCACAAGATCCATCAAGTCAATTGAAAAATCCAAAATGCTATGGAGACAGCAATAACAAGCCATTTTATGTGTAAAAATTAAAGGAAAATTGCTTTTGACAACCACCTAATAATGAGGACACCAAGGCAATGAAATAGGACAAGAACCTTTTATTTATTTGCAATAAAAAAATTTTAATTAAAAATATTAATGTCAAATCTTACAAAATTGATAAATTTAAAAAACTAAAAACTAAAGTTTCAGCACTTTTTTTCTCTTTTTTTAAAAAATAGAGTTGGGAGAATTGAATTTTTAATATTTTTATTTTTTAAAAACAAAACTATGCACAAAGCAAGTAGATATTTAAGTGTGTGATGGTGCATGGTTTTGAATTCAAAGAATTTTGCAATTAATATATATATCATTCTGAATAGCCAATTCTTGTGAAACCATGTTCTTCAGAACAATAAAATGTAACAAACAAATTATATGCTTGCTCTCTCTCTCTCTCTCCGGAGAGCTTCGCCACATGATTGAGAACATAACTTCTGGCCAGGGGGAGGGGTGATTATTCTGTTGTGTCAATACATTTCTTTGCAAGGTGTCAACGTCATACAATAATGTTCACTTGATACTGTCCAGGCTCAACTTTCGATCTAAGAATCGGTGTCAGTCATCAAGACATAAAATGTACTTCAATTAAATTCCTTTCAGAAAATACTTTGGTGCTTGTATGTAAACCAGTTTGTAAAATATGACAGTTGAACATAAAATTACAAGAAAACTTTGAAATACTTGTTATTGAAAAAATATTAGCGTACACCGAAAATTACAGAAAATGATTCAATAGAATTTTAATAAAAAATAAAATGAATTTATAAGATTAACGATTTTACGATGGCGTGACACCATTGGTCATCTTCAGATTTACGTGAATTATCTATATAAAAAAGAAAAAAAGTTTAATTTACCTCCCTTGAATGGCTAACAATAACGTTGTTTTAGAACTACGCATATTAGTTTTAAACTAAAAATACTTGATTATTTTCTGTGTATGCTAATATTTTTCAATAACAAGTAAATATTTAAGTTTTTCCGTCATATTTCACTACGGGGTTTACATGCACAAGCACTAACACTTTATCCGGCTAGGAATATTTTTCACATGACGCCATCTTATCAGCACAAACTATAACTAATAACAATACATTCTTTCATTTATACTAAAAAAAAAGTAATATTTTTTATTTACATAGAAAAGTGAGGAAAAAAAAAAAAAGAAACTGACATTTAACTAGTGCATCAATGACGTCACGTCTTTCGTATGCAGAATTATTTTTATTTTTGCATCTACAAAAGTATTCTAACATTTATGATACTTTACAAATACAACTGAATAGAAACAGTAAACTTAAAAACATTTAATTAAATACATGATACGTAATATAAATTATTTTCATTTTTTTTTATACCTGTGGGTAACTAGTGGAATATGGGAAAACCAGAGGATAAGTGGAGAAAATTTTACTTGTTTAGAAGTAGAAGTAAATACGGAGCAAGATGTGAACACTGTATTTTAGGTGGTCAAGTATTTAGAAAAATCAAAAATTTGTCATTGGAAATTTAGAATTGCATACTTATTGTAATTTTTAGACAAATCGTTTAAAAATAAATATTCAAATATAAAATATCTTCTTTTTTGCAAATAATTGTTTAAACAAAAAGCAGTTTTTTATGCTGGTGTATTTGATAAATATCTAATTCCTGTCTTCAAAAACAGTATATCACGTGATATTTTAGGCAGTGTGTGGGGGAAACAACCCCTCTGAAATTATTGTGCGCTTTTGTTGTTCTTAAGAGATTTTAAAAAGGGGATAATCGCAAGTTCAAACAGACACCAATTCAAGTATGTGGGTATTTATGAAGGCTGATAGAAATGCAGAAAATCAGAATAGTGAAAGAGGATGAACAAAAACCATTGAAGACAATATTTGAGGTATTAATCCTCATAATTATCTATATTTTCGATCTTTCACATAAAATATCAGTAAATAGAAGACTTACTGTTAAGATTGGAGATTAATACCTTAAATATTGTCTTTTTATTCATTCTTTCTTTCACCAATTTTCTGCATTGCTATCAGCCTTCATAAATACCCACATATTTACAAGCAAGGCTTCAAGCAAACTACCATTCCTTTTTAATTAAATTTAAATTATAATTCTTAACCAAAGAAAATATAAATAAACAAGTTAGTTTCATAAATAAATTACGAAATAGGGTTTTCAAACAGTGCAAACCATGTAACTTTAATATAGGTTAATATAATTTTTTTTACCATTCAAAAATAGAAACATAAAATAAACTGCTGATGATTTTTTGCAATTTTTTTTCAGTGTACGAAAATAATGAAATGAGAAACTAAAACCGTGTGTACATTATTAAGACCTTAAAACAACGTTCTGATGTAGTGGCGATTTTGCGCGCTCCGATAGACATGTGCTTAATAAATCTAGCAAATATCAAATAATGGTCAGATTTTCAAAATTGTTGATACTTATTTACTATAGGACTAATTTAACTTTAAAATACTGTTTTCGTAAAATATAAGAGAGGAAATATTTTTCTACGTGAACCCCCCCCCCCCCATTTCATTTTATCAAATCCGAACAATATATTCAGGTCGATCGAAATTTTAATGTTAATGCGAAAGAGTCTTAAGAAACATTAGATTTACCTTTTTTTTTGGTAAAGTTTGTGTGAATTCATAAATAAAAAGTGGAAATGTTTAAAAATTTTTTTACTTAATTTTCTCATTAATATAAACTATGATTTGTTGAATTGCAAAGAAAAAAATGTTCTAAAAATTTTTCAGAGATTTTAATTCATTTAAATGACTTTATCATTTAGACATGACTGTTATTAATCATAAAAGACCGACAGACTTTGACCTAATAATTTGCTTTTTATAGAATGTTTATTCGCTCAAGGTAAGCAAGCATTTCGTCAAATTACTGACACTGTTAAACTATGGAAGACCGAATAGACTTTATTAACGTGTCAAAGTAGTCATTTTTGCAAACACAAGTGTGTAAATTTTATTGTTCTGTTTACGAGATTTTTTTTTTTGTTGCTCACATTAAGTTGGGGGAAAAAAAGTCATTGTATGAAACAATGTAAGTATACTCTTTATCATTTTTCTTTTCAAACTTAAATACTTATCCATTCAAAATTCTTTCGAATTTTAATTTTATCAGTGAATATGCGACCCGACTTAAAAATAAATGAGACCATTTCAAAGTGAAAATAAGTTTTAATTGACAAATATTGTTAAATCATTAACAAACCACAATACTTTTTTTTTTTTTAGTTTGATTTTCATTATATATACACGGCCTGTCTAAAAAGTATCCGACCTTTTGGAATGGTGTTCATCTCCGCCGTCGCGTACTGCATTATCTCTTTTCACACCCTCTCAACAACAACTGCTCTCCGAGCAGATTGGGGCCTGCCAGAACGCTGGTCACTCTCCGCTGATGTGCGGCCATTTTTGAATCAGTTAAACCACTCCTTAATTTGTGTTAAACATTGCATCTTCTCTAAACACCTGCTGAATCTAACGCGATGTAAGCTAAAATAATATCACGTAATCTAACGTTTTTAAGGGCAGGAATTTGGTACTGATCAAATACACCAGCAGTTTTTCTATTTAAACATGTAGTTCGATTTATGAAAATATAAAATATCTTTTTTTTTTAAATAATTATTTTTAAACAAACTGTTTTTTTTTACAAAAATAAAATAGCCCCCCCCCCCCCTAAATATATTGAAATATGTATTTTATTTATGAAAATAAATTGTTTTAACAATCATGACGCATCAACTAAATAACATTGCTGAGGAGATTTTTCTTTACTCGGTGTCGACAACGCCCGAGAAACTCAAAGTTTACTGCACTAGTCCCTCACATGGATCGGAACTTTGCTTTGCAATGACTGAGCCTTTCTACACGATTTGGGGGTATCGTAGGATCGTCTGGATCCAAAGTTGTACTTGTGGTTTACTACATAATGATTAGATAGGCCATTAGAGGCTCACCATCAATTATAATTCTTGTGCCAGGCATAATGATGATGGGGAGCAGAGTTTCTGCATCTCGCTCCACCATACCAAGAGCCCATTGGCCTTTATATCTCCCGCGGTTATAGTTCCGATGCATAAATTTACTTTCATCGATTTCCACAGTTGGACCAGGACCACCCACCTCAACAGGATTGTCAATCATGGACATAGTGAAAATGCCATGTATAAAATTATACCAATCCTACAGACTTCACTTCAGTTTCTTTAAGTAATAACTAAGGAAATATTAAAACACAGCTCGGCTGGGGCTAGTACGTCTTCTACAATCTAATGAATACTTTTTTTTTTTTTTAATCTGTTGGAAGTTAAATAAAGGAAATTTGATCAAACACTGTCTTGCTCAGTTTTAAACAGGAAGTAAAAATTTCTAGTTATCTTCTGGTTTGCCGAATAAAGAAAAAGAACATGCAGAATACTAATTCTCTTATTCTGTCACCTTTTGTTTATTACAATGTCAGTAACTTATATTTATAGTTTTAAAATTCGACTATTCGACCATTTCAGACACTTTATACTCTTCCTTTATATTCAGTCAGATTTGTAGAATTACTGAAAGAATTCATAATTAGTATATTTAAATAAAGATGAAGCTTGATGTGGATTTCTAAAAATGAAATTTTTTCATACACCTGGTTACCTAGAATGCTAGAATGAGCAGATTACTCATTCTTATTCTGTAAAATGGCTAAATAAATGAATTTTAAAAATTTATAAGCGTAATGTTTGTTCCTTTATCTCTTATTTCGGTAGTCTTTTTTAAACTAAGCGAAAATCAAAACTAATTAGTCTTAAACAGTTTAATTTTTTTTTTTTATATCCAAATTTTCGGTTTTATAAACCTTCTTCATGGGACAGACAATATTTTCCTTTTTTTTTTCATAGTTGAAGTCTTATGGCTTTAGCCGAAGATCGATCTTCAGGTGTTATGAAGATAGTGTTGCTTTTTTTTTATATGTCCGATTTGTAGTATAAGCGCACTGAAACGCATGTGTGATAATGAGATTTAAATTTTACTACAGTTTTAGAAGCGCTGTTATAATAACTTTGAAATGTGAGAATCAGTTAACATGACGCGAGATTTTGAAATGAAATATTTATTAAATCATTTTTTTTTATATCCAAATTTTTGGTTTTATAAACCTTCATGGGATATTATTTTCTCTAAAATGGATAAATAGCATGATAAAGATAAAAAGGATAATATAAAAACTATAATTAAGTGTAATTTTTATGGTAATTGTGAAGTGTAGTCAACAGGAAGAAAAGGGGGTGAAAAAACAAAAAGTCAACAAATAACTGTTATGAAAGCAATAAAAGTTACTTTTCTACGTGTTTTTTTAAAAGTATTTTAAATAGGGGTGGGACGTAATGGGTGAAAATTTCAGATTAATGCGAGTAGTATTTTTTGTGTTCATTTATACATAAATAACACTAAATCAAACATTTTGAAAATGTTGCAAAATTCAGAAGGTGCAGGCCAAAAATAGCCGTTAGGGCTCCACAGGACTTAAAATCCATCATTTTTCGATGAAAAAGTGGTTTCATGCGACATTGCAGGTCCTAAAACATCCTCAAAAGCTACGAATGGATATAGATGGTTAAATCTGATATATATATATATATATATATAAAATGGTCCTAAATTAAAATTTAGGACCATTTTCAGGCTGTGAATGTAAAATAGCCAAAAACTAGTGGCCTGCACCTTCTGAATTTTGCAAAGTTTTCAAAATGTTTGATTGCTTAGTATTATTTATGTATAAATGAACACAAAAAAATACTTGCATGAATCTGAAATGTTCACCCATTACGTCCCACCCCTATTTTAAAGCGTTTTTATTGTATTTTAATATTTCGTTCAAATCCTGCATCACATTTTAAAAATGGCTGAATCGGCACTTGGCGGACATCACTGAAGTTTGCTTGATGGGGTTTGTTTTTTTGCCCTTTTTGTGTGAAAAAGCAAAGCAAATATAGAACAAGTAACTATTTCAAACGTAGAATTTATTTTTCTACCTAAGTGAAAGGTGAAAATGACAAAAAAAACTAATCCATCTTCTGTGATTTCTGGAAACTTGGGTCAGCCATTTTGACAGTAACGCGATCGTATTTGAACAAAATATTAAAATGCCATAAAAAGACTAAAAACACACACAAAAAAATTATCCGGGTAGATAGAAAAGTGCCTGGTAACAGTTGTTTGTTAAATATTTGTTTTTGTCTTTTTCCACACCGTTTCTTCTGTTGACTATACTGCACAATCGCGATGTTTATTTCTACATATGATTTTTACTTACATCTGGACTATGTTCTGGGTCATGGTAACAGGGTTGAAATGATGTGGATTCTGAAATGTGACCCAATATATTTTTTAAATTTATTTTTCTTTAAGCTACCCACCCGCGCAACACAGTTGGGATAGCCATTTATCTATATAATAAAGATGAACATCTGTAGGAAGAAAACTACTGGACATTTATGAAATGTGAAATAGCCATAGAAGGGGGGAGGGTTATAGGTAAAGTTATTTTTGAGAACAGGGACAGAGATATGGCTACTGAGACTATAAGATCTGTTACGAGTGAATGTGGTGTCATACCAAATAGATATGACTGCATGATGTAACAAACTTCAAAAGGGATTCATTTCTTTTATCCACTATTAATGAAAGATGGTTGACGTTTTTGAAAATCAAAATGGATTCTGGTGGATTTAATTACGCAATTTTTTTAAAAATTTGTTTTAGTACTTTATGCAATAGCATTTTTTATTATTGAAATGCTAGTAAATAAAAAGTTCAATGTATCATTCTCAAAGTTACGTTAGTACGAAAAACACAAGTGGCTACAATTTTTAATCAATATAGAGATTGAAAAAAAAACAAAAAAAACATGTACGAACATATTTACTGCCAATGGGATGGTTGAATGATTTTGAAGCCTTTAAAATATCAATCAGAAAATTAGACTATTGTTAATTTGTGCTCTTAAACTAATGAACTATTTCGAGGGAACCACTAGAAAGAGCGAAGAGTATATATTAAAACAAAAAAAAAAAAGGTCACTGTCAACTGGGTAAAAAATGTTTGCTTCATATAATACTAGCAGGGTTCCACGGCGCTGACCGAGGGCATGGAGAACTGGTTAAAGAAAGCTGACTGATCTCATTTCAATGTTCCTATTTACTTGCCTCACCATGAGGGCAGAGTTAAACAGTGTCGGTTTTTAATGTGTGGAAAATCCAGCTCCCAAAAAGAGGCACCTTGGATTGGAACAAATAAAAATTGCCTTAGTCTAGGACTTCTTCACTGACCGAAGACAAAATAGATTAAGTGTAGCATCAGACAGATACTACACTATCCCTAGACCAACCAGAATGAAAAACAATTCTGAATTAATTCGGTCCCTGGTGACCCGTAGTATAAATACTAGGGCGCTCCTAGATAGAACGTAACCGATCTGAGGGAGATAACTAAATTTCTTACACGTCGCTATTCCGAATTCGTAGAAAGCTGAAACTGGTATGAAATGAGAAAACTTTATCGCTGAGAAGAAAAGAAAAGTTACGGTCTTTAATAGCATAGGAAAATGTGACTAATTTTTAATAAAGTCTCCGTTTTTAAATGTCACAAAGATCGTAACATTTTTTTTTTATTAATTGTTATAAAGTTCGTAACATGTAAATAAAAGCGCTTAAAAGTTATCCTTTTGTGACATTTAAAAACGGAAACTTTATTCAAAATTACTGTCGCATTTTCTTAACGGACTTATAATTTCAATTAGTTTTCACTTAAATTTTGATTGTATTTGAAGGATAGTTAATCTTTAAACATTTTAAATTACGCGTGAAAATAAATTTTAAAATTAAAACTTACGTCGACTAAAAAATACAAAAATTCAGCGAAATTGAAACAAAGAAATTCATTAAAATATCTCTGAAAGATAAATATCAATTTTCTGGAACTATTTCAAAATTAAAGTCTTAAGACACCGAATTAAAGTCTTAAGACACCGAATTAAAAACAGAAATGTAACTACTTTTTATTAAAAATTGCATAATTAGCCAAATAAATGTCAGAGTAATGATAAAATCTAAGCAATGAAATGTAAACAAAATTGTTAGCAACATTCAGAGATTATCTGAGAGCTCATAATCGCTATATATAAATTGTATAATTATTATACCATATTTTCTTTTTTATTCACTTATTAATGCTATTTAATATTTCATCGCGCTAAATGAGATTTTATTTCCCAATGTGATATTCAAATTCTTTAAATATCGACCAATATATTTTAGTTTTAACTTTTTCATTTCGTTTTAAACGAGTTTTTTTGTATAAAAATATAAAGTTATTTTATATAAAAAAACTGTTTTTGTATGTAATAAAACTTTACGTCGTAAACATTTTTGGTGCACGGACAAACAATATGGCCACCAGCGATTAAAACATTGAATTCAAATTCGATTCTCAAAACTTTAAAATTTGAATTCAATGTTTTAATCGCTGGATTAAATTAGAATTTTATTTCATGACAAGAAATATAATTAAGACGAGACGAAATGAAAATGAGATTTACATTTCTTTGTCATATAATAAACACACTGTTTTTATGACAGCGAGTTGCGGTGCAAATCCCGTCTGTTTATTACAATACTGGACATCCATAACCCTTCAAGTTAATAGTTAGTAGAAATTATCCCATTTTCTTAAAAATTATTTTTTGGGAATGACCCAGCTTCAATTAAGATTATAAAAAAAAAATTGTTGCTTGTCGAGATGAGGTTGCAATTGGAAAACGCAATTCAAAATAAAAACTTGTTTATACTTACGTATTAGTATACACAGAAAAAATAGGAAATATTATCGAGTAGATTTTGGATTACGTAAAAATCAATTTTATCGTATTTCGGAATCCACGGGCACAAACTGTTATGAGAGTTACCTCCCCCTGTTTTACCTCATTATTCCGAAGTGCGGTGTGCCCAATGTAAAATTAAGGGGAAATATATCATGTTTTAAATCTTCCTGAAAACTTAAAATCAAAATATTTTTTGCAATTATATTTTTGTGAAAATATTGAATAAACAATGCTTTATTCAATGATAATATCGTTAATTCGAGAAATTAATTTTTTTCGAGTTATATTGATTTTATTAACAAAATTTAGAGTCTTTTTTCGTAATTTATATATTACGAAAAAAGCCCCTACATTCCGTGTTATCAATATAATTAGAACAAAATTAATTTCTCGAATTAACGATATTACAATTGAATATGTTAATATATTTTTTTAATTTTGATATTGTTTCGGAAAAGGCAACCATTATTTAAAAACATTAAAAAACCCTTTTAAGCCCACATTTATTCTGATCTAATTCCCAAGAACGCATTTTAAAATATTTTTTTTTTATTAAAAATTTAAAAAAAAAAAAAAAAGATGTAAAATAGAAGATGCAGATTTAAATGTTATTTTACTTCAGTTAATAAAAACTTGTTTCTGAGAAAGTTGGAGGAAAATTCATCACCATTTTAAGGGACTTTCAAAAGTATACAGCCGAAAATTTTCATTAGCAAAATCATGCAAACCAGGATGGATTTTAAAGAACATCACCATCAGGTGATTTTTTTTTTTTTTTTTTTTTTTTTTTTTTTTTAAATCACTCCTGGGGGAGGAAGCCCTCCCTGGTTTCCATCCACCTTATTAGTGACTGTCATTCAGAGGGTTTTGCCATAGTCACCACGCTAGGCATTGCGGGTTGGCCATAGCTAGGTGTCATCATCCAGACCAGGCTCAACGTCGTTTAACTTTCGGGGGAACCGGTGTGCTAACGTGATTATGCCGTATATAACGGAATACATTTAACTAATATTTTAAAGTCCATACTTTTTGGTATATTGTTTGTAAATGTTAACTTTTACCAAAATAAGTTGGAAGATCATTCGATAAATTAACTTTTCCATGATCTTCAAACTTATTTTGGTAAAAGTTAATTTACAAATAATATATCTGAATAAAGATCTAAACACAAAAAACAGTTTTTTTACTAAAATAAATCGCAGTGACTAAATGAACCAATTCAAATTCTTAGTACTTTAAAAACACAAAAAAAAAATTTGGCTTTTGCAACACTTATTTGTTGATTATTTGTTTATTTCGCCCGTTGGAAACCCTTCAGAATCGTCCAAAATTTATATAGCGTTTTTTCTCCATCTGAATTTTACGATTGCATCGTGTATTCCTGTATTTTTCAGAATAGTCCCATTATAGTTTCATAGAATATTGCCTGCTATTCGAAACCAGTTGCATTTTTAAATAAAAACATTCTGGCAAAATTGTCTAGTTTTAAAAAGTTGTTTGGACAAACCTTTTTTACCGAAATTCTGAAAATAACCCCAAAAAAAAAAACGATGTCAATATAACCAATACGTTCGTTAAATTCAATCCCTTTCAATTTGATCAAGCTAATACCCCCCTTGTTTTTCTTTGTTTAGTGAGTTCGGATCATTTTCATTTCGACCTGATTTTGATCTACTGAAAATTGAAAAATAAAATCCTAACAGTCAAAGTATCAAATTGTTTCTTTAAACAATGCGCTTCTAGGACCTTTGGAAGGCCGCGAATGACACGCTTCAATTAAAAAGTTTACAAAAAATTAAGTTTTATCTACTTAGAAATACTCAATTAAATTTACACTAAAATGCTTGTAAAAAAATGTCGACAAATAATATCTATCCGGCGTTTATTTATTTTTAATAAAATTATTAGATGGATACAAATAGCTCCTAAAATTTCATATCTTTTGGATTTGCTTAAAAATTTAAAGGATTTCAGCGATTGTTAAGAAAAGTTAACAGAAAAAAGGGAAGAAACAAACAAACGTAACTTTTCTACCCACCAGGATCACTTATGTAGAAAAATAACTTTTATTGCCTTTGGTAACATTTGTTACCTATTTGTTTCTTTTTCCCCCGTTTACTTTTCTCAACAATAGCCGGATTTTCTATTTGGCAGTTTAAATGCTTCGAAGTTTTTGTTTTTTTTACTATTAAAATGGCCGATTTGTTTACAAAGGAACAAATGCATTTTGGTGGAATTTCGTTATTAAATTATTTTTATAAGATTTTTTAAAGTTCATTTTATTACTTTTACTCTATGGCATTTTCGATTCACACTAAATATAAATGTGTAGGTCACGTAGAGGCGAGAAACAGACGAGAAGTGGTCACACAATTTTAATATAAAAAGATTAAGTGTAAATTACAAATATATAGCTTTCGATTAAAGAAATGCTTGGACTTTCGGTGTAAAATTTGTTATTGATAATCAATCTGTTTTTTATTTGTTTTCACACTAAACATACAATGTCGCTGCGACGTAAGGGAATCTCCTATATGGGGAGTTTTGCAGCGAGATGCTTGTTCACATGTCTTTATGTTAGTACGGTCAGGGAAAAGGGACGGGAATTCCGAAGGTTAGTAGTACGAGGAAAGAAGCTATTAGAGTAGAAAGCTCTGCGGCATTTGGGGATCTCAACAGTGAAGGGTGGAATCTTGCTAACCGACATGTTGATTGGGGCTATCCCCGTAAGGGGGAGGGGCACTAGTGCAGTACATCCGCTGCTTTATAACTTTCAATTAAAGAAATAATTTTTTCAGAATATAAAAAAAGACTATGAATGATTAATTCGAATTTAGGAAAATTCGGCAGTATGAAATAAATATTGATTGAAAATAGATTTTAGAACCGGTCTTGCGGGAGATATAGTTGTAAATACACTTCCTGTCTTATCTTTTTCGTACTTGTGCAGTTTATGGGCCGGGCTATTTTTTTTTTTTTTTAGATAAGATTTTCAAGTTAAATTCAATTTCTACGATTACTTTTTATTAAATTGCTAGGCAACGCCCATGTTAAGAATGGCTGTGCAAAATCAATGGCCGATTCACAAAATGTAAAAACATTTTAACCCTGCCTTCACCTTAAAATTCACCAAAATTCAGGAAATCAACCAATTTTAATGAAATGTTCAGTATTTATTAATCAACAATCACGTAATATAATGAAACCATTTTTTTGTTAATTTTAGCGAAAATGTATTCATTTTTTATAACAAAATACACCTTTACTAAAGTCAGATTTTTATGTATTAATAAAAAGAATGTATGAATTAAAAAAAAATTTTTATGAAAATAAAGCACTGTAGATGTTAAACATTTTTTTTTTTTAATTATTCAGTTTACATTACGAAAAAGGCCCCTAAATTCCGTGTTAATAAAATCACTATAATTCGAAGAAAAATTAATTTTTTGAATTGGCAAAACATTGGATAACATCATTGAATAAAGCATTGTTTAATCAATATTTTCACCAAGAAAATAATATAATTTCAAAAAATATTTCATGTAATTTTAATGATTAGAGTTTCTGGTAAAATATAAAATGCGACATAATTATATTTCCCTTTTATACATGAACGTGTCATCATCAGCGCAAGAATTTTTTTTTATAATCTTGAAAATAAACCAATTAAAAAGTTTAAAACAATTATTTAATAAATAAATAGAATTCAAATGACATTTTCTTTCAAAATTGAATTCTATTTATTTATTAATAAATAATTTTGATGTTTTAACTTTTTTCAATGAATATTGTCAGTGTAGTCATTGACTTTAATTTACTTTTTCACACTTAAAATAAAAAAAATACTCTTAGCTTTATTTTAAAAGAATTAATGTAATTTATCGTTACGACACATGTAAGAAATTCTTACATGTGTCGTAACAATAAATTAGTTATATTTATTCTTTAAGAATTTTAATTTCAAATTACATTAATTCTTAAAGAATAAATCGAGTAATGTAATTGTTCAAGATTTGAATCAATCATCATGTAAAAATTAATTAATAAAATTGATGCAGTTCGTAACGTAAAAAATAAATAAATAAATAATTATTACGGCAGTTTGAGTCTTCCATACTTTGAGATTTTATAGACGTAGTCTGTTTACATTTACAACACGGGCTCCGGACATGTTTTAGCTAACTTTCATTTTTTTTTGTGTGGATAATTAAGCAATTTTTAGTAAAAAAATAAAAATAAAAATAGGTACATTTGTTTGTAATTCCTCTCTTAAGACTTTAATAATTATCTTTGAAAGTTCCAGAAAACTGATATTGACTTTTCCAGCGATTTTTAAACATGTTTTATTGAATCTTCAGTTTTAATGAATTTTTCGCTGTTTTGATAACATATTCCATTCTATTTTTTTCACACGTAAATATACATTTGTTTCCTTTTAGATATTAACTTAATGCTTTTATCTTTCAAACACAATCAAAAGTTAAACGAAAACTACTTTTTTAAGAAAATACACTTTTAAGAACTAGTCAGTACAAACGACGGCCATTTTTTACGTACCTACTAAATACTATGTCAACCCGGTTCGTAATTCCGAATAGATTTCACACATTTGTCATGGGTTGCACATTTTTTTTAAAAGAGAGAGAGGGGGGGGTGCTTAGGACCCACGCTAACTTTGACCCCGTCGTTAGGATCATGGTCAAAGTTAGCGTGGGTCCTAATCTAACAAAGTACAAAAAACAAGTTTTAATTAACTTTCCTTTTACTTGGATTGCCGCATTTGAAATACTTGATTGCCGATTGTACTTTCAAATATATTAGATCAATTTAAAGCGAACTTAACCAAGATGACCTAAACTGCCTCACCGTAGTAACATCAAAATAAATGAAACTTGCGAATGTTTCAAATTCTTTTAGGCTGAAAAAATTGGGGAGTATAATAATTGGTAAGGGTCTAGTTTGGAGTTTTGTATGCGATGAAAATGTGTTTGTTTTTAATATAAAATGACGAACCATTTCGAGTAAAAATCTACTTATAATTTCTCATAATCGGAAGAAAAACGTGTTTAAAATGTGTAAATATGTTAACATAAATGCGATCAGACCGGAAGTACGAAACGAGCACTTATTTTTATAATTCACTTTACGATTAAAAATAAAAAGGTGAAAGACATTAATTTGAGATAACACAAGTTGTGAAACTAAGAAACTTATTGAATAAATTATTTTGGTGCTTGTACAGAGAGAGGTCCGTATTAAATTATCAATATCACAAAAAGAAACTATTATATACTTACGCAGCAGATTTAAATAAGTATCCTCACCAAAAAGTAGGAAAAAATGATTGAGTAGAATTTTAAGTAAAAATAAAAATCAGTTTCATCGTATTTTGGTGAATGAAATTGATTTATTACTTGACAGAGACTGAGTTATCTCCCCCCGAATTTCGTGTTTTTCGCTCAAATCAATGGCCGAACGTTATTAACCGGATTTTTATTTTTTATTATAATTCTATTCGATAGTTTTTGCTAATTTTTCGTGTACAAACCTATTTTTGCTTGATACATAAGTATAAAGTTTTCCGGTAAAATTTAATTGCAACTGCGATTTTCATATGTACGCTTCTCTGTACAAGCACCATTATTTTGATAATTCACCAGATTTCGTTTTAGTACTCCATACTTCATAATCCACGTTTTCGTATAATGTCGATCTTGCGTGTTTTCGACTAAAAATGTATTTAAACGTTTAAAGAAAAAAAGTAAATATTTTACTCGAAATGGTTCGTCATTTAATATTTTTAGAAACAAAACCATTTTCATCGCCTATACATATTTTTTTTTTACTACAAAATTATAAATTAGACGCTTACCTAGTAACCGGAAGAAATTATGAAATATTAAATTCCATTTTTTAAGAAATAAGCTTACAACAAGAACATTCCATAAAATGCTTTTGGATTAAATACGGCATGATTTAGTGTTAAGTTCGGTTCTTTTATACGACAGTCAACTTTAAACTGACGAAAAGTAATTTATGGCTTGAATTACATTTTTAATGGGCAAAAATCAATGATTCATTTGAGACAATAAACATGTATTTTCTAACATTCCCAGACGTATCGAAAAACACTAACTTCTGTCTGGTCTACTGTATCCCTTGGGGTGGGTTCAGAGTAAGTAATAGGGTAGCCTTGACAAGCCTATAGCAACAGTCTTTCTCTGCTTATCACAGCATTGTTATCGGTCGTCCTGGACTCAAACAATACCGGTTCAGAAGTGCGGTTGGCTTTGCGCACCTCTTGCTTCACTATAGTACCTTGAAACTGAAATTAGGCATTTAAGTTCTAGGTACTAATCCAGATTAGGACACAAGCTCAAATAGACTTCGCGTCGTTTAGGGTTAGCTTGGGTCATAATCTGGATAAGTACGAAGTTCTAAAACTTAAAATTAAGACTGCAATCCCTATTTAGCACTTCCAAGAGGGCCGGGTGTGACACAAATGTGGGGAATATCCAACTTCCCAAAAGGGGCACTCTTAATGGACCGACCTAGGATAGAACAGATACTACACTTTCATTCCGACCGGATCGTATCGGAATATTTTTAAACGTCGACTTAATTGTCCCAGATAAAAAAAAATTAAAAGATTCTTTCAGGCTCAAATTGATTCAGAAAAATGTGCGAATAATTGGGTTAGAAGAATTCCGTGTGTTAAGGGGGGGGGGGGTCACCACCCATGCTAGGGTTATTTACTAGATTGCCCACTTCAGCCAGGTTAGCCATATAGTTCGTTGAACGTGGTGGGAGGAGGAGGGGGGATATTCACCTCCCAAATTGGGGCACCTGGACGGGTGCAAAATTTTGCCGTGATCTGACCCGTCGGCATATTGGTAGGGGAAGAGGGCCGCCTGAGGAGATAAACCAACCTCTCCCGCAGTAGGATGGTAATGCATAGAACAGAACCATTTTCCTACCCACGGGGTAGGGCCCTCAGCAAGCCAGATTCTTGTGCCGGTAGAAACAGAGGCACATGTTCGAAACAGATGCTACACTTTGATCACTACGATAAAGTGCCGAACAACTCCGCTGCGCGGACACCGCCCATGACATTATGGCAGATTCATTTTCTGCGGGACTGCTTTTAGCAGTTTTCTTTTAAGCTGCTTTTTAATAATAATAAAAAAAATGAGGCGGAGAAAAATCAAATCACATTTACTTATTCCACATAAAAAATACAACAAATGGCAATGATTAAACAATAGTGTAAAATAAATGGTTTTGTAGAGATCTTTTACAAACCGACATGAAGTCTTTTGTAGTAGAAAATTCGTAGTAAAAACTAAGTTTAAAAGAAACTGGCAAAAGTAAATGTAGTAAATAAAATAGGTCGTTATTGAAATAGCTTACATATACATATACGTATATATATGTATGTGTGTGTGTGGGTAGAAATAACGAGGAGGAAGAAAGAAAAAGAGTCTGACGCCATTTTGGGTGGGGCAGCTCTAGAAAAACTAGCAGCAGGGTCAGATGGTTACAAAATCGGTGACCAGTTTGGTTACTGTTGTTGGCCCAATTATTAAATATTTAAACAGTAGTTTTTCGTTTCTATAGTATGTTGTATTCATTTAAAATATTGTTTTTAAATGTTAAAAGATTTTTTTTTAAAATAAAAATAGAAAAAAAAGCAATATGAAGTTAAGAACCGGAAAAAAAAATGTCGGCCAAAGAAACGCTGTTTTCATTAAGTAGGGATGGGGTTGGTAGACAGAACGAAAAACTAAATATTAAGACATTTTAATTCAAACCGATTAAAAGTATTTTAAATCTTACTTCAAATTTTATAGATTTTTTTTTTTTTTGGTATGCATCAAAAATATTGGAGGAGGGGGCATTTCCGAGAACCCTCCTCCTTCCTCCTAAAGAGAAGACATCGTCTGATTTTAGGGAGGGGAAGAGGGAGAGACGAACGAAACAAAATCCACAATACATTTCTACAATAGATTTCTTACGGAACTCAAAGATTCTTTAAAAATAGAAGCATTTGAAATAAATAAAAACAAAGATAATAAAAAAAAAATCAATATGATAATCATATTTTGGTTGTGAAGGTTTTCAGCGTCCCGTCCTAAATTCCCCTTTAAAAAAACCGGTAATTACGATTATTACAGTTTTAGTTTTAAAATTATATTGCAATTTTATAGGTATTACACAAATATTAATAAATATTTAAACTAGATTTTTTTTCTTTTAAAAGAGAAAGTATATTTTCCATTTTTTTTATTAATAGTTTTAAATTTGGATCATGCATCGTCCTTCATTGTATCTGTTGTTACAGGTTAGGGTTAGAGTTCGGGTTAATAGTTTTTGTTTTGTTTTTTTTCTTCTTTATGCAAGAGTAGTTTTTTTCTAATGTTAAAGTTCAAAACATACAGAGTTCTATGTAATATATATATAATTAGATATTAAATCTTTATGAATCTGCATCTCGAGTTTCAATGTGATTTTAAAACCACAAAAATCAAATTTAGAATGGTCTATTTTGAAAAGAGAATTTTGGACGTTAAAACAATGTAATTCTACAACTACAAATCGAATAATCGTATTTAGAATGGATTCTTTCGAAAAAAAAAGAATTTGGGACGCTGAAGCCCCCCCCCCCCATCCGCGACAAAAGATGATTTTATAAAAAGTGATTCTCAATGTATTTTTTTTAGAATAAAAATTTATTACTTCATCCGTAATGATCAGAAAATTAAAATTATGACCATCCCCTCTTTTCTTTTGACAAGAACTCTTCAGAAAATACTTTATTTCTTTTTTCAACGCAGACTTATGTTTAACCATAGCTTAAAAGTAAACATTCTTAAAGCTTTAAGCGTTTTTAGTTAAATATATAAGGAATATAATTCCCTGAAGCGAGAAAATAACTGATTTTTTTTCTTCAACTAAAAAGTTACGCAAGTATTAGACGAAATCGGTTGGTAAAAAAAGCAATATGGCGACTGTGGAATTTGTAAATTCTTTCTTTCAGAATTTGTTGAGGAAGAAAGTCAGCGTGACGAACAAAAGTACGAACCACAACAGAAGTGTAGAATATATATTTATATTCAGAATTATTTAAGACAATACTATACGCTGAAATAAGTACATGTGTTCTTACAATGCGGTAGCTACAATATTTATTAAATAATACTAAACAGAAAATTTATTTCATCACAAATGACAAGATTATTATAATTATAAACAATATAATTATAAAAATGTTTCAAACGCAAGGGGGTGGGGTAAACAAAAATCAGTTTATTTCTTGAACAAATACCATTTTTGTAATTTTTTAAAAATCCAAATAAAGGAACTACCCCCCTTTTTGGGAAAAGGGAAAACAAATAGAGGTAGAAATATATAATATATATATATATATATATATATATATATATATATATATATATATAAATGTCGAGGATAGGTTAAAAAAACCAAAACAAAAAAAAAACCGAAGCTCCATTAATATTTATTATAAAAAAAAGCAGTTTTTTTTTTTAATCCAATAACAAAAAAAGGCAATTTTAACTTCCACACGAACACTTTTCGTTTTAGTAATTCCGTTTCGACTTTAGGTAAATTCCGTTTTATTTTTTCACTTTTGGAAAATTCCATGAAGAAAATTGTAACTAATTCTATAATAAATATTATTAAAGGAAACCCCAAAGTTATTTGTCTATTTGTTTGTTTTTTCACCCATTTTCTTTTTTGTTAACTATACTGCACAATAGTTTTCTTACATTTATAGAAATAGATGTTAAAAAACTGTATTGCTTTGACTTGTATATTCCCTTTCTACTACTTCCTACACATATATATATATATATATATATAAGGGTGCGGCAGAAGATTGCGCAACCTTGGCTTCATTATAGACTCCCAGCGCAGTGGCCCATTATCTCACAAGAGCCATTTTATGCATAAAGATATAATATATGTAAATATATATAAATGGGGATACTATTTAGATAAATAGGCTTTTGTATATAAGAGATTGTGAGTCATGTCTACATCCTAATTTAAAATTTTGGGGTCATTTTTATAAACAGCTTCGTCTTATTTTCTCTGTTAAACAAGGGAAAAATAGTAATAAAAGATTGACTTAAGTGTTAAAAAGCTACTTTAAAAAGATATAAGTAACATAAATATATAAACTAGTGACTTATTAGGGAGAAGAAAAAAAACCAACAACAAAAAAAAAACCTATATACAAAATGGGCAGAGATCATTTTTAGAAAATAATTCTTCAGTTTCGAAAATCCAAACCATTACTTTTACGACTGATGAGGAAAAAAGGCTTAGATTAATATTATAATGAAATAAAGGAATTAGTTAAGTCTATAATTGTATTATTAATATTAAACGCCTTTTTTTTTCATCTTACGAATTTTGTTTTAAAAGTAAAATAAACATCCGTAATTAGTTTAAATAGAAATGTAGAGCGCGCAGCGGATTATATAAAAGCGATGGAGATTAAAAACGGACTTAAAACTATATGTATAAAAAGAGAATATGGATTATTTATCAAAAAAATGGGGAGACTTGTTAAAATTAGAGTAGATTTAGGTTTTAGGCGAGAGTGAGAGAGAAAAAAATCGATTGGAATTAACGTTTTTACTTACTTAGGTAGGTTTTAGGTATGTATATGCCTGGCAAAAACTCACCTCGAACAACAACTATGGCCGACGCTGTCTTATGTAAGGAAGGGGGGAGTGTTTCGGTCGGGCACAAAACAATGGCTGCCAAGGATTACAGAGGGAGGAGGAGACTGGGATGGAGGTAGTAGTAGTAAGGATAGAGAGAGGTGGTGGGAGAGAGGGCGTTGGTTGAATATATATATACATGCATATATGTGTGTGTGTGTGTATATATATATATATATATATTACATAAAAGAGAGAGAGAGAGAGAGAGAGAGAGAGAGAGAGAGAGGGGGCATATACACGGATATATACTATATATCCGTGTATATGCCCCTTGCTCTGAAAGGAGCCCACCTATCTACAATCTCTATATAGAGAGATTGTATATAGGTGGGCTCCTTTCAGCCTCGAAAGACAATGGATACCCTCTGTAAGCAAAGGGTGCGCAATTATCGTATGCATCTCTCTTGAACCAGCATTTCTCAAGTGCAGGACGACTGGAAGCTATGCCGTAAAAAGCAGAGACAGATTTGTGATTTTCCAGGTTTTACTTCTAGACTAGTTGCACAACCAAGGCATGAGAGTCTCGTCTACCCTACTATTTAATCCATATTTATATTATAGATAGCAGTATAAAATATACTTATGGCAAGCTACACAGAACCGTGTATTTCATTCTCGAGAGAAATCATCAGGCTAATTATCCTGATGATTTCCTTTGGAATCAAACACTTGCCATAAGTATATTTTTATACTACCAAGCTCTAGTGTATTGAGCACTGTTGGAGTATTTATTTACCTTCTCTGCAGGAGGTTAGACAAGATGAGGCGAGGTTTTGAAAAGCCAGCACATTAGGAGAAGTGAACTCTGGCCTACAAAAAAGGTCTGAGCAGCCTGTTTTGCATTTCCCGGTAGGGACGCCTTAGGCGATTAGCAACAAACTAACCCCTTCTCAAAGAGAGTTACAGCCTGGAAGAGTGGACCTCCATCAACTACTGTTGAAGTAAATACTGAAACAAAATAGAAATATAATATTTTATGAATGTATATAAATATATCTTTATATTGGTTTCGATGAGCGAGGTTAGAGTACTGTCAGTGGGGGGGGGGGGCTACTGCATCACTTTCATGTGAGAAAGGTATAAACCTATAGATCTTCCCTAATCTAGATTCGAACGTTGGTTGTGTAATTACTCTTATTCACCCCAAACAAGGCGCATTGCCACTTGGACGTAAGGGGCTACTATTAGGGACCATGCCTATAAGAACACTCTAACTAGGGAGTTGAGCAACGAGATGTCTGTTTGCATTACATTCAAATTTCTGCATTTAAATTTCTGCATGTTAGTGCAGTCAGGGAAGCAGGGAACAGGGAGGGAATTCCAAAGTCTAGCAAACCGAGAGAAGAAACTATTAGAGTAGAAAGCTTTCCAGCATCTGGGGATCTCTACAGTGAAGGGGTGGGATTTTGTTGCTTGTCGAGTTAGTCGGGGGGTGGGGTATTTACGTCAAGGGGGCACAAGTGCCACGAGTTCGTCAGAGCACATTCCATTAAAGTACTTGTAAAACAAGCACAGGGATGCAACATTGTGGCGATGTGACAGGGGTTGGAGCTTGGTTGACAGTGTGGGACCTATACGATTGGAGACTCTTTCACTGCTTATCCTGGCATTGTTACCAGTCGTTCTGGACTTCTTGCCACTGGACCCGAGCAATGTTAGGTTTTTTTTTTTTTGTTTTGTCTTTTTTATTAATGTATCTACTAATGAGTCACCGCTCATCAAGGTCCAAAGGCTACTCGAGGGTAAGGGTTAATGGGTTTGTGTCAGGTGGGCGGTGAGACAAACATCTTAAGGATTGCAGATGATGGTTGAATATGGGCAGAATTTGATTATTTAAAGGGACGGCTCAACAAGAATCGGTGTGGTTCATGATTGTGCAACCTTTGCTTCACTGTAGATTCTGCGTAGGACCTCTTACAGGAAGTATTCATTGTCTTAAGACTGAAAGGAGGCCTTTTTAAATTATATATATTTTATGCTGCAGAGATAAAACTTACAAACCACGGAATGCCATGGCTGATAGCACCCTTCTTAAGAGTACAACATTCAAACTCCCTTGCCTAACATTCACAGGTAACATGAATTGGAATAAATACATAGAAGATACTGTTAAGTCTGCTGCAAAGAAAGTAGACTCCCTCTACCAAGCTAGAAAACTTCTCACACTTGCCAGTATTCTATATCTCTACAAAGCCACCATTTTCCCAGGCATGGAGTATTGTCATATCTGGGCTGGTGCACCAACCACTAGTCTCTCCCTCTTGGACAGAGTCCAAAAAAAGTCTTTAACCTAATAGGTTCCACACATACCAAGTTCCAGCACCATCACCACAATATTGCATGTCTGTGCTTATTTTACAAGTACTTCCACTGAATGTGCTCCGGCGAACTTGCTGCACTTGTGCCCCTCAACGTAAATACCCTAAAACCCGACAAGCAGCAAAATCACACCCATTCACTGTAGAAGTCCCGAGATTCCAGAAGGCTTTCTCCTCTAATAGCTTCTTTCCTGGAACTGCTTGCCTTTGGAATTCCCTCCCTTCTCCCCCAACTATACCAACATGCAGAAATTTAAATGTAATGTGTACAAGCATCTCGCTGCACAACTTCCCCACTTAGAAATCTGGCCCCTAATTCACAGAAGCCCCTTACGCCTCAGTGTGCCTTGTTTAGAGTGAATTGAAATATGAGAGAGAGAGAGATAGACAGAGACAAACGTACAGAAGAAATTTATTAAGAGAGAGGAAGGGCTGATAGCAAGAAACTTCTAAAATAGTGAAGAGAAAGCAGCAACAAAGTGTGGAGTCTTTGTAATGGCAGATTCCTGGTTATAAGGGAAGAAGTAAAAAAGTTGCATTTATAAAGAGGATGAGAGAGGGTACAAAAAGCATAAAAAATAAAATAGTCCTGTATGACTAGGATGCAGTAGTCATCACAGAGAAGTTAGATGACCAGCATTTTTGTAGCACTTAGGAGTGGCCGCGAATCGGCCTCCCTTTCCCCCCCCCCTCTCTCTCTCTCTCTCTCTCTCTCTGGCTAACCTCAATGAATGTCGTCCCACTCACACCATATTTAACACCAGAAGGTTATTTTGCTTAGAGTACGCTTTACCATAAAATTAAATCTTACCGTAACATATTTAATCATCAGTAGAAAAAGGTTTTAAAACTTAAAGCAGCTATAAAAAGACCCCTTTCACTCAAAGAATAGGGGGGTTAAAATGATAATCCTTAATGAGGTTTGTGTAAAATATCACTTTAATCTATTTGTATCAAATCATTAAAAAAAAAAGTTTATAAATGATGTGACTTTTGTCCTGGGGAGGGGGGGGGGGGCTATACCAAAGATCAAACAACTTTTCCATTAACTTCTTTTTTTTTAATGAGGAATACAATACTTGTATTTTGTTTCATTGGGGATAGGGGGTGGATAATAATAGATATTTTATTGGGGGGGGGGGTACAAATCACCCCCCCCCCCCGTCTAATCGGAAGGGGGGGGTATAGAATCGCTAGTATCCAAGCCAGAAAGTCTATAAAAACCCCAATAATATCAGAGTAAGTTCCTGCTGGACAAGAGAAGACATGTGATTGGGGGGGGGGGGGGGGGGCTCTTTCATTCACACCGCGAATGCCAGCTAGTGGGTTATAAAAAAGATGTTATCCACAAAACTTAATCTTACGTTTTTGCTAATAATAACGTTTGAGTCAAGCAATTTTCTGTACACAAAAATTTGAAGAATTTTTGCACAGAGAAATGTACAATATTAGAAAATAAAAAATCATGTTGGGGAACTAATTAGACAGAGGGGGAAGGGGGGAGGGGCTTTTTTTTCTTCTTTTTACAAAAGGCAACTTATTATATTGAGACTTAGAGTCAACCATCCATACCACAGCGACTTTAAGAAATTATACAACACACCCAGGAAATTTAAGTAGAGATTTCAAGTTACTGCTACAGAAGACGTATATATTAGAAAAAAAAATTGTTTAAAAACTATGTGGGACAAATCTAGTCAGATGGTGTGTATGTGTATCTAACATACGAACAAAGAATTTACAAGCTGGAAAGGCGTAAAAATTTCAAATAATAATTTATCTCATTATATATATATATATATAAAGTTAGGTATGAGTATATGCTTATATATTTGTGTGTACAGGATTCACTCCTAAACTAATGAATCTATCAGCGTAAGGGTGGTAATGTGGGCTATATTTAGTTTCGTTTTATAAAGGGGGTAAAAAAGGGGGTGGAAGCCCTTTGTGAAAATTCAAATACCACCGAATTTTATGAAATTTTAATAATAGGTATTATTCAGTTTTTTTTGAGTATTTTAAATGGTTTTTAGGAGCCATGATATGGGCAATTAATTAAATTTGATCCATAGTCATTAGACACCAATTAAGCAAGATTCCCTGAATTTCAATTTCTTCTTAAGACGCCTTAATTTTAGACATTTTCTAGAATCAAAATCATGTAATGGATTGTGATTAAAATTGGAATAAGGATTCTTGACATATGGTGTAGTATCATTATATCTTGATTTTAATCTTCATAAGGTGACATAAAAATGGTGCAAAATTGCTGTTTGGGGAATTCATTTTACCCGTTCTGGGACGGGTATTCTAGTTTGAATATAAATGTTTATTTGAAGGTTTTAATGTGGTTTAATCTTTTTTGAAAGCATCCTCACATAAGGTTTGTTTACCAGCCTTCAACAAGGTTAGACACAAGGTCAGTTTATAATGAGAATTTATCCCCCCCTCCCCCTTCCTCAAAAAAAGAACCCTCTGGTTCGGCTGCAAAAATAGTCTTGTCTGTCCAGACGGTATTGCCTCACAGATGAAGGTGGCTCAGGCAATAAACCCATCCCCACTCCAAAAATGAGGAGTGGAAATTGCATTCTTCATCATCCAACTGACACTCATTAACCCGTATCCTCAAGTGGCTTTTCGCTTTGGCAAGTGGTAACTCATTAGTATTTTTTTTAAAGGGGGGGGTGAAGAAATAAACCCTTTGCTGCCTGGAAAAAGAGGAGGTAATGCCTAGAACGATGGACTCCCAAGATAGAAGCAATACCACACTTGAATTCTGGGTGTCAGGTAGAATGGCCATAAGTAACTTAGCAGACAAGTCAAAATTCTTATGAATACAACTGACAAACAAGAACATAAATCAATCATGAGACTGAATACCTCTACCTGACAACGTAAGGATGGGTAACAGCCTTATCTGGGCTTTACTTCTCTATATTGTAGGAGTGTATTTCCAAAGTTATGTCATGGAAACATTGATAACTCAAAACCTATTTATCTGAACACTAGGCTGTACACAAACAGTTACAAACTCGACTGAAAACATAACCTTCACCTTGACGGAGGTAATTAGAGTCCTGCTATGTGAAGATCTAAACTTTAGCTGGTTGGTCAAAAAGAAACAGGCACAAAACTAAATGTATGGCTACTCCCTCCACCATAACCTTAAATGTGGAGAAGGAAGAGCTTAATGTTTATTACCTTTAAAGGATAAATCAAGACTTGTTCAAAAATTTGGATTCGAACTACTGTTCTCATCTTGGATGTTATCACAACGTTTCGGCCGATGTAACTTCCGACCTTCTTCAGTTGAATCTTGTTGAACTCGAGAATCTATACGGAATTTTGAACTGAACCCTTTATTTAATCCACAGAGGTAGCCTGCTCTCATTCCGTCAGCCATGACCGGTAGAAGTCTTAAGTAATTCGTAATTGTATTCTTAGCATCGCCTGTACTGAGTATTGGACTTCCAGAAGACTGTCACTTTGAACTTGGCACTTATCTATTGCGCCACGGTCCTTGCAAGAATAATATCCAAGATGAGAACAGTAGTCCAAATGATACAAATTATCAATCCGCATCTAAAAAAAATTAGAATCTGAATACTGTCCAAAAATGTCCAAGCTTTAAAAATTCAGAAGTCACCAGGACAAAGTTAGCCACTGATTTTCTGAATTTGAAGAACTCTGCACCCCTCCCACCAAAAATTATAAAAATTAGTGAAAATAAATATAGCGCTGTAATTTCTTCTGTCAGTGGCGTGAAATTCACTGAACTGCTGATCACATTTCGATGTGACTTGGCGTTCGAGTTTAAAGTCTTGGCATGGATATGTTTGCTATGTCAAGTCACACTGAAGAGTTTTAGACAACGAAACGGCCGTCTGTGGATGACTATATTTCATATATATCTCCTTAGATTATTCGTTCTCATTCGAGAAACAGGAAATTCGAGTTACCTACCACAACGACCCATGATAAGTCTTTTAGCAACCAAATCAGCCCAGTGTTTGGAACGACTGCCCACCCACTATCAGGTCACATAAATTGAACTATTAATAAATAAAAAAATGTTATCTACATAAAAATGTGACTTGAGATTATAACCTTTTATCTGCCATAGACAAGGAGGGGCAGCTCTGCTAATAATAATCATACCTTGATAAAATATTCTCACAAATTTGTAGGAATTGACGTCTTAACGAAGATTAATGTTCTTAATTTTCATATCTAACTCAAGTAGTGCAAAGGTTAAAATATCAGTTTTACGTTGTCGGCAAATCAAAAGTTGCAAATTTATTTTTGATTTGTGTAAGCTGTCCTGGCTTTGACTGAAACATCTCGGCCAAAGTCGCACGCTATGCAGCTAAATGGCTATGTTACAATTTGAGAATTTTGAACTGTAACCAAGATTAGGGGACCCCAAGCTTGCAGGAATTGGGCACCTAAGAGATTCCGGGCCTTATATATATATATATATATATATATATATATATATATATATATACACACACAGTAGGCCTAGACACACCCGCGAATAGATTTTAATACTTCAAAGTTCACTAAAAATCAGGTTTTTGTACATTAGCATGATTCTTTTTTGCATGAAAACCAACAAATTAGCATAGATTAGCCCTTTCTGCTTGCAAGTTGGTTGATTTTTTTTTATATTTCAGTTTCGTATGAAGTCTGCAAAAATTCGGAATGCCAATGCTTTTGTATGTAACGTAAATCCATCAGTTCTAAACTGTGGATGTACTCCTGCTTGCACAGATACTGCTGACGCAAATTAATAGCAACCGCTTCGAGAATCTTGAGATGAGTTCTCGAACAAGCCCTGGGCAAGACAGAAAACACCTCATCAGAATAACCTTTAGTGCACAATTGACACTCAAATAAATGGTGTCCAATGACCGACTCATGGGCTTGTAAACGCCTGGATGTTGGCCACTGTCTATGCCTACGTATCAAGATGGGGATGTGTTGTGAAATTCTGACCTCTAATCACTGAATGGTACGTCCATTGTAGTCAGCCTCGCACTGGCCACAAAAATGATAACAAGATTGTATTGAATCGTGGGGATAACATCCGGCGAAAAGAGGGGGGGGGGGAAGCACTTTGAATCTTAAATACTGTTTGCACGTTGGTCGCAAAATAACAGCGATAAACAGCTGAAGCAATTTCATGTGATAATTCTTGACTTGTGGTGCCAATTTATAGCAACTTCACATAAACGGGGCATTTGTGGGGGCAAAAATATTTTTCCATTTTAAATGCAGCGATTTTGTCTTTAATACATCTTTCAATGGTGTTTAAGGAATAACCATTGGAAGAAAGGATTTCCGTTATTCTTTTGAGTTCTGCATCTATTTTCGAATTAGAGCAGATCAACAACGCCCGATGCACCAATGTTATAATCAGATTGACTTTTCTGATTTGGGGGGAAAATGAATCCCAGCTTATATACTGGCCTGTAAATGTGGGCTTCCTGTATATGCTGGTTAAAAGCATTCATCGATTCATTCGACCAAAACGTCTAAGAATGCTAACGAGTTATTAATCTTTGTAAACTTCAGTGCAGGCTGAAGTAGATTCAACTGCCGAAGAAAATCATTAGCTTCTATGTGGGATTTAAATGTGGCAAAAGTATCGTCCATATAGCGGAAATAACACAATGGCTTTGGCAGCTGCTGGAACAAACGCTGTTCCTGAAATCAGACAAAAATATTTGCCAACACTGGAACCCAAAGGGCTTCCCATTGCTACCGCATCAATTTGGTGATACATATTCCCGTTGAAACTAAACTTAACCGACTTGATAGCCAAGTCCATAAGTTCAACAAATATATTAGCTATTTAGCTAGGGAACTACGATAAAGACTATCGGCACAAATCCCGATAGTTTCATTAGTAAATAGACTGGATATATTGAAAGAACAGGTGTTCAGTGTCTGAAGAAGTTCACGAATAAATCCTGCAAACCGAAAAGAGTCGGGATGTAGTGTCCAGAATATTCCTCCAAGACAGGTGCGACGATCTCAGCTAACCATTAGGCCAATTCATGCTGGGATGAGCCTACCATAGATAAAATAGGTCTCATAGGAACATTGTCCTTATGAGACCTATTTTGATTGAAAAACAAAAGGATTTTTTTTTTTATATTTACTCAAGTAACATGGTTAAAAGAAAAATTAATGGAGATTTACAACAGAATACGTCCTGTGGGGTCACAACATCTCAGGATGTATTGGTTACCTATTGTCCTTATGGACTTTAGGTAACCCAAGTTAACATGTACGGGGTGCATATATATATATATATATTTAAAAAAAAAAATTATGAACCAATCATTATGAATTTTGGAATATATATTTTCGGCAACCCTGAATGAGTAACATGGGCACATTATTTTTTTTGTAAACTTTACCATTTAGGGGGTGCACCCACCCAAACTCACACCTGCTCTAAAAAAAAAATTTTTTTAATTTAAATAAGTTAGATACAAAAAAAATTAATAGAGAAAAGAATTGCTCTACATCAATTTTTGAGCTATAAAGTAATACATTTTTAAAAGGATCATTACACGTGAGCATCAATAATATATATATGTGCATGGTAAAATCCTAAACTATTGAACTTATTATGAATTATGGAATATGTATTCTAGGCAACAGGGTATGTAATGTGGGCACATTTTTTTTTGTTTTTTTTTTAAGCATACCATTTAGGGGGTGGGTGCCACTGAAAGCGTACCATACCCCCTAAAGAAAGAAAACATTAAAATTTAATTAAAACTAATGCTATATTTATTGCTTATACTTGTCCTTGGACGGGTATTCCACCCATATTCATACAAAATAACAGCTAAATCAGTGAAGTTAAAAAAAGAAATAAGAAAACAAAATGTCTCAAACTGGAAAGTTTTTTAAAAAAATAATGTTTTTTTTCCCCCCCTTCTGTTTTCTATATCGAGATATAGAAAACAGAAAGGGGGGAAAAAAGAAACAGAAAGGAGAAAAAAGAAACAGAAAGGAAAAAAGAAACATAAAGGAAAAAAGAAACAGAAAGGAAAAAAGAAACAGAAAGGAAAAAAAGAAAGGGTTTCTTTTCGAATACATTTAAGATGGCAGGAAAAGGAGTGTCTGACTTGCTATTTGCTTTCCTCGGAACACTTTAAATGGTTTCGTCCAGCATTTTTTTTTTTTTTTTTTTACAATTTTACATGCTAACTTTTGTGTGATGAGATAGATATATATTTATTTATATACAAATAAATAAAAATTGGTCTTTACTAGAGAGTGTAAGATGTTTTTAAAAAAAGGCGAATTATTTATATTAGTAAACAATTAATAATTAACAAATGGTGATATATAACATCAAATCAGCTAATTTTTCTGCAAGACTGGGTTTCAATTGAAATGCGGGTGGATAAACGAAGCTAGAGCTTGGGGCGGGTGGAGGTGTAGAAGAAAAGCAGGTTATCACTTAAATAGCCAGTACAAGAGCAACTCCGTTTGATTGGTCGAAGTCCGATTCTGATAACCAATCGAAATAGAGTATTTTGTAAAAATAAACAAATCAGAATTCTGCTGTTGTTACAACTGCTTGTACAGGGGGGTAGCATATCAAACAAGCGGAAACACAAAAACATAATAAAGTAGGTATTGTGTTCAAACTTTAAAGAGGCACAAGCTAATAAGGTAAAACAAATACAAGGTGTGTGAAACATCGATGGCGTAACTTCTGGATAATGTTCTATACATAGTGTAAATAATGACAAAAAGTTCATAAACATAAATCCTGAAACGCTTGGTTGCAAAATTATGGGCCATTTAAACGAATACTGATCAATATTCTTTATTGTAAAGATCTACAATGTGTATGATAGTGAACTGTTATTTCTACTTATGGGATAGATAAACACTATCCCTGTGACAGAATCAGAGGTAAAATAAGTCTGGGCCTGGTGTTGCTACATACACAAAGAAAACCCATGAAAAAATGACATCAAACAAATATACAAGCCGCAGGGCCCAAAAGAAAACTCTGAGAGTCACGATCGGCAGTGACTCCTTTGATAGCCAACATGGGGGGGTGGTGGCATCCTTTGAATGTTGGCAGTTCTATTTAAGCTAACAGAATACAGCAAACCAAACAGTTAAATAAATATGATCAGCACCAACCAAAGATCATGCAGAAGAAAAAATGGACCACAAAAGAAAATTAAACTGGTAATGGCGCACCATTACAAAAGAAACCCTCACACAAAGAACAATCATCAAGTTATACACTCGATTTTCCAAACACCCCATAAGTAATGTCCAAATTTTAGAGAAAAGATGTCTGAATTTTATATTTTACTTACAACCCCACTGATGTTGCTCAAAATGAATGAGATCCCTTATCTACTTCTGTTCACAGCCCTTAATCCCAATTTTTTTTTTTTTTTTTAATTTCTAATTTTAAACTTATATTGTTATTGCAGACTCCACGCTATTGTTGTAAAAAAAAATTTTTTTTTTAAACACCCTCGTATCACTATTGGATTCTTTATAGAATTTTACTTGAGAATTTTTTTTTCATATTGGTTTCATTTCCGTTGCATTCCCAGACAGATAACATTTTTATTATAGACTCACAATTTAATAAAAAAGGTAAATTGCATCATAACCAATAACTTATTTCCAATGATTTTTCATCATCATCATCATATTCGGTTTAACATCTGTTTTACATGCTGGCATGTGTTAGACGGATTTTAGAAATTGACTTCTAAAATAACCTATCTCTGCCAAGTATTTATTTCTCCCTCTTTCTCTCAAATCCATCCTTATCACTTCCTACCAGGTTTCGCTCTGCCACCTCAACTCTTTTACATCTACTAACCTAAGAACTCATCCATTCTTTCAATGTGACCAAACCAACAAAGTCTCCTGTCCTGCACACATTTCCCTACACTGTCTAGATTTAATCTTCCTCTTCTGAGGTCATTAGACTTAAGCTTTAAGACACATATTACACATTCATCATATCATTCTCATTTATCAGTTTAGCTAGGGAACTACGTTTTACATGCTAGCATGTGTTGGACGGCTTTTAGAAATTGACTTCCAAACTGGCCAGTCTTTATTTATCATTGGTGTAAAACTTTGGTTTTCAGATAAACGGAGTAATAAATTCAGTAAATCCACCTCTTCAGGACTCCATCTCTGATATTCGACTACTGCAAAAATTGCAACTTTCTCACCCCTGATGCACGATCTGAAAAGTAGAAGATAAAGGAATTTTTATTTTTAATCTCCAGCCAGAATCTTTAATCATTTCCGTTGTGATCTTTGCTGTATTCATGGCTCTAATATAGCCTCAATTTTATATTTAATTCGGATCAATATATTTTTTTATTTATATTTCGAAAAAGTGTGTGGAGTTTTTACCCCCTTAGTCACATCTAGTCCCACTCTCCCAATGAACACTGGGAAAACCTAATGGGTTAAAGTTTTCAATATTCACCATTTTGTTTTTAACGTTTTCATTCGATAATTAAATTCTTACACCCATAGCATTCTGTATAGTGGGAGTTTCAATAATCTTTAAAAATTTTTACCTTCAACAGAAATATCTTCAGGATTTAATTTTAGTATAGATCAAATATCTAAAATACACGTTTCAAAAAGATCAATGGACACGCTAAACAAAAAAAAGATATGACTAGTGTTATGTCTTTCTGTATATACATACGCAGAAAGGCATAACAATCGTCATATTTTTTTGTGTGTGTTTTTAATGTTATTAAGTATTGGCCGAGTAGATCAACTTTAGTTAAGGCTGGGTTAATGAGTGCTTCAAGAGTAACAGGAAATGAGACAGCCCCTCCCCTCTTCAGTGATTTGGAATGAAGACGAAGTTGAAAAAATGTCCTCTGTCTTCCATCAGCTTTATCTCGATTTAGTCCTTTTGAAAATATAAGAGATTCGATTACAGTCTGGACGGATCACGCAGAAGCATGTATAAGAAGAATAACCAGCAATTAGGTATGGATAATAACACTTTGTGAATTTTAGTATTTTTGCAATGATTTTGGCAACTTGATTGCTGCATGTATGACAAGGTAAAAAACGCAACAATTGAAGCCAACCACTAAAAAATAAATAAAATGTCAACGTTTTCGAATCTTTGAAATTAAAGTCAACTAACGCTCATATTTTGAAGGAATAAAAATTCCTTCAAAATATGAGCGTTAGTTGACTTTAATTTCAAAACAAGTGCAAGTTTTGCAGTTTAATTATTTAAAAAATCTTCTTACAATTATTTAAGTATACATTATTCTTTCTTTCTTTTTTACAATAATGCTACAGATGTACATTTCAGTAATAATCTTTTACATTTATTTTTACCATTAAATGAAAGTTGTATTGATTTACTCCTCTCCAGGAGTTAGGCACAAGGCCAGTTTTTATCTTACTCCCACAAGTAAGATGTGACCCAAGGTCGGGTCGGGAAAGTGGGGTTTAAAAATTGCCTGGGCAGCCCCGTCGGCATTCCCCGGTAGGGGCGCCTCAAGCAGTAAGCAATAAACTTACTCCTCCCCAAAGAGGGGAGGCAAAGCCTGGGAAGGTGGACCTCCCAGAACTGCACAGGACAGACCCATTGACCGACGTAAATCAAGACCCGAAGGCCAAGACAACACCAGTATGGGGTGCAGTATCCATCGGAACAGATACTACACTTTGATCTTAGCCAAAAGGCCAAGAGTTGTAATTCTGTAGTTTCTCATCTTACTTCAGTCAAAGTTCTCAGAAATCAAGGGGGTCTCTTCCTGGGGCTAACACTTGATCTCTATATGAGATACACAGATATTCGAGTGTTTCATTTAAGTTCTCCTTTACTTTTCAAGCGTTGATTTTGTAAAGAAGTTAAGAACATTAATTGTACCTATCCCCAATTGACCAGTTGATTATGTTATAGTATATATTTCTTTTGGTCTCACTGGATTCCAGGGCAAGAATTCATCTAGTCTGTTGAAATATCCAGCTAAGTGTTGTTACTTGAGGTAACATCACTAGAAGGTGCACCATTCCTTGTATTAGCCAGTGTATATAGCCGTGTCGAGGGGATCTTATTTGGGCTTCGAATACTGTTATTTAGAATATTTGGTCAGGGTTAACTTGCAGGATGAAGTATACTCATGTCAGGTTGTCCTGACAAACCCTTGTACAGAGAGACCGAAGACACTTGAGGATTGTGTCTAGAAGGTAATTGTGTGTCCTGTTAAAAATCAGAAACTACACAAGATACACTTACAAGCTAGACGGCATAGAATTCAGTTTAACCCTCACCTGGTTATAGTTAACAACAACAAAAAATACTGGATGATGTAGTTCCTGAGGTTCTCCAAGAACCAAATTAATACATGATGGGTAATTCTTTTTTACTTTTCTGGTAAATTGTTTCAAATACAAGAATGAAATTATGTTTCAGAATTTTTGAATTGACGATTGATAATTTTTATTATTCGGACTACTGTTTTCATCTGGGATGTTATTCTCAACGTTTCGTCCAATGTAACCTCCAACCTTCTTCAGGTGTGTCGAACTTAGGACCCACTGTGCAACGGATATAAGTGTGAAGTAATAATCAGTTCTAAGTGACAATCTTCTGGAGGTTGACGGTTCAATGATCAGTATGGGAAATGCTAAGAATACGATTACAAATTACTTGGCTGACAGAACAAGAACAAGCTACCCCCGTGGATTAAGCAAAGGGTTCTGTTCGAAATCCTGTATTAATTCCAGGGTACTTTCTCAGATTAGGATCCATGCTAAAACCGATCTGGTGTCGGTACTTTTTGATGTTTACATAAACCACCGGAAAGTACCAGAGTGGTTAGCAATTAAATTTGTGAGAAAATAAGCAGACGACATGTCAACATTTTAACTGATTGCAACCGATTGAAACGCAAAAGTAACAAATGCAAAATAAATTTTGATCAAAACTGCAATGAATTTTAACGCACTATCACAGGCTGCTGCGTCAACCGAAGGAGTGATTAACTTTCGTCATGAAAAAAGAACTGATCGCAAAAGAAAAAAAAAAGAAAAAAATGTGGAGATAGATTTAAGATCACAAAACGAGCCAAACTTAGCATTAAATACTTTTGGCAATGCACTCATGTAAAATGCAGATGTTGGATATAAAAAACAAAAAAACTTTAATACCTAACCTTAAAGACACCATTTTTACCGGATTACAAACCAAAAAAATAATTTTCAGTCAAAAAAAAAAAAAAAAAAAAAAAAAAAAAAAATATAATGTATAACCTTTTTATTTTTAAGCTTAAAAAATAAATATTTCTTTCATACAATTTGACTAAATGTATTATTTAAATTTTTTTGCTTTAAATATGGGTTTATGTTTTTTTTTTTTCCCCACTTATAAATTCAGCCTAGTTTTTTATATTTTTTGGACACCGGTAAGTCAACCGCCGTGGCATCGGCATTTTCCAGCGGTTTACAGAAACATCTGGAAAGTACCAATGCCTAGTCTATTTTAGTGTGGGTCCTAATCTAAATAAGCACCTATTCCAGAGTTCAAAGACGCAAGTGAAGAAGGTCGGATGTTAGATCAGTCGAAACGTTGAGAGAATAACATCCAAGCTAAGAACAGTAGTCTGAATAATCGAAATAATGCAAGACCGAAATTAAGTTAACTTGTTTTCATCGCTGGGTAGCCCTACTAGTTTAAAATAAGATTTTGGTCAACTGTTGATGTGAAAAATTGAAAGTAAACACATACTTTGTACATGATCAGACAGTTCTGTTATTTTTCCTTTCTCTTCATTTAACGTCATGTTTCTCTTGTTCAGGGGTCCGAGATTTTGATATTACGCAAGCTCACTCTCCAGTTCTCACGGTTCAGCAGTCTCCAGATTCTTGTCTGATCACCTGCTTCTAAGTTTTCCTTGGCCGGCCAACGTTCTTGCAATTCAAGACATCCATTCTTCTGCAACGGTTTATCCAGGAGAATGAATGCTCTACATCAGTGGTCCTCAACCTTTTTGTTGCCGCGGACCGGTAAGCGTTAGACAATTTTACCGCGGCCCGGGGGTAGATTGTTTACTTGCAACTTACATGTAGCATCGTACCAACAACATAACATGAAAATAAAAGCCTCGAAATAATAATAAATATATCATTAAAAAGTTTACATTAAAAATTTACTTTAAACATTCCTTTCAAAATAAAATACAGGTACACCAGAAAAACGAATATAAAGTGCATGAACATTTTAACATTACTAGAACACCAAGTCAATGAGAACTTTGAGCTTGTTTCTTTGCAATCAGACGGTCCCATCTGGGAGCAATAGGAGACAATGACACCCGGAGTGTGTTGCTTATGTCTAGTTTATTCCAATATTTTGTTTTAGTTGCTGTTACTGCAGAAAACTGTTGAGCAATCACAACACGAGTCACAAGACACACAAACACACTTACAACACTAGTGACTAAGCTTACAAAGCGTATGACTAATCTTATGACAAAGCGTACAAACTGAGATAAAGAGCTTTAAAAACTGCGCACATGTATGCAAACTATATTTCTAAACTGTATTTCTTACGCAGCCCGGTAACAATTGGTCTACGGACCGGCACCGGTCCGCGGCCCACCGGTTGGGGACCACTGCTCTACATGACCATACATACATAACAGATTCGCCTTTAGGATAACCTCTTTGCTGGGCAAGTGTAGTGCTTCCAGCAAATCCTCTGACCTGATGTGTTGGGTTGGGTTTGGTCAGATTTCACATGGCAGATCCATCTAATCATGGACCAGTCATTGCGCTATATACTATTTGGAATTAGAGTTGTCAAAAAATATTGATAACGATACAATGTATATTAGCTACTCAAAATTGCCTGGGGTCCTTAAAAAAAAAAATTAAATAAAAAAAAGTAAAGTGGTTTACCATAGTCAAGGGTGACCCGAAGGCTCCCTTTTCATTAGCTATTACACCAAGATTTAGGGGAGGGAGCCACTCCTTTCCCAGGATTACTTCCCTTACCCTTGTCTTATAATGCTGAGTGTTTAGAAAGAGGCACCAAGTACCATTTTTTTCTTCCCGGGTCTTCCAGCTCATTAGTGAACGCTAACTATTAAAACAAATGAGTTTTAATTTCCATTCATTACAAAAAAAAAAAAATGTAAAACTAAATCTTCTTAATATTGTAATTTGAAATGTCTAAGTTCATTTTGGTGACAAAATCAGGGTAAAAATGATTATGCCCCGAGTGAGGTTTGAACTCGCAACCTCAGACTTTAAGTTGGGCAAGCTAACTGATTAAGAGATGAACCCACAGTGGAAACACAGACCAATATTTGCTTTATATGACTGACGAAACAAATTTTTTTATGTAGCTTGTAGTAAACATGCTATTGATTACAAAAAATGTGTGGGAAGGGGGTTGACTTTACTTTATAGACAAGATTTATATGTTCGATACTCTATCTATATAAAATTATGATGCTCGGAAATCATAGAAAATATATGAAATCGATTTTGTATAGCTTAGTTATTTAGTGTTCATTTTCTTTTATGTTACCCATCCAATTATTTGATCTTCCCTCCTTCTCTCCTGACCGGATTTTTACTTAACTGTTTCATGGTCTCCATTTTACTTTCTACCCCCGCCCCCTGCCCAAACTCTATTTCTTATTCTTCTATCTAGTTTAAAAATGTTTTTTTGACATGCAACATACGAAATCATTTTCTAATTATACTTACTTTTTTCCATGACATTGAAAGTATGTTTGTATTATTTAAATTAACCTCTGACCTTCTTCAGGTGCATCTGCTCAGGCTCGGGAACCTTCACAACTGAACCCTTTATTTAATCCATGGGGGTAGACTTGTTCCGTCAACAGAGACAAAGTAGAAGTGTTAATTAATCATCAAGTTATTCCTAGTTATCGCCTATAGTAAGGATTGAACCTTCAACTCCTAGAAGGCAGCCACTTAGAGCCGATTGTTAACCAACACCTTTATCCATTGCACCATTGTGTCCAAAACACATTGAAAATATGATCGAGTATTATTAAGTTAATAATATCGATTATTATTAAGTTAAAATTGTGGTATCATAACAATCCTACTTGGAATAAAATAGTTTTGAAGCTAAGTGTGAATATAGTTGGCCAAACCATTAGGTAGATTGACATATTATGACCTTCGGGGGGGGGGGGGGTCATCTGTAGCCCCATATACAGAAAGTAAGTAATTTGAAGTTGAATAAACAGTTAAGATTTTAGACTTTAATAAAGAAAGATGTAAGAAAGAGTTTGATTTTCGTATAGATACATTTATTCTCAGACAAACACAAGAGTGATACATAAAGGGGGAGAAAACCAAAGACATAATTACCAGGTGAAAGACCACACTAATGTCCCAACACAATTGATAAAGAACATCTATTACCAGGGTCAACAAATAGAGAGAAAGATATGCACAAATAATGTATAAATAAATGTTGGGCATCCCAGCTAGAAAAAGTGATACCTAGCTTCTATATTCACCATGTCGGTAGAATTAAGTTTTTTTATTTCTGGAAACACAACAGTGTATTCTCTCATTGTACATTATAATTCAGAAGGAGATAACTTGGATATGATCCAAGGGAAATCACTCCTAATAATTCTAAATCAACACCTTCATCAAGGGGTATATAATACTGAGGACTTTTGGAATATAAAAAGAATACTACTTGTAGGTGGGGAGTCAGAAAGTTCTCGAACTCTTAAATCATGAACTTAATTTCAAAAAAAGATTTTAAATTTTATTCTATATCAAAACATTACTATTTTATTTTTAGAATGAAACTTCAGTTTATGGTTACCTGTGTTTTTAAAGGAACTAATAGGAAAACGTACTTTGTACTTATATCGAGTATGAACCAGTTTCTGTGAACTTCGCGTCGGCATGTTATGTAAACACCCGAGAGATGACGAGGTGAATAGTGGCAGACGATAACTTTGATACGTTGCTGCGTCATATTTTTTCTAGTTTTATTTTCAAGAAAGATAGCAAATAACAAAAACACATGACACTTACGGAATTCCAAGCTCTACATTTAGTGTTTGTAATGTACACCTCCATGAATACTTGTCCGTTATTCCTTTTCTTTCTATCAACCGGCACATGTAATAGCATTTTTTTCCCAACAGCTTTCTTTTCTGGCAAAGAGAAATGACTCCGGGAGATTCAACACTACTATACAGCTCTTAGTAGTTCATTTTTTTTTTTTTGGGGGGGGGGGGGGGGGGGGGGAAATTTAACAGGAAATACACATTGATCAATTTCAATACTGGTTAGAAAACTGTCGTCTGGTAGCTGACGGCTGATTGGCTAATCGCTCGGCATCTCTCGGGTGTTTACGTAACATGCTCGAACGCTGCCGACGCTAAGTTCACGGAAACTGGTTCATATTCAATACAAGTACCAAATACGTTTACTCGACATGTTATTTTGTTATTTTACTACATAATATTGATACAAATAAAACTAATTAAAATGTTATTTGTTTATTCAGTCTTTTAGTGCAGGGATGTTAAATATGCGAACCGTTGGCTACATACGGCCCTTTGCAAGCACATTTTCGGCCGCAGAAAAGATATGTTATTTTATCATTTAACGGACAAAATTGCAATTTTTATAATTTAAACTAGTTAAAAACACTGGTCCTTATCTCACTGAGTTCTCGTCAGGAAGGGCATCTGGCCTATAAAAAAATCTTGCTAAGAAAATGACTTCCAAAGAAAATTGGTCGTGGAATTGCGAGAAAGACCTGATCAAAGATATGCTAGTTTGGAATTCAATTTCTAAAAACCGTTCAACACCGAATAAAAACGTTACACCGAATAAGATGATAATGAAACGGGAATTGTTTATTGAAAAACCGCATATTTTTTATTTATTCAGAATGTTTCTTTACACTTAAAAACGCTAAACCATATTTTATCTACTTCAAAAGCAGACAAGACACACCAATGCATCTGTCGGGTTTTGGTATGGCCAAAATTTTAGAAAACTCCATAAATTCAAATGAAACCCGATGGCAATGTTTAGTGTACCATCAAAAAGAACGATTTTAAAAAAAGAATCATCTATACACACATTGTAACAAAATTATTCTGCAATAATTTTATTAAACAACTTCAAAGCATATATATTATATATATATATATATATATATATATATATATAAGAATTTGGTGCACAAGAATTGCAGGTATGTTAAGAGATAACTAGCTTGTGTGCAAAAAGTGTAAGACAATAACGGATTAGAACTCAGATGTGAAGCAAATATATTTGTATGGTAAGGCTATAGAGATGGTTCATAAGTTCTGTTACTTTGGTGATACCATTGGAGCACAGGGCGAGCTGGTGCTAGTGTTATTGCAAGAGCTAGGAGTAAATGGAGTACGTTCAGAGAACTTTTCCATTACTATCCAGCAGAATGTTACCACAGTCGACCAAGGGAAGAGTTTCTTAGGCATGTGTACGGAGTGTGATGCATGGAAGTGAAACCTGTAAGGATTGAAGACATGCATTGCATGGAGAGAAATGATATGAGAATGATATGATGGACATGTAATGCGAGTCGTAAAAACAGGCTTAGATATGACCTCAGTGTAAGATTTAATCTGGACAATATAGGGAGGTGTGCAGAACAGGAAACTATGGCACAATTTGTGAAATTCTACTTGATACTTTTGAAATCTCTAAGTATTTATCATTTTCATTAGCAATAGGTCGCTTGAACTGCATCATCCTTAGGTATAATAATCTAACCCATGACAGTAGCAGAATGCCAGACTATCTTTCAATATCAATAAAAATTTATTTTTTTTAAGTGAATTGCACTTTTTAATTTTAGAAACAAATACTATTTCTAATAAGGTGTTCAACTCGATACTTCTGCACATTTGTAAATGAATACTATAACAGAATTTTTGAAGTCTTCAAGATTAATATTTTAGTCATGTTAATTTAATGTTTTTTCCCTTTAAAAATAAAAGAAAAAGTGATAAAAAGTTACTTAACTATAGTTACTATTTTATTTTTGAATATAAAATTGATGAAAACAAAACAAATAAAACTAACTTTCTTCAAACTTAAATACTCGTTCTTAACTTAAAAAACAACACGCCCCCCCCCCAAATCTAACCCTTCCTAACTGTGATAGGGAGCAGTGGCAACATTGTAGTGTCAGAGCTAACAGGGCTCTGTCGAAAGTCCAGCAAGAGTCAACATCAGGATCCGTCGTCCTCTGGTCTTTTGTCTCTGCATGTGGCAAGCAAGGATGTGTCAGGTGTGGTACCGAAAATCCATGGAGTTAGGATAACGACGTTCCTTTTGTGCATATGCTACCACGATTCTTTTGTGTGTTCTGGGTCAAACCTTCTCCGACTTCGTATGCAACTGTTTAGCTTTGCTGTTCTTGTGTCGGGCGTAAAAACCTGAAATATTGCAAGTATAACTAATAGCTGCAGCCAACAGGAGGATTTCATGCAAACCAGACAAGCAGGATACATGAGGCATGATATACATGAAGCATGAGGCATGAGATACATGAAGCATGAGATACATGAAGCATGAGATACATGAAGCATGAGGCATGATATACATGAGGTCTGTGGCGATGTCTGATGTCTAACCCTTCCTCACATGGTAGGGGCGGTGGCAATGTGGTAGAATGAAAGCTACCTGGCTAACAAGGCTCTGGTGAAAATCCAGGAGGGGGTCGGCATCAGCCTCTCTGCCACTGCATGTGGCAATCAAATCAATGGAGTGAAAGTAGCAACGTTGCTTCTGCACCATTCCTTTGTGTGTTCTAGGTCAAACCTTTGGATTTCACATGCAACCACCGAACCTTGCTATTCTTAGCGTCGGCAGTAAACACCTGCAATCCTCGGGCCAATTAATGAATAGCTGCGACCAATTTTAAAAATACAGACAAGAAATGAAAAGCTATCGAAATCCATAATCAGTATTCTTTCTCAATCTAAGTGTTAATTGCCGTGTGAAAAATTATGAAGAAAAAAATATTCTTTTCTTTATTGCACCCCCCTTCTCATAAAGAGACTGAATTAGCAAACCATAATTACAAGTAAACAATTGACTTTCAAAAACTTCAAATGAATATTACTAGCAGGAAGATCCGACGTTGCTCGGGATTTAATGAGGAACACTATGCCAATAACTTCGTTTTTACACTGACCGTTTCGCTCCCTAATATAGTCAGACAAAACTGAAAGTTTGGAAAACTCAATTAGTGTCTTATACATATGGTTTAAATTTCATTAAAATCTGATATACATACTTGAAATTTTAAAAGTGTTCGGCCCGTATAGCTCCCTTAGAGTGGGTACAGAGATTCGGAACATTGAGGGTCATGTAGAGATTTGGGACCACTTTCATTTTTTTCCCCAAAAAATGTTTATGCAGATTCTCTAACCTTTCTTTCTATACGGAACACACCCTTATATAGAGATAGAAGAAATTTATTCTAAAGGAGTCAATTAACGTTTGTTTATGGTTTAATAACGGCAACAGAAAACACTCATTGTTGATGTTTTCTCTGTCAAATGATTACCCATAACGACTATCTAATAATTATATATATATATATATATATATATATATATATATATATATATATATATATATATATGTGTGTAATAAAATTAAAAAAGAAAACTGAAAATTGCTTGTTTCTGTTAAAAGACTTTTTCAAGATGGCAGACTCAAAGAAAAACACAGAAGTTAAAATCCGAAATATGTGGTGAGTCTATGAAATGTTAAACGAATAAACAATTTTCAGTTGTCATTATGTTGGATAACGATCATGTATATTTCTGAAATCATTTCCCGACTCCAGAGAAATGACAGGGCAATGATTACGCATGCATCGTAACGCCAGACCAGATCCAGAACATTAGACCAGACATTCTACTTAAGAAATTGGCCACCCCAAAACTTTATGTAATAATAAGAACAAACCATCTTCGCTGGTTTGAGCATGTTGAAATAATCAAGGGATATATCAGCACTTGCAGAGACCTAAGACAGCAAAAGGAAAGCCGGTCGCACTAAGACATGGAAAGAAATCATCAGGTAAACCGTAAACAGTGGCAAATGGACAGTCAATCCCAACAATCGTGATCACTGGAGACTTAGCATAAGAACAGCCAGACAGCGTCGAACCTCTTGTTAAAGGGAACATTGACGATAAATCTGGATAGTGAGTGATTGACAAACAAGGAAATAATGTACTTACAAATCGCGCATCAACAGAAATCGTATTTATGAAAAGTATTTTTGTAAGAGTATTGTAGCAGACATTCCATTTCAATCTGGGACAGATTGAAATGGAATGTCTGCTACAATTTTTTTTGTCAAATTTTCGTTCAGGGAAAGTAAGAAAATCGTATTTATTGAAGCTATCTTTGTTTCTGTGTATATTTTTCCCTACAATTGCGTCATCGAGCATTCAAGCCAATGAAAATGCTAGAAATATGATTGACAACAGGTGTATCTGGAGTAAATGCCTCTTAGTTAATTATTTTCCAGGTGATTATGAGTAGAGTGGGAGTAGATATGACAGAAGGAGTGAAAATTCCACTGATCTTCTCTAAAACTGAAATGCATTCTGGTCAATAAAATTTTCTTTAATAGGATTTTTGAAAATTTCATTTTATTTGACACTATTATATTTCTGATATCAATAAATAATTTAGTAATAGTAAATTTAAAAAAATGTGTAAGTCACATAATGGGCAGAAACACAGATACATGAGAAGTGGTCACATAATTTTATAGAGATTAGATAAAACTTAATCATTGCTTTGTAATAGCTTACTTGAACCAATTACAAGATAATGATTTAGTTGTAAAAGAATATTTGTTTTCATGATATGCAAACTCATGAGCAGGAAAAAAATGCATAATAATCGTGGGTGTGCACGATTTGGCTAATGGATACGGTTCCAGGCTATGTAATCAGCTATGAAGAGTTCCAATCCTATTGAATCCATTTGCTTATTTGTGAGAATTTTTATACCCCCTCCCTCCCTTTTTGAGGGCAATTCAGAGTCTACATGTGTTTGAAGTGTGTGAATACAATTGATCAAAAATGGTGGCGATTTGGGGGCAAAAAACTAAGGAGTGTAATTTTAGATATTTAACATATTGCAAATTTTACCACTTTGACAGACGTTTTGAAGCGCATTTGGGGTGGGGCGAAACCAGAGTTGCTGAGTCTGAGATTTTGGAAGACGTTGGAGACAGATTTGTAATCTCCAAAGAATCAAAGTCTGAATATTGGAAGACTTTAAAAAAAAGAGTCAGAGTCAGAGTCGGAAATTTTGGAATCTTAAGAGTCAGATCTTATACCTTCCGACTCCATAACCCTTGGGCAAACGATAGTTTTCTGGGGGAGGGGTCAATAGTAAATGAATCGGATAAACAATTACATCTTTCGGTAACTTAGTTTTAGACAAAAACTAATGAAGTCATTTTCAGATATTTGCAAAATATTGCAAATTTCGCCCATTTGAAAGGCATTTTCACCCTCTTGGGGTTTGGAGAAGGATTGTTAAATATAAGGAATTTAAAAAATTAATTTTTTTTTTTTTTACAATTATTCCAGATTATTCCTCTGATCAAGCAAAAGATCGTTGTCAATGGATTTACCAATATGTATCAGTAATTTCAGGAGAGTAGAAAGTGGACCTTGGGTTTACTTTCGGCAGCCTTGTAACTCTCGCTTCCTTTATTTTGTGCTTTAGTCTTTACATTCCATGAGCGATGTTTCTGACAAAGGGGGAATAATTGCTGTTTTCTGAATCAGAATCTATCCATCTAACACTCACCGTTCGCTAGTTTTTGACTTTGAAGTATGTCTTTTTTAGCTCCTTACATCAAGTAGCTTCATGCCTTGTCTGGAGTGATTTCCATAAAAGAAAAAAAAAACAGCTATAATGTCTCACCCCTAAAGTCCAACCCTTCTTCACCGTGGTAGGGGTGGTGGCAACTTGGTAGTGCCAGAGGTACCGGCTATAGGGCTCTGATAAAAATCCAGGAGGAGTCGCCATTAGGATCAATCATCCTCTGGTTGTCTGTGTGTGGCAAGTAAAGACATGGCAGACACGGAACCAAAAATCAATGGAGTGAGAGTGGCGACGTTGCTTCTTAGCCATTCCTTTGTTCATTCTGTGCCAAATTTTCCCAGATTTCACATGCAACCGCTGAGCCTTGCTGCTCTCGGTGTAAAGAGAGTAAAAACTTGCAACCTGCCGGGTTAACAAATAGCTGCGACCAACAAGGAGGACTTCATGCAGACCATACAATCCTGAGGCACGATCTTCATGAGAAGTCCGACTCTCTTAAAAACAGGGTCTTTCTATTTATATGGATATAACCTGCATGGATTGAGCCAGCTCTTTTCCAATGTGTCAATCACATCACGAATTACTCCCTTCGAGTCTGGGTGGTTCATTGCATCCTGTGTGTCAATGTCTAGACTTTGCCTCTTCTAATATCAGATCATATAAATGTTTGTTCCAGAGATCAGTGGTTAGCAGAGATTTTATTATTTTTCATGAAAAAAGGCAGTGGCGTAGCAGAGTTGAGGCTGTCTTTTATTCAGTGTTGTATCATTTAAATAAAGGAGAAAGCATATGTACTGACCATAGGTTTATTAGTGGACATTGAAAGTATTCCCCACCCCGCCAATACGTCATGAGAGTTAGTATGCTCTTTCTTTCTTTCTATTTTCTCTGGAACAAAGGAATGTGAAAGTAGGGGGGGGGGCGCGAAAGAGAAGGAACATAATGAGGTTAACAAAAAAATTTTTTAAACTGATTTGGTGACCTTTCACAGTGAGAAGGTCACTTCTTCAACTATTTAAACTATAATTTGACGATTCAGTTATCAAATTGACAATGTGAAAAGCCAAATTGGTTCTTTTGAATTCAAACATTTACAGAGATGAAAACAGATGTATCGCAGTCAGTTTACGGTAAATCGTTTTGCAATTCATCTCTTCATGTTTTTTGAAGTTCCAAACCCAACGTTCTAGAATTTTTTTATATGTAAATTTTTTTTTTAAAAGTTACATGTATTTTATGACTCATGCAATGTAACAGGAATATTTTTTTTATCTAAACACCTTGCCCTTTAATGGTGAGGGATTTTTAAAGCCTATCTTGGGACCTATACAAGATTTTTGGCAATTTCAAGTAGTTTCTACCTTATTTATTGTTTAGAAAATATAGACCTGCATGACAACTTAAAAAATAAAATAGAAAAAGCTATAAATCTAGACCTACCGATCAAGCTACTTTAAGGGTTGGGTTACACAAAGAACCAGGAACGAACCAGGGACCTTTAGATATTTATACACGGGCAGGAACAACAAACAATAACAACTTTAAGTACAACAAAGCTCTGTCTGAGAACGTATCGAGCACTGTATAGAAGTGCAAATGAAAAACTGAACCAGCCTAAAAAAGCAAATGCTCACAGCCATCAGTCAAATTGATATATATGTAAACATGCACGAGGTGGTTGCATGTTTAGTGGGTTGCATAGTTGCAATGCGTGCAAATAACGGGCTGCATAGTTGCAATGCGTGCAAATAACGGGCTGCATTGTTGCAATGCGTGCAAATAACGGGCTGCATTGTTGCAATGCGTGCAAATAACGGGTTTGATGTGGGAGGGATATTTAACAAAGGGAAGAGAAACCACACAAGAAATTGGAAATATGTTTGGTCTGGAGTTAACCACCCAGAATTCGATTTGTTCGATTGAAAAAAATAAAATGATTTTACAGATACCGGGTTCCCTGCTGTGGTTATGAGCCACTCAAGGTTTTTATAAAAACAATGTCCATCTAGATATGGGATCCCCTAGGCAGTAGTTTTTTTTATGTCCATCAATTGGCAACACATTAGCCCTTTCAAGTGGATAGCTGGGTAGTCTACCACAAAGGACCCGAATATCTATATATATTCCAGCAGATGGGCAAGGGAGTCAGTTTTCTGGGCGTCTCACGACCAGATGGTCTGTTTGTGTTCGGTTGACTTGTGTTTTGATTTGGTCAGGCAAAGAATTCTCATTTGCAAGTCTTGTTCGGTAGAAAAAACGAACTAGAGTTGTTGTAATTTTGTTTGGCGGAGAGCAAATTTTTCTGTTGCAGCACTAGCCGAGATCACACAATTGACACATGCACGAGGTGGTTGGAATCGAGCAGTGTCGGAATCGAGCGCCAACTTCAGAAAAGCACGAGTGGACAATCACGGTCAAGATAGTGAATGCACACAGACACTCATATATAGCAAGAGAACTTGAATGCCTACTAGACACTTACCTCGAGTGTCTAAGGTCTCTCTGTAAAGAGGTTTGTCAGGACAACCTGGCATGAGGATACTTCCTCCGACAAGTAAACCCTGACCAAATATTCAAAATGACAGTGTTCGAAGCCTAAATACGATCCCTCAGTATGACAAACCAACACTGGATTATGCAAGGAATGGTGCACCTTCTCGAAGTGATGTTACTTCTAGTAACAGCACTAAGCTGAATACTCAACCAGACTAGATGAATTCTTGTCCTGGAAGCCACTAAGACTAAAAGACCACAAGAAAGATACTATAACAGTTAACTAGTCAATTGGAGAGAGGAAAATTAATATTCTTAACTTCTTTACAAACTCAACGTTTGACAGGTAAAGGAAAACTTTAATGGAATATTTGAATATCTATGTATCTCATATAGAGAGCAAGTGTTAGCCCCAGATTTCTGAGAACTTCGACTGAAGTAAAATGAACAAAAAAAAATATATGTATAAGGAATGGGAGCAAGAGTTTCTTGGTCGGTCACACACAGTATTGCCCAGGATAAGTGAGTAACTCACAAAACTCCTGCTCCCATCTTCCATATATAACAGAAATTATCTGTCTACTAATAACTTTTAGTTTATTCGACCTATAAACTTCAAATTTGGTAGGAATGATTTATTTACCTATGCAGATTGTGTTTTACTTCAAAAGATACTCCCCCCCCCATGTAACTTTTCCTGATTTTAAGGAGATTAAAATCAGTTACATTAGAGAAAATTAAATAGATTATCAAAATTAGAGAAAATTGATCTAATAACGGCTTAACAGCACAAAATTAAAACTCAAGTTGTGTAATCTCGATTTTCATTAATTCTATGTCAAGTATTTTGATGTCTGGTCTCTTGAACTTATTAAAAATGTCCCAAAGTGTGTGTATAAGATAAAAGTGAAATTTTTCAAAAACCCTGAAAATATTTTGCATTGATATTAAAGTTGTGATTATGTGGAAATAATTTGACATAAATAATACATACATATATACACACACATAAATACACATTGGTCTTTATTATAGAATGGAGAATGTTCCACATATTTGGGTAAATCTGCTGCTATATAAACTTTAATGTAAGGAATACTTATGTACCAGAACTTTGCAGTGAAAAGGGGGGGGGGGGCAAAGTTGTAGATTCAACCCCGAACAATCGGTTCTAATTGTTTTTAATGAAATCATTAGAATTTCAGAATTCTAAAAATGTTCCACATTTAGTTACAGTTTAGCAAATAAATCCAGATGTGATAGAAATCTTGGAGAAAAAGAAAAAGAAAACGCTCAGATTTCATTCTCAAGCGAAACAATTCTTCAAGGAATAAAAGATTTGCTAAGCATTATTATCCATTTTAAAGTCTGTTTGGTTTGCCTGTGGAATGACGTATGTGGAGATGTAGTATTTAATAAGTGTCGGAATAAATCATTATTGCTTCCATTATGATTAATTTTCATTTACCATCAGATGACATTAAATTTGTAAGGATTTTTCACTTGTTCAAAGCTTTCATATTCAGTTATACATTGAAATTTTGCTTCTGCAATAGCACACAAGACGGCTAATTTTCTGATTTCCTAACTTTGAATGGTCATAATTTGGTACCTAATTGGGTTACCAAATAAATGTGGTATGATTGTTTATGTTGTGCAAAGATCTATGCGCCCAAATTAAAAGTAATGTAAGAAATTTGGTTTGGGATAGCTACTATCAATTCCAGAAACTGCATAAACAAGTTATTTTTTTCCATCTGGTGGTGCAAAGACTGTTCCGATAGTTAAACTTAGTAACATGTGCTATAGTTGCTTCTCGGATAATGATTCCCTCATTTTTCTCTAGTGTTCTGAACAATACCAAATTTGTGGCAGCCAAAGCACCATGTTTTAGTTCTTACGATCGTAGGTTCATTGACAGTGAAAGTTCCAATTTACTACCAGAAGGATTCATTGAGATGTTTTTCTCTTCTTCGAGAGTTCAAGTTGTGATCACAAAAGATCTGCAGAAAATTCATAAGAGACTTTGTATTCACTATTCAGACTGTCGAATTGTACATCAAACTTGATGCTTACTTTTTGCATCGCCTAAATAAAATGGTAAATGATTTTACCATGTATAGGAATTTTTCAACTTTTCCCCTGAGAAGTTTATACCATTAAATTCCTATCATTGATGCAGACAAGCTAATGGTAGATTGTACTAGTTTCAGAGACTACATTTCGGGGTAAAAAAAAAAATGGAGTCTCAATGTTTCAACGATGCCTGGATCAATTCATTGAGAAAGAGAAATTGTCAGATACCTTCCAGTATTTGGACAATATCATAATTGGTGGTGTAGACGAGGAGCAACATGATCGTAACTGTTTTAAATTCCAAGAAGTTGAATGAATCGAAATCAGACATCTCAACTACATCTGTTCAAATATATCATTTTAAACACCATTCAGTCAGACAGTCCTGTCCCAATGATATTGATTTACTTCGATGCACACTGGGACTTTTCTCAAATTATTCCAAGTGGATGCCTTCATTTTCTAACAGGGTTTGTCCACTTATTGATGTGAAATCATTTCTGGACAAGCTTAAAGAGCAATGTAGCACTGTTCCATGCGTTCTTGAATGTGACACCTCAGATGTTACGGTTTCTGCCACCCTGAACCAGAATGGCTGACCAATGGCATTTGTGTCTTGATCTCTCAGTAAAAGTTAAATTAATTATCCTGCTTTTAAAATGGAAGCGACTGCTATTATTAAAACTGTGTGTAAGTGGTGCCATCTTGTGTTATGCAGTGATTGTCACCTTGTTACTGATAAGCATTCAGTTCCGTCTATGTTTGACAATCGTTGAAGTTTAGTTGTTTTGTTTTATGGCATATCAACCCTTTTCGGATTATTTAATGCCAGATTTGGTCATTTTGGTAAACGTTTTTAAGCTTCAAGTTCTTTATATATTCAAGTATTTATTCATGGTGTTTGGTTTAGTTTGATTTGTTTTGTGGAGGAAAAATGTTTTTGTTTTTAGCTTTGCAGAACATGACCGAGTTTTGCAAAGGGAAAGGAAAAAACAATAACATCGATGTTTGATGCATTTTAAGTCAGGAAGCCGGTATCTTTAGACAACCGGATCTACAAGAGACAATCGTTGAAGGACAAAGATAAAATCAGTATGGTTGAATGTAGGCAGTGGAACTAGACGAATTCTGTTATACTATAATGTGGTAGTTTTGTTTTACGGCATATCAACCCTTTTTGGGTTATTTAATGCCGAATCTGGTCATTATAGTAAAAGTTTTTATGCTTCAAGTTCTTTATATCTTCAAATGTTTAATCATCGTTTTTGGTTTGGTAGTTTTGTTTTACGGCATATCAACCCTTTTTGGGTTATTTAATGCCGAATCTGGTCATTATAGTAAAAGTTTTTATGCTTCAAGTTCTTTATATCTTCAAATGTTTAATCATCGTTTTTGGTTTGGTAGTTTTGTTTTACGGCATATCAACCCTTTTTGGGTTATTTAATGCCGAATCTGGTCATTATAGTAAAAGATTTATGCTTCAAGTTCTAAAAATAAAATAAAAAAGGGGAGGGAGAAAGGGAGAGGGGCTGTTGTTTTTGTTTTTGTTTTTGTAGAACATAATTAAGTTTTACAAAAAAAAACAAAAAAAAAAAAACAAACAAACAAAAAACGTCAATGTAGGTGAATTTCGTCTCAGGGAGCCACAGGGCAGCCTGATCTGGTATCACCAGTATATACTATAATGTAATGTCTTGGTCGAGACAATATTGTGCCTGATGCTATAACTAGAGGTTACTGTGCTGCTGTTAAGAACTTGTTCGAAGCAGCAATGAATGTTGTTATCACGTATCGACTGAATTGGACAATGCTCAAATCAGCAGTTTCTTTAAACCAATCACAATGCAAGAAACATTCAGTGCCGAAAAGTTATGCCATACTATAGTAACCTAAACACAGCTTTCTTTTTCAGTATTTTCTTCCAGACAACACACGTGCACCTGTCACAATTCAGCCTAGCCTCTTGGGGAAAGGGGTGAAGGGCCCCGACAAACACGAGACTTTCATGGACTACTAAACACAACATCAACATATACACATACTGTTAAGTGAACACTCTCACCCACAAGTTAGTACACACACTAACAGAAACAAAGGTACACTAATATGCACGTATCGCATTTACACACACATGGTGCCAGGAGAAATGAACACGTGTGCTCAATTTCTCCTCACACACAAAACAACTTCTTTCACACAGGAACATTCTTTAGACACGAAACTCATTCTTCAAACTCTTTATCTTTCATTGTGAATAAAAATTATTTCGTATGGATAGACTGTCATTCTTTCTTTTGATAATGTTCTATCCTCAAAAAGCTATTTGAAATCCACACCACCCAGGAGGGATTCGGATGTTGCACTTCAAATCAAAGAATTGCACTTCAAATCAAAGAATCTACCATATTCGACTGGAAATGTAAAATAGGTTTGTGAAGTCTGCCAAGTTAAAAGCTAAATCTTTCAAATCTGCTACATATGCAACTTTGATAAAAGTAATGTACCCTATGAACGGTTACAGTATCGATTTCAAGGGCCAACTACCATCAGTATCATCTAATAACTACTAGGATTGTGAACTGGTACAAGGGTAATTACAGAGGCTTATCAACCAGATCCTTAAAGTGGTTGAGTTAATAATTGAGCAGCAAATAAGTCAGATAAACATTGATGAAATGCAGTTTGGTTTTAAGCCTGGGCAAGGTACTACTGGTCTTCTCAATTTCATTTATTTATTCCGAGAGAAATGTAAGCAACATCTTGGTTACAAGAAGAATCTGCATTTTTACTTTTGTGGATTTGGAGAAAGTTTTGCCAGAATGCCAAGAGATGTTGTCTGGCAGGCTTTATGTAAATTAGAGGCAAGCGAGTGGTTGGAGAAGTTTGTTCAAGAAACGTACAGAAATGATCAAAGTCATGTTAGAATTAACAGCATATTTAGTGACAGCTTTAATATTAAAGTGGGAATACATCAGCGTTCTGTAGTAAGTTCGTTGCTTTTCATTTGTCTAAAAAGCGTTGTACAGGGAGTTCTGTACGAGTTGTCTAGAAAGGATGCTGTTTACTGATAATTTAGTACTTGCCTGTGAAACAATGGAAAGTCTACTTGTTAAATTAAAGACTTAAAGAAATGCTATGGAATATAAAGGTCTGAGAGTGAATGTTACCAATTCCAAAGTGATGATCTGTGGTTGTAGTTTTGGAAAGCTCTCAGAAAGAGGAAAGTTCCCCTGCTCAGTTTGTGGAAAGGAAGTTGGGGGAACTTGTAAGCATTAGGTACATAAGAAGTGCAGTGGAATTACAGATAGCTGGAGAAATTATACACTTTTCCACACAAACTGGTTAAGACAATGAAGACAGATGAGAACTCTTATGTGAAGAAAGTATATTTGGATGGCAAGGCTATTGAGGTTATTCAGAAGTTTTATTACCATTGGAGCACAGAGAGGAGCAGGTGCTAGTGTGATTGCAAGAGTTAGGAATGGATGGAGTAAGTTCAGGGAACTTCTGCAGAACATTACTGCTGTCGACCAAGAGAAGAGTCTATCAGTCATGTGTACAGAGTGTGATGTATGAAAGTGAAATCTGCAGTGAGGGTTGAGGACATATGTTGCATGGCAAGAAAAGAGAAAACATGAGAATGATACGATCGATGTATCATGCAAGTCTTAAAGACAAGCTTAGATCTGATGACCTCAGCAAGATTAAATCTGGACAGTATAGGGAAATGTGTGCAGAACACAAGACTCACTTGCTATGGTCACATTGAAAGATTTGAGGAGTTTCTTGAGTTTGTAGACATAGCAGGGTCAGTTGGCAAGGAAGTGATAAGGATGAACTTGAGAGAAAGAGGGATAAAGACCTGGCCAGAAATAGATTAGTTTGGAAGTCAATTTCTTAAAGCTGTCCAACACATGCCAGCATGTAAAACAGACGTTAAGCCAAATGTGATGACAGTAGATAAATCCAGTTGACAAATGGTCATAAATCCATTAATATTTCCGGTAAACATCAGTAAGTAAATCAAAAAAAAAGCTACAAATATAAAAATGTATTTTAAGTTATGTTAGATCCTCTTTTAACACAACTTAATTGCACAATGCAATTAGACATGTGTAGAAATGGATCTGTAAACTTCCAACTGAAAGTTTGTGGTCAGTTATACAATTAATAATTTTACAAACAGTGGTCATAACTGAGAGTCCCCCACGCAGTCACTTAAACAGACAAACAAATAAACACCTTCACACAACCAAGACAAGAACAACATTTATAGAGAGTTTGATCCAACTAAATATCCATATTTTGAGCCATGAACTGGTGTCAACGGGTTGGGTTGAGCCGGCTTCTTCTCTGGCCTGCCCCACATCCTGAACCATGGCGGCCATGCACGGTAGTCGTGAGCAAAGTCACACAAGAGTGCTGACCAATCACGATTACACCATTGAAGAACAACCACCTGTGGAGCTGCGAGCTCAGTCAAGTTCCCCTCAGCTCTCCACAAATACGCTTGTACCACACAGACAGGGAGGTAGGGACGAAAATGTCACAAATTAATTCCCCCTCTAGGTAATGGGCTACATGGCTGAACTATCAGAGACATTGCTGCAACAAGATAGACGGCAGAGACTTCAGGTTGAGGTGTTGGTAGAGAATAGTGTGGACAGCCGGCTTGTCAGCAATGCAAAATGAGGCAGAGGCTGTCATTGTTCAAGATTCCAACTTCTGTAGATCTATCACCCTCATCGGTGATGTTTCACAGCCATAGGAGGATACACTAGACGACAGATTGGTAAAGACACCAGGTGTTGATTATCACCCAAGAACGGTTGTGTCGGCTCCTTTGATCTTCTTGCTGCATCTTTTGCATATGTACTCTTCCCTGCAAACATCTTTGTGATGTCTGAAATTTTGACATTTAAAACACAGGAGAGAGTTTGGAACGACTAGTTCTACTTTATTTCTTTCATAATCGATTCTAATATTTGTTGGAATGTTAGAAGTATTCATTCTTCTATTCATTTAACATCACTTTCCTTGTTCAGGGGTCAGACATTATTTGATATTACGCAAGTGCACTCTCCAGTTCTCATGGTTCAGCGGGTCATCTGTGTCCAAGTTTCACTGTGTGGTCTTGTCTAATCACTTTCTTTCAAGTTTTCCTTGGCCGGCCAACCTTCCTGCAATTTAAGACATCCATGCTTCTACAATGGTTTATCTAGGAGGATTAACGCTCCACATGGCCATACTAGCATAACAGATTCATCCTTAGAATAAATTTCATGATTGGCAAATGTAGTGCTTTCAGCAAATCCTGACCTAATGTGTTTGGTCTGATTTCACATTGCAGATCCATCCAATCATGAATCTGTCATTGCGCTGCAGTGGAATGAGAGCTGGGTGACGACTCAGCATTCACTACTTAACTATGTTGTATAGTTTAGTTTTCTTGTTGTCTTTGCTTGGTTTTGTCAGATTCCAGGAGCAGAATTGGGCTTGGCTTGTGGAATATCCAGCTCAGTGTTATTTGCTGTAGCATCACTCCGAGAAGGTGCACCATTACTTTCCTCGTATGACCCAGTGTGTAGCAATGCTAAGGGCGATCTTATTTGTTCTTTGAATACGATGTTACTTTTTATTACTTGATTAAAATATCGGTCATGATCTAACTTAGAACAGATTTCATTTAGGGATATCTAGGTCAAAGGTTAAGATCACAGAAATTGTAAAAGTCACACTTTTGGTAATACAGTTATGTTCATCATAGAGACTCACTACTTGGCCCATATTGTAGCGAATGAAGTCCGCATCTTATGATTTTGAAAAGTTTACTCAAGCTTGATGTCTTTATGGAATTTCAACTTACGCTGTCAGGCAGAGGTATGCAGTCTCATGAGTGACATGTTTTTGTTTGAATATTTGGTCAGGGTTTACTTCTAACCGTGTAAGGATGTCCTGCCAAACATCTGTACAACGAGACCGGACAAACTCGAAGATGGAAATTACTAGGCATTCAAACTTTCTTTTAGCCTTTTGTGCCTTCATTCATGATGAGTAACATCGGAAAAACCCACGAAATAACATTACTTTTGTTTCTACATAAAACTGCTGGTATAATCAAGTGATTGTGAGAGATTTCTTTAGTCAGTTAATAGGCTGGAACATGGAACAGAAACCAACAATATATCTCACATAAGTTTGCATTTAATTGCAATTCCCCTCCCCCCCACGTAGGAGGTAAACAAATGAAGTTGTGTGGGATTATAAATTGTATCCGGAAAAAAAAAAAATCAAAGTCCATCCTAACAAAAATTCTTTGCGATTAAAAAAAACCAAAAAACTAATTTAAATAATTACGGCATTTAATCGTATGATGGTTTCAGTCTTTATGTTATCACGGTTTTACACCCTCTGGCCAAAAATAGCCGTTAGGGCTCCACGGGACTCAAAATCCATCATTTTTCGGTGAAAAAGTGGTTTCATGCAACATTGCAGGTCCTAAAACATCCTCAAAAGCTATGAATGGATAATGGATATAGATGGTAAAATCTGATATAGTACTTTAATTTAGGACCATTTTCAGGCTGTGAAAGGGTTTTCATGAATGTAAAATAGCCAAAAACTAGTGGCCTGCACCTTCTGAATTTTGCAAAATTTTCAAAATGTTTGATTGTTTAGTGTTATTTATGTATAAATGAACACAAAAAATACTACTCGCATGAATCTGAAATTTTCACCCATTACCTCCCACCCTTAGTAAAAAGTGAATTAAAAAATGTGCTCGCACGAATATACATATTCATATAAAATAACATCTGAATCAGTGAAGTTAAAAAAAATAATAAGACAAAGAAAACGTACAAGAGAGCAGAAAAAAGAAAAAGAAACAAAAAGGTGGGGGGAGTTGGCCGACAGTTTTTATTTTTGTTCTTTTACTTGCTAACTTTTATATGACAAGACAGATATATATATATATATATATTACACACACACAAATACACATTGTTCTTTATTATAGAGCAGAAGATGAAAGGTTTAGTTCTTTGAAGAGAAGTGACGTGGAACCTGATCAGTACCAGATGGGTGACCATTTAGGAATATCAGGCGTTGCATATGAGTGGATGGCAACACCTCCCTAGAAAAACTAACGTGTAAAAAAAAAAAAACTCCCCTCACCGGGATATACATGCGACTGGAAACTGCTTGTGAATTTAATATTCCCTAGAAACTTCCTCCTTGAAGGGGGAAGTCGGCTCAAGATTCCCAGAATGAATTCCGCACCAGGGCAAGAGACATTTTGGTCTTTAAACTTCAAAAAGCTAAAAATGACTTTCTAGTATTTAGTTTCAAAGGTTTCAAAATTACTTTCAAAGGGTCAAGTAGTAATTATGTCTGTCAAATCTTAATCGATTTACCAAAGATTAAAAGTGGCCGACTTGTTTACTATAATAGCACTTACATTTATGTTCAAAGTTTTACAAATCTATTACCGATTACTCCCGTAAAACTGTCACTCCCCGGGGGAAAGGAAGGCTAAAAATACAATCAAATTAGGCAAACATTTGACTTCTTCACAAAAGTCTAAAAGTAGATCTTTACGTTTCGGATGATTTAACCTTCGACCTTCTTTTCAAACTCTCGAAATCTTTACATGAACATGTGGCACAACTGATAAAGGCATTGATTAACAAGTAGTTCTTAGTGAAAGTCTTCTGGGGGTTGAAGGTTCAATCCTCACTAAAGGTGATAGTAACTAAGAATAAGATAAAAATTACTTAACACTTCGACCCGGTCATGGTTGATGGAATAAGAACAATCTACCCCCATGGAATAAATAAAGGGTTCAGTTCAAAATTCCATACAGATTCCTGCGTTTGCAAAGATGCACCTGAAAGGCGGAGGCTACATTGAGTGAAACGTTTTGAGAACCGTAGTCCAAATAATGCAAATTATCAATCCGCATCTCAAAAATTTCAAAACAGACTTATTCAATTTTCCAAAATCCAACAGTAGTTGTGATCAATTGTTCCTTACACGATTCAAATAGTGGTGACCCTGTGAAAGTGGGCTGAAAATGATGCTAAATGAGCAAAATTGCAAATATCTAACCCCCCCCCCCCCCCCAAAAAAAAATCTACCAAAATTTGTGTTCATGGTGATGATAGGGACGAGAGCAACACATATGCACACTTACACTTTTGTAACCTTATTAGACATACCCGGGTCACAACCAATGCCACTATTTATTCTACTTCGATTTCGGCTGAAAATTCGTAAACCAACATTGAGACATTTCTTTTACATCACTAAAAATAAGTCTTTACTTCTATATTATGCTTATATGAAAGTAAAAAGACTTATTATTTTGCCATCTAATTTACATAAATGTTTGTGGTGTGTAGACACACATAAATTAGGTGACAACACTGAAAAAGTCACTTTCTTTAAATGCACACAGAAACATTAAGAAATATTAAGAGTAAGAGAGGCTGAGAAATATATAGATAGTTAAGAGCAACTTGTTCAGTTAATTATATATTTGCGCTAATTAGAACAATTAAAACAATTTTTTCAAACTTAACTCAATCCCAGAAGTAAGGTATATTTTAGCACATATTTTGTGTTATTAAATTATATAGGAAAAAAGCCTTGGGAAAACAAACATTGACTCACATTTAGTAGAGTAATAGATAAATATAATTGCCACGTCAAACCAATCATCCACTTTCTAAAATGGTTGTTTAGGGTGTTTTAAAAATATTTCAGCTTACTTTTAGCGTTACTCTCGGTGGACACAAATTAAAAAAAAAAGAACAAAGAAAAAAACTTTCAGAGATGAGGTTTCCAACTTGAATTCATTATAAACAGACTTTAATCACAAATGATGAATATTTCAAACCCTTTATTCAGTATTGTAAAATGATTCCTTTATTCAAAAGTAAAGGTCCGCAGTATGACCTTTATGTGCATCTGGTAGTGAGGCCCTAATTTGGAAGCGTGCAGTTACCCCTTAGTTACTTTGTTGACCTCGAGTGGTAGTACCTGGCAGGATCCTATCTATGGATTAAATAGAATCTGTCCTGGGGATGACACTAAACTGACTGACACCCTTGGGCAAACAGCTTTCATCCATTTTTTCTATCCCTTTCCACTTTTCTGCCTATTCTATTTGCAACCCCTATCAACTACCTCATCCTCCTCTCAACTGTCTTGGGTATGAGTCAAAACTACATCAAATGGCGAGCCCCCAATTTGGAAACTTTAAGGAGTGTAGAGTTACTCCCGAGTTACAACTACTCCCAGGTTCATTTATATAAATTTGGAATATTGGCATCGAAAATTTTAACATTGAAATTCAATTCTGGCTAGTTTGAGATCACATTCAAATGTATACAGACACATCAGATAATACATTTTTGACAATCAGATTACCATGAAACTGCAGTTAATTGTTTATTATTGCTATGACGCTCTATCTGAAGGGATATAGACCCTGTTGTATGTACAGGATCTGCTGTCTTGAATTGGATCTGTTCAGATTCAGAGAAGTTGATTTTTCATAAGTTTAAACTTATTACTACAAGGTAATAAGTTTGGTATATCATTCCAATAATGCTAGATGCTAAAGCATTTATTAGTTGAGCTATTCTTTTACTTACACACACACACAGGTCAGATTTTCCAAGTTAGACATTTTTTTTTTTTTTTTTAAATTCAGACTAGAGATTTCTTTTATATCCTTGCAGCATGTTCTTTACACTGAAAAAATGTAATTTATTTCAGTATCTTTCTGGAAAAAGATATTCCGGCAAGAAAAATTGTTACAATGGTGACAATTTTAAATAATGACCATAAAAAACTTGCGTTTTTCGTCTTATGTGACTTACACATTTTTTTCACAAAGATTAAAATAGGAATTATCTCCTGTTAACTAACTGTGCCAGAAAAATAAAAGAATTAAAAAAAAAAATTTTGACTGTAATTCAATTTCCAACCGAATTTCGTGCAACCGACTTTCTCTTCTTCCCAGCTGTCCTCTTCATTTATATCACCTGATATCCACATATGCAAATCAGACCACCATAAACACCTGCACCTATGCAGAGAACCCCTTTTTAAATCTGCATACACGACATGCGAAGCACCTCATTCTTTTTCCTGATGGTGAGTGTTCCTTGTTATTGTCACACTCCCCCCTGATCATATGATCACACAAGTGACAGATGGTGGCTGGTCGCTTTATCCTAGTACTTCTCCGTAGTGGGACAGTTATTTCTTTCTCTCTTACATCAGATGTACCAGGACCTGAATTGGCAATGGAATAAGGCAGCTCAACCAAGGAACGTCTGTCCTCTCCCTCACTTTCAGATGCAGAACCACTACTATTTGTATCGGAACCTGGTTTTCTCCATTCAGTACTCTCTGATGATGTGTCATCATTGTCGTCCACTACTGGTGCTAAACTGAGATGTGGGCGCACATCTCCTACATGCTGAGGCGTGCCATTGACGATCACCGACTGTGGACTTATCACTCCAGTGACACAACCTAGTCTGAATTTTGACGTGCAACGTCCTTGTGGATTTTTCACCCAAACTGTGTCCTCCTCTTTATAAAGTGCAGAGATCCCATAGTGATTCGGATGGGGCACAACATTGACCCCTTTCACTCTGATCTGGTATGAGTACAACAAATTGGCGGGTGCTGATGATGCAGGCACATCATCCTTGGGGGTAACGTTGTACCAATACACAGGCTCCATAACAGGACAGCTCTTTCGTGTAGCAATCCGCTTCACTGTCCTATGACACCTTTCTATAATACCATTTCCTGATGGCCTGTATGCACAGCGTGGTCGGAAGTTTACACCCCACTCGTTCATGAACTGCCGACTGCAGAAGGCAGTGTCATTATCAGCCAGAATCTCGGCTGGAACCGAGTGGATCCACAATCGATCAGTGTCAAAAAATGGCAACCATTGTAGTGTGTGATGTCCATGCCTAGCCGGTTCCATACGTCCTGCACACTGAGCCCTCGCTTTTTCCATTGCACTGGAGCTGGGTCTATTGTCTTGCATTCCTTACAATTCCGAATAACTGCCTTTACTGTCGCTTTAGACACAGACGGGTCGATTCTATGCACAAAATATAATGTTCGCCTGAATCCAGGATGTCCACTATCTCGATGAATTTCGTTCAGCTATGTTGGGTTCAGGTTTCCTGTGGCAAAAGCACACACTGGCTGTGTTACCGCTGTGGAACTCTCGTCAGGGAGTCTGCTCGGTTCTGGCCAGATCTTACTAGTTCTAGATCAACCGAAATGTCGTAGTTATGAGCATCTCACTTGCGGCCTTTGTGCTCAATCGAGACTTTCCCGTGAGTGCATTGGTTGAGTGCAAGGTTTAGTCCTTTTAGTATGACTGTCTGGTACGGCCATAGAGATCTCTCAACATGGATCTGTAACATGAAAATTCCTCAAAGTTCTTCTTGTACGGCATCCAGCTCTGCCACGTTTACATGAAGATGATTTTTTTTTCCACCTCTTCTCTATATTAATAAAATTATGTGACTATTTCGCGTGTTTCTCATCTATATTTGACTTACATTATTTAGTGCTTCTCCAGATTACGGCACATATGAAAAACATTTCCAAACAAAAACTATTGTTTACACTTACATATCAGTTTTATAGTATTTTGCCCACTGCCATTCATTTATTACATGTTTATATGGCAGACGCATTTATGATCCCCTAATTCCACTCGTGTCAATGGCGGTTCGGCAAAATACGATAAAACTTATTTTGATTTTTAATTAAAATTCTACTAGATCATTTTTGCTAATTTGTGGTGTAGATACCTATTTTTGCATGATACATAATTATATCAAATAAATTTCCGGTTAATTTATTGGGAACTGCGATTTTCACATGTGTAACTGCGTCTTTCATATGTGCCCTGATCTGTATAAGCAGCCCCCTTCTTTTTTTTTTCTTTAATTAATTTTTTTTTAACAAAAATGACGCTGGTGAGATACAGCTAATAAGTATATATATATATATATATATATATATATATATATAATAATAATGGTAATAATCCAGGTAAAAAAATATCCACAGGGTAGTAATCCAGAGAATTTAAACCGGGTTTATAAAAAGTGCTCAATATCAAAATAGAGCTTTATATATGACTAGCAGGGCTACCCGGCGTTGCTCGGGGTCATAAAAACATATATTTGAAGAAAGATCGTGTGTGTAACATCTTTATATTCAAACTTCTATGTCCGCCCCCTCTCTCTATAGCCGTCTCTTTATCTGCTACCTTTCTCTTTCCTGGTCGCCCCATTTCGCCGCTACTTTCTAATTTTGCCTTTTGCAAAAGCTGTTTCTTCCCCACCATTTCTCCTATTGCCCAGGGTAATAGTATGACATATTTCTATAAAAAGTAACACCTCTATCTGCACCTTCTATATAGGTACTTATCTCCACCCCGGTGTTCATACTATATACGTATCTATCATCACCCCGGTGCGCATACTATATACGTACCTATCGCCGCCCCAGTGCACATACTATATACGTACCTATCGCCGCCCCGGTGCAGATACTATTTAAGTACCTATCGCCGCCCCGTTGCGAATGCTAAATAGTACCTATCGTTGCCCCGGTGTGAATGCTAAATACATAACTATTGCGCCCCGGTGTGCATGCTACATAAGTACCTATCGCTGCCCTAGTGCAAATACTAAAGACATACCAATTGCGCTCCGGTGTGCATGCTACATAAGTACCTATCACTGCCCTAGTGCGAATAATTAATATGTACATATTGCCGCTTTGGTGTGAATGCTAAATACGTACCTATCGCCGGCCCAGTGCGAATGCTAAATACGTACCTATAGCCGCCCTGGTGCGAATGCTAAATACGTACCTATAGCCGCCCCAGTGCGAATGCTAAATACGTACCTATCACCACTACAGTGCGAATGCGAAATACATACCTTTCGCCGCCCCGGTACGCATGCAATATATGTACTGATCGCCGCCGCAGAGCGCATGCTATGTACGTACTTATTGCTGCCCATGTGTACATGCTATATACGTAGCTATCGCCACCCCTGAATTCTGAATACGTACCTATCGCCGCCCTGGTGTGGAAGCTAAATACGTACATATCGCCGCCCCGGTGCGAATGCTAAATACATACCTATCGCCGCCCCGGTGTGAATTCAAAATACGTACCTATTGCCGCCCCGGTGTGAATTCTAAATACGTACCTATCGCCGCCCCGGTGCGGAAGCTAAATACGTACATATCGCTGCCCCGGTTTGAATGCTAAATACGTACCTATCGCCGCCCCGGTGTGAATTTTAAATATGTACCTTTCGCCGCCCGGTGTGAATTTTAAATATGTACCTTTCGCCGCCCCTGTGCGCGTGCTATATACGTACCTATCGCCGCCCCGGTGCGCGTGCTATATATGAACCGATCGCTTCCTCAGTGCGCATGCTAAATACATACCTATCACTGCCCCGGTGTGCATACTATATACGTACTTATTACCGCCCATATGCACATGCTATATAAGTACCTATCACCACTGCTGAATGCTAAATAAGTACCTATCGCCGCCCCGGTGTGGAAGCTAAATACAGACATATCGCCGCCCCTAAATTTGGGCAGACCCTAAAAAATTTGGCCTGACCCCTAAAATTTTCCCCGTCCCCTAAATCTCTCCAGCCTCTAATTTTTCACTCTCCCCCAACCATGAGAAATATTTTGACTTCAAAACAAAAAAAAAACAAAAAAATTTGGCCTGACCCCTAAAAAGTTCGTCCTGACCCCTAAAATTTTCCCCGACCCCTAAATCTCTCCAGCCCCCTAATTTTTCACTCTCCCCCAACCCTGAGAAATATTTTGACTTCAAAACAAAAAAAAACAAAAAAAAACAGAAAAAAACAAAAAAAATTGGCCTGACCCCTAAAAAGTTCGTCTTGACCCCTAAAATTTTCCCGACCCCTAAATCTCTCCAGCCCCCTAATTTTTCACTCTCCTCCAACCATGAAGAAATATTTTGACTTGAAAACAAAAAAAAACAAAAAAATTTGGCCTGACCCCTAAAAAGTTCGTCCTGACCCCTAAAATTTTCCCCGACCCCTAAATCTCTCCAGCCCCCTAATTTTTCACTCTCGCCCAACCCTGATAAATATTTTGACTTCAAAACAAAAAAAAACAAAAAAAAAGAAAAAAATTTGGCCTGACCCCTAAAAAGTTCGTCCTGACCCCTAAAATTTTCCCCGACCCGTAAATCTCTCCAGCCCCCTAATTTTTCACTATCCTCCAACCATGAGAAATATTTTGACTTCAAAACAAAAAAAAAGAAAAGAAATTGGCCTGACCCCTAAAAAGTTCGTCCTGACCCCTAAAATTTTCCCCGACCCCTAAATCTTTCCAGCCCCTTAATTTTTCACTCTCCCCCAACCATGAGAAATATTTTGACTTCAAAACAAAAAAAAGAAAAAAATTTGGCCTGACCCCTTTAAAGTTCGTCCTGACCCCTAAAATTTTCCCTGACCCCTAAATCTCTCCAGCCCCCTAATTTTTCACTTTCCCCCAACCCTGAGAAATATTTTGACTTCAAAACAAAAAAAAAACAAAAAAATTTGGCCTGACCCCTAAAAAGTTCGTCCTGACCCCTAAATCTCTCCAGCCCCCTAATTTTTCACTCTCCCCCAACCCTGATAAATATTTTGACTTCAAAACAAAAAAAAAACAAAAAAAAAGAAAAAAATTTGGCCTGACCCCTAAAAAGTTCGTCCTGACCCCTAAAATTTTCCCCGACCCCTAAATCTCTCCAGCCCCCTAATTTTTCACTCTCCCCCAACCATGAAAAATATTTTGACTTCAAAACAAAAAAAAACAAAAAAATTTGGCCTGACCCCTAAAAAGTTCGTCCTGACCCCTAAAATTTTCCCCGACCCCTAAATCTCTCCAGCCCCCTAATTTTTCACCCTCTTACAACCATTAGATATATTTTGACTTCAAAACAAAAAAAAGAAAAAAATTTGGCCTGACCCCTAAAAAGTTCGTCCTGACCCCTAAAATTTTCCCCGACCCCTAAATCTCTCCAGCCCCATAATTTTTCACTCTCCCCACACCCTGAGAAATATTTTGACTTCAAAACAAAAAAAAAGAAAAAAATTTGGCCTGACCCCTAAAAAGTTCGTCCTGACCCCTAAAATTTTCCCCGACCCCTAAATCTCTCCAGCCCCCTAATTTTTCACTATCCCCAAACCCTGAGAAATATTTTGACTTCAAAACAAAAAAAAACAGAAAAAAACAAAAAAAATTGGCCTGACCCCTAAAAAGTTCGTCTTGACCCCTAAAATTTTCCCGACCCCTAAATCTCTCCAGCCCCCTAATTTTTCACTCTCCTCCAACCATGAAGAAATATTTTGACTTGAAAACAAAAAAAAACAAAAAAATTTGGCCTGACCCCTAAAAAGTTCGTCCTGACCCCTAAAATTTTCCCCGACCCCTAAATCTCTCCAGCCCCCTAATTTTTCACTCTCGCCCAACCCTGATAAATATTTTGACTTCAAAACAAAAAAAAACAAAAAAAAAGAAAAAAATTTGGCCTGACCCCTAAAAAGTTCGTCCTGACCCCTAAAATTTTCCCCGACCCGTAAATCTCTCCAGCCCTCTAATTTTTCACTATCCTCCAACCATGAGAAATATTTTGACTTCAAAACAAAAAAAAAGAAAAGAAATTGGCCTGACCCCTAAAAAGTTCGTCCTGACCCCTAAAATTTTCCCCGACCCCTAAATCTTTCCAGCCCCTTAATTTTTCACTCTCCCCCAACCATGAGAAATATTTTGACTTCAAAACAAAAAAAAGAAAAAAATTTGGCCTGACCCCTTTAAAGTTCGTCCTGACCCCTAAAATTTTCCCCGACCCCTAAATCTCTCCAGCCCCCTAATTTTTCACTTTCCCCCAACCCTGAGAAATATTTTGACTTCAAAACAAAAAAAAACAAAAAAAACAAAAAAATTTTGCCTGACCCCTAAAAAGTTCGTCCTGACCCCTAAAATTTTCCCCGACCCCTAAATCTCTCCAGCCCCCTAATTTTTAACTCTCCCCCAACCATGAGATATATTTTGACTTCAAAAAAAAAAAAAAAAAAAAAAAAAAAAAAAAATTTGGCCTGACCCCTAAAAAGTTCGTCCTGACCCCTAAAATTTTCCCCGACCCTTAAATCTCTCCAGCCCCCTAATTTTTCACTCTCTTACAACCATTAGATATATTTTTACTTCAAAACAAAAAAAAACAAAAAAATTTGGCCTGACCCCTAAAAAGTGCGTCCTGACCCCTAAAATTTTCCCCGACCCCTAAATCTCTCCAGCCCCCTAATTTTTCACTCTCCCCCAACCCTGAGTAATATTTTGACTTCAAAACAAAAAAAAACAAAAAAAAACAAAAAAATTTGGCCTGACCCCTAAAAAGTTCGTCCTGACCCCTAAAATTTTCCCCGACCCCTAAATCTCTCCAGCCCCCTAATTTTTCACTCTCCTCCAACCATGAAAAATATTTTGACTTCAAAACAAAAAAAAAGAAAAAAATTTGGCCTGACCCCTAAAAAGTTCGTCCTGACCCCTAAAATTTTCCCCGACCCCATAATCTCTCCAGCCCCCTAATTTTTCACCGATACGACCCTACCTCAACACTTCTAAAAAAAGGAGGAGATAATGCATGGGATGAGGGCATCATGACAACGGAACCGATACGACCCTACCTCAACACTTCTCAAAAAAGGAGGAGATAATGCATGGGATGAGGGCATCATGACAACGGAACCGATACGACCCTACCTCAACACTTCTCAAAAAAGGAGGAGATAATGCATGGGATGAGGGCATCATGACAACGGAACCGATACGACCCTACCTCAACACTTCTCAAAAAAGGAGGAGATAATGCATGGGATGAGGGCATCATGACAACGGAACCGATACGACCCTACCTCAACACTTCTCAAAAAAGGAGGAGATAATGCATGGGATGAGGGCATCATGACAACGGAACCGATACGACCCTACTCCTACACTTCTGAAAAAAGGAGGAGGTAATTCATGGGATGAGCACATCATGACAACGGAGCAGATACTATTCTACATCTACACTTCTCAAAAAAGGAGGAGGTAATGCATGGGATCAGTGCATCATGACAACGGAACCGATACTACTCAAAAAAGGAGGAGGTAATGCTCACACCGGCGAATACCGTACCCCTCCCCCAATTTGGCCTGAAAGGAGGAGGTAATTCCTATCATGATTACAGAACGGCCACAGGGAGGGAGGGGGGGGAATATTATCGTCTATTAATAATGCAAATAAATGCATATAGGCGCTCACACCGGCGAATGCCGTCCCCCCCCCAATTTGGCATGAAAGGAGGAGGTAATGCCTATCATGATAACGGAAGGGAGTGGGAGGAATATTAGCGTCTATTAAAAGGTTGTAGTGTGAGTGAATTTATTCCCGCCACTTTGCATTATTTTTCAAATTATCTGCCACTCTCTGACGTCATGATGACCTGATATAACCGGACACAATTTAGAGCAAGACCGGGTACATCCGGCAAGGGATTATGGGACAGGTGCGGATGTGATTGAGCAACCCTTGTTTCACTACACACTCTTAACGTAGGATTCCTATGTTGTTATTGATGCAACCAGACAGAAGTTATTGGATGATCTGATACAACCGGACACAATTTAGGGCAAGACCGGGTACATCCGGCAAAGGAATTATGGGATGTTTACAATGACTCGGCATTTTTATCGGATTAGTACATAAATACATTAGATAATTTCGAATTTACTACATATTAACGTTGAAATTTTGTGAAAAATACGAAAAAAACTGCTACCTTTTGTCGGAAAGTGGTCCGGTTGAGTGTCAGCGAGTGAATCGATTTTCGCGATTTTTAGATATTTTACATCCGGGATTTGTGCGGTCCTGTAGATGTCAACTTTTTGACATGTCGTCGCGTAGTTTTTGAGGAGATACTGGACATACAAACAAACATACAAACAGACAACTGCCCTTTATATAAGAGACTAGCGGGGCCACCCGGCGTTGCTCGGGGTCATAAATACATATATTTGAAGAAAGATTGTGTGTGTAACATCTTTATATTCAAACTTCTATGTCCGCCCCTTCTCTCTATAGCCGTCTCTTTATCTGCTACCTTTCTCTTCCCTGGTCGCCCCATTTCGCCGCTACTTTCTAATTTTGCCTTTTTCAAAAGCTGTTTCTTCCCCACCATTTCTCCTATTGCCCACGGTAATAGTATGACATATTTCTATAAAAAGTAACACCTCTATCTGCGCCTTCTATATAGGTACTTATCTCCACCCCAATGTTCATACTATATACGTATCTATCATCACCCCGGTGCGCATACTATATACGTACCTATCGCCGCCCCAGTGCACATACTATATACGTACCTATCGCCGCCCCGGTGCAGATACTATTTAAGAACCTATCGCCGCCCCGTTGTGAATGCTAAATAGTACCTATCGTTGCCCCGGTGTGAATGCTAAATACATACCTATTGCGCCCCGGTGTGCATGCTACATAAGTACCTATCGCTGCCCTAGTGCGAATACTAAAGACATACCAATTTCGCCCCGGTGTGCATGCTACATAAGTACCTATCGCTGCCCTAGTGTGAATAATTAATATGTACATATTGCCGCTTTGGTGTGAATGCTAAATACGTACCTATCGCCGGCCCAGTGCAGATGCTAAATACGTACCTATAGCCGCCCCGGTGCGAATGCTAAATACGTACCTATAGCCGGCCCGGTGCGAATGCTAAATACGTACCTATCACCACCATGGTGCGAATGCGAAATACAAACTTTTCGCCGCCCCGGTGCGCGTGCTATATATGTACTGATCGCCGCGCAGAGCGCATGCTATGTACGTACTTATTGCTGCCCATGTGTACATGCTATATACGTAGCTATCGCCACCCCTGAATTCTGAATATGTACCTATCGCCGCCCTGGTGTGGAAGCTAAATACGTACATATCGCCGCCCCAGTTCGAATGCTAAATACATACCTATCACCGCCCCGGTGTGAATTCGAAATACGTACCTATCGCCGCCCCGGTGTGAATTCTAAATACGTACCTATCGTTGCCCCGGTGCGGAAGCTAAATACGTACATATCGCCACCCCGGTGCGAATGCTAAATACATACCTATCGCTGCCCCGGTGTGAATGCTAAATACATACCTATCGCCGCCCCGGTGTGCATGCTAAATACGTACCTATCGCCGCCCCGGTGTAAATTTTAAATATGTACCTTTAGCCGCCCCGGTGTGAATTTTAAATATGTACCTTCCGCCGCCTCTGTGCGCGTGTTATATACGTACCTATCGCCGCCCCGGTGCGCGTGCTATATATGAACCGATCGCTGCCTCAGTGCACATGCTAAATACATACCTATCACTGCCCCGGTGCGCATACTATATACGTACTTATTACTGCCCATGTGCACATGCTATATAAGTACCTATCACCACCGCTAGAATGCTAAATAAGTACCTATCGCCGCCCCGGTGTGGAAGCTAAATACATACATATCGCCGCCCCTAAATTTGGGCGGACCCCTAAAAAATTTGGCCTGATCCCTAAAATTTTCCCCGACCCCTAAATCTCTCCAGCACCTAATTTTTCACTCTCCCCCAACCATGAGAAATATTTTGACTTAAAAACAAAAAAAAACAAAAAAATTTGGCCTGACCCCTAAAAAGTTCTGCCTGACCCCTAAAATTTTCCCGACCCTAAATCTCTCCAGCCCCCTAATTTTTCACTCTCCCCCAACCATGAGAAATATTTTGACTTCAAAAGAAAAAAAAGAACAAAATTTGGCCTGACCCCTAAAAAGTTCCGCCTGACCCCTAAAATTTTTTCCGACCCCTAAATCTCTCCAGCCCCCTAATTTTTCAGTCTCCCCCAACCATGAGAAATATTTTGACTTAAAAACAAAAAAAACAAAAAAAATTGGCCTGACCCCTAAAAAGTTCGTCCTGACCCCTAAAATTTTTTCCGACCCCTAAATCTCTCCAGCCCCCTAATTTTTCAGTCTCCCCCAACCATGAGAAATATTTTGTCTTCAAAACAAAAAAAACAAAAAAAATTGGCCTGACCCCTAAAAAGTTCGTCCTGACCCCTAAAATTTTTCCCGACCCCTAAATCTCTCCAGCCCCCTAATTTTTCACTCTCCCCCAACCATGAGAAATATTTTGAGTTCAAAACCAAAAAAAAAGAAAAAAATTTGGCCTGACCCCTAAAAAGTTCGTCCTGACCCCTAAAATTTTCCCCGACCCCTCAATCTTTCCAGCCCCCTAATTTTTCACTCTCCCACAACCATGAGATATATTTTGACTTCAAAACAAAAAAAAACAAAAAAATTTGGCCTGACCCCTAAAAAGTTCGTCCTGACCCCTAAAATTTTCCCCGACCCCTAAATCTCTCCAGCCCCCTAATTTTTCACTCTCCTCCAACCATGAGAAATATTTTGACTTCAAAACAAAAAAAACAAAAAAATTTGGCCTGACCCCTAAAAAGTTCGTCCTGACCCCTAAAATTTTTCCCGACCCCTAAATCTCTCCAGCCCCCTAATTTTTCACTCTCCCCCAACCATGAGAAATATTTTGAGTTCAAAACAAAAAAAAACAAAAAAATTTGGCCTGACCACTAAAAAGTTCGTCCTGACCCCTAAAATTTTCCCCGACCCCTAAATCTCTCCAGCCCCCTAATGTTTCACTCTCCCCCAACCATGAGAAATATTTTGACTAATAAACAAAAAAAAACAAAAAAAATTGGCTGACCCCTAAAAAGTTCGTCCTGACCCCTAAAATTTTCCCCGACCCCTCAATCTCTCCAGCCCCCTAATTGTTCACTCTCCCCCAACCATGAGAAATATTTTGAGTTCAAAACCAAAAAAAAAAGAAAAAAATTTGGCCTGACCCCTAAAAAGTTCGTCCTGACCCCTAAAATTTTCCCCGACCCCTCAATCTTTCCAGCCCCCTAATTTTTCACTCTCCCACAACCATGAGATATAATTTGACTTCAAAACAAAAAAAAACAAAAAAATTTGGCCTGACCCCTAAAAAGTTCGTCCTGACCCCTAAAATTTTCCCCGACCCCTAAATCTCTCCAGCCCCCTAATTTTTCACTCTCCTCCAACCATGAGAAATATTTTGACTTCAAAACAAAAAAAACAAAAAAATTTGGCCTGACCCCTAAAAAGTGCGTCCTGACCCCTAAAATTTTCCCCGACCCCTAAATCTCTCCAGGCCCCTAATTTTTCACTCTCCCTCAACCATGAGATATATTTTGACTTCAAAAAAAAAAAATTTGGCCTGACCCCTAAAATTTTCCCCGACCCCTAAATCTCTCCAGCCCCCTAATTTATCACTCTCCTCCAACCCAGAGAAATATTTTGACTTCAAAACAAAAAAAAACAAAAAAATTTGGCCTGACCCCTAAAAAGTTCGTCCTGACTCCTAAAATTTTCCCCGACCCCTTAATCTCTCTAGCCCACTAATTTTTCACTCTCCCCAACCCTGAGAAATATTTTGACTTCAAAAGAAAAAAAAACAAAAAAAAAACAAAAAAATTTGGCCTGACCCCTAAAAAGTTCGTCCTGACCCCTAAAATTTTCCCCGACCCCTAAATCTCTCCAGCCCCCTAATTTTTCACTCTCCTCCAACCATGAGAAATATTTTGACTTCAAAACAAAAAAAATTGGCCTGACCCCTTAAAAGTTCGTCCTGACCCCTAAAATTTTCCCCGACCCCTGAATCTCTCCAGCCCCCTAATTTTTCACTCTCCCCCAACCATGAGATATATTTTGACTTCAAAACAAAAAAAACAAAAAAATTTGGCCCGACCCCTAAAAAGTTCCGCCTGACCCCTAAAATTTTCCCCGACCCCTAAATCTCTCCAGCCCCCTAATTTTTCACTCTCCCCCAACCCTGAGAAATATTTTGACTTCAAAACCAAAAAAAACAAAAAAAAAACAAAAAAATTTGGCCTGACCCCTAAAATTTTTCCCGACCCCTAAATCTCTCCAGCACCTAATTTTTCACTCTCCCCCAACCATGAGAAATATTTTGACTTAAAAACCAAAAAAAACAAAAAAATTTGGCCTGACCCCTAAAAAGTTCTGCCTGACCCCTAAAATTTTCCCGACCCTAAATCTCTCCAGCCCCCTAATTTTTCACTCTCCCCCAACCATGAGAAATATTTTGACTTCAAAACAAAAAAAAAGAACAAAATTTGGCCTGACCCCTAAAAAGTTCGTCCTGACCCCTAAAATTTTTCCCGACCCCTAAATCTCTCCAGCCCCCTAATTTTTCACTCTCCCCCAACCATGAGAAATATTTTGAGTTCAAAACAAAAAAATTTGGCCTGACCTCTAAAAAGTTCGTCCTGACCCCTAAAATTTTCCCCGACCCCTCAATCTCTCCAGCCCCCTAATTGTTCACTCTCCCCCAACCATGAGAAATATTTTGAGTTCAAAACCAAAAAAAAAGAAAAAAATTTGGCCTGACCCCTAAAAAGTTCGTCCTGACCCCTAAAATTTTCCCCGACCCCTCAATCTTTCCAGCCCCCTAATTTTTCACTCTCCCCAAACCATGAGATATAATTTGACTTCAAAACAAAAAAAAACAAAAAAATTTGGCCTGACCCCTAAAAAGTTCGTCCTGACCCCTAAAATTTTCCCCGACCCCTAAATCTCTCCAGCCCCCTAATTTTTCACTCTCCCCCAACCATGAGAAATATTTTGACTTCAAAACAAAAAAAAACAAAAAAATTTTGCCTGACCCCTAAAAAGTTCCGCCAGACCCCTAAAATTTTCCCCGACCCCTAAATCTCTCCAGCCCCCTAATTTTTCACTCTCCTCCAACCATGAGAAATAATTTGACTTCAAAACAGAAAAATTTGGCCTGACCCCTAAAAAGTTCGTCCTGACCCCTAAAATTTTCCCCGACTTCTAAATCTCTCTAGCCCCTTAATTGTTCACTCTCCCCCAACCCTGAGAAATATTTTCAGTTCAAAACCAAAAAAAAGAAAAAAATTTGGCCTGACCCCTAAAAAGTTCTGCCTGACCCCTAAAATTTTCCCCGACCACTCAATCTCTCCAGCCCCCTAATTTTTCACTCTCCCCCAACCCTGAGAAATATTTTCAGTTCAAAACCAAAAAAAACAAAAAAAATTGGCCTGACCCCTAAAAAGTTCCGCCTGACCCCTAAAATTTTCCCCGACCCCTAAATCTCTCTAGCCCCCTTATTTTTCACTCTCCCCCAACCATGAGAAATATTTTGACTTCAAAACAAAAAAAAAACAAAAAAATTTGGCCTGACCCCTTAAAAGTTCGTCCTGACCCCTAAAATTTTCCCCGACCCCTAAATCTCTCCAGCCCCCTAATTTTTCACTCTCCCCCAACCCTGAGAAATATTTTGAGTTCAAAACAAAAAAAAAACAAAAATTTGGCCTGACCCCTAAAAAGTTCGGATTGACCCCTAAAATTTTCCCCGACTCCTCAATGTCTCCAGCCCCACTCCCAACTAATTTTTCACTCTCCCCCAACCCTGAAAAATATTTTTAGTTCAAAACAAAAAAAAAGAAAACTTGGCCTGACCCCTAAAAAGTTCGGCCGTACCCCTAAAATTTTCCCCGACCCCTCAATCTCTCCAGCCACCCCCCAACTTTTTTGTAAAAACGTGAGTTATCGCTCTTCCTTAGCTATCCTTGAACAACATTCCTTGGGGGACCGTTATTCTTTAGAAGCACCAACATTTGTAGGGACCATTATAATTTAGAAGCACCAACATTCCTGGGGTGAGACCGTTATACTTCAGAAGCACCAATATTTCTAGGGACCGTTATACTATAGAATCACCAACATTCCTGGCGGGCCGTGATACTTTAGAAGCACCACCCCAGGTCCCTATAGTGGAGAAGCACCCCTGGTCCCTATACCGGAGAAGCACCCATTGTCCCTATTCTTCAGAAGCCTCCGGGTCCTAAAATGTAGAAGCACCCCTGGTGCTGGGTCATATACTGTAGAAGCACCCCTGGTCCCTATACTGGAGATGCACCCATTGTCCTTTTTCTGCAGAAGCCTCTATGTTCTAATATTGTAGAAGCACCCCCGGTACTGGGTCCTATACTGTAGAAGCACCTCTTGTCCCTATACTGTAGAAGCACCATTGTCCCAATTCTGTAGAAGTCTCCGGGTTCTATATGGTAGAAGCACCCCCGGTTCTGGGTCCTATACTGTAGAAGCACCCATGGTCCCTATTCTGCAGAAGCCTTCGGGTCCTATATTGTAGAAGCACCCCCGGTTCTGGGTTCTATACTGTAGAAGCACCCATGGTCCATATTCTGCAGAAGCCTCCGGGTCCTATATTGTAGAAGCACCCCCGGTTCTGGGTCTTTT
>OY744518.1:168824657-168847157 GCA_963556195.1 Sepiola atlantica
ATATATATATATATTATATACATACATATATATATATATATATATATATATTATATACATACATATATATATATATATATATATATACATACATATATATATATATATATATTATATACATACATATATATATATATATATATATTATATACATACATATATATATATATATATATATTATATACATACATATATATATATATATATATATTATATACATACATATATATATATATATATATATTATATACATACATATATATATATATATATATATTATATACATACATATATATATATATATATATATTATATACATACATATATATATATATATATATATTATATACATACATATATATATATATATATATATTATATACATACATATATATATATATATATATATTATATACATACATATATATATATATATATATATTATATACATACATATATATATATATATATATATTATATACATACATATATATATATATATATATATTATATACATACATATATATATATATATATATATTATATACATACATATATATATATATATATATATTATATACATACATATATATATATATATATATTATATACATACATATATATATATATATATATTATATACATACATATATATATATATATATATTATATACATACATATATATATATATATATTATATACATACATATATATATATATATATATTATATACATACATATATATATATATATATTATATACATACATATATATATATATATATATTATATACATACATATATATATATATATATATTATATACATACATATATATATATATATATTATATACATACATATATATATATATATATATTATATACATACATATATATATATATATATTATATACATACATATATATATATATATATATTATATACATACATATATATATATATATATATTATATACATACATATATATATATATATATATTATATACATACATATATATATATATATATATTATATACATACATATATATATATATATATATTATATACATACATATATATATATATATATATTATATACATACATATATATATATATATATATTATATACATACATATATATATATATATATATTATATACATACATATATATATATATATATATTATATACATACATATATATATATATATATATTATATACATACATATATATATATATATATTATATACATACATATATATATATATATATTATATACATACATATATATATATATATATTATATACATACATATATATATATATATATTATATACATACATATATATATATATATATTATATACATACATATATATATATATATATTATATACATACATATATATATATATATATTATATACATACATATATATATATATATATTATATACATACATATATATATATATATATTATATACATACATATATATATATATATATTATATACATACATATATATATATATATATTATATACATACATATATATATATATATATTATATACATACATATATATATATATATATTATATACATACATATATATATATATATATTATATACATACATATATATATATATATATTATATACATACATATATATATATATATATTATATACATACATATATATATATATATATTATATACATACATATATATATATATATATTATATACATACATATATATATATATATATTATATACATACATATATATATATATATATTATATACATACATATATATATATATATATTATATACATACATATATATATATATATATTATATACATACATATATATATATATATATTATATACATACATATATATATATATATATTATATACATACATATATATATATATATATTATATACATACATATATATATATATATATTATATACATACATATATATATATATATATTATATACATACATATATATATATATATATTATATACATACATATATATATATATATATTATATACATACATATATATATATATATATTATATACATACATATATATATATATATATTATATACATACATATATATATATATATATTATATACATACATATATATATATATATATTATATACATACATATATATATATATATATTATATACATACATATATATATATATATATTATATACATACATATATATATATATATATTATATACATACATATATATATATATATATTATATACATACATATATATATATATATATTATATACATACATATATATATATATATATTATATACATACATATATATATATATATATTATATACATACATATATATATATATATATTATATACATACATATATATATATATATATTATATACATACATATATATATATATATATTATATACATACATATATATATATATATATTATATACATACATATATATATATATATATTATATACATACATATATATATATATATATTATATACATACATATATTAGTTAAATACCGCAGTGGCTCTGGTTAAGTCGCAAAAACAGAAACCGCCACTTGTCAATGTACGCCTTTTTATTTCAAGATAAAAATAAAAATAAATTTAAGACCATGTCCTGTGTAAGTTTTCAGCGTTCTAAACTTCCGGTTTCTCTGTTCAAAAGACGTCATTCTATTAGTCAGATGGTTAAAAAAATTAATTCTGTTATATTTCAGTTATTTTTTTTTTTCGGTGACGTTTTAGGGAGAAGGGAATTTCGGGGAGGACTTCTCGCTTTCGGTGAAAAAATCGTGTATGGATGTCTGAAAGTGATACAATTTTTTTTTATTCATATTAATTGTAGACTTTTCTTTCATCATATTCAAATAATTAACATAATACAGACTATTTGAAAAATAATTTATTTGTTTTTTTTATTTGATTGTTTTTCAAAACATTTTTTTAAATTTCATTGATTTTTTTGTTTATCCGTATCTGATTTAACGTCTAAAATGCATTTTAAATTATTATGAGGTGTAAAACCTCATAATAATTTTTTTTTTTTTAAATTAATTTGGCACTTCTTCAGTTTAGGTTTGAATCAAAACGTATTTGTTTTCAGTGCCACCGGAAGTAATATAGAAATAGAAGTTTTTATCCAAAAAAATCAATAAAGCGAACAATAATGTTGGGATTTTTCCCGCTGAAAATGGAGGACGAAGCCTCAAGTCCGCTGGAAGAGAACTTGGCGGCAATGTACGTGACCGGACAAGAAGAGAGAAGACAAACAACGTATATAGATTGAGAAGGATATTTATATAAAAAGAGGGGGAAAAAGAAGAGAAGAAAGAGTTGTTTGCAAAAGAAGTGTCTTTTGCGGACTCACTGAAATGCCAGTCATCTTTTAACAGGATTCCTTCAGGTCACACTGGATTGTCCTTGTAAGTGGCTTCTTTAGGCAGAAAAAGGGAACTGTGCACACGCAAGGCGTGAAAGAATGGAGGCTCCCGGAACGGGTGGATTAGCCTAAAATGTTCGAAAGGGCCTTATCATTTAGGCCATATGTGCGTAAACGTACGCTAAAAAAAGGGGGAGCCCGACGCAGCTAAAGGCAAACCGATGTTCCCTGCTGGGCTGCTGGAATCAAAGAGGCCGAGGTTTTCAAATCGGCGCTCTCCAGTGTTTTCTGCTGTGAATGAAACAGTGGTCTGCGATTGGCTGACTTTCATCCAATCACAGGGCACTTATAATTAACTCCGCTTAATAATTTCAATATTCTCCCCTCACACAAAATTGCAATAATCATTGCAACATAATTTGCCACAGTTGAAAGGAGGTTTTTACTGACAAAGGAAAGGGGCAGGAATTTGCCAAAATGCTACAAAATGATTTTTTTGGAAAAGGGGGCAGACAATTTGCCAAAGTTTTACAAAATGAATTTTTTTTTGAAAAGGGGGCAGACAATTTGCCAAAGTTTTACAAAATGAATTTTTTCTTGAAAAGGGGCAGACAATTTGCCAAAGTTCTACAAAATGAATTTTTTTTTGAAAAGGGGGCAGACAATTTGCCAAAGTTTTACAGAATGAATTTTTTCTTGAAAAGGGGCAGACAATTTGCCAAAGTTTTACAAAATGAATTTTTTCTTGAAAAGGGGCAGACAATTTGCCAAAGTTCTACAAAATGAATTTTTTTTCGTTTTTTTTTTTTTTGTCTGTGAAGGCAGTAATAGCCCGTGTAATGTTCAAACCTGTTGTTTTTGAAGGCAGTGATAGGTAAGGGTGACAAGTTGTAACTTGAAACCCTCCCCAAAGACAAGAAAGTTCCAACATGAAAATTTTTTTTGAAAAGAGGCATATTTGCCATGCAATGGGTTGTTCTTTGAATTGCAACAAGGAAGGCTCCAAGGGAGGAAAGAAGAAGGAAAATGTCAAGTTAAGTCAATTTAGGATTTTAACCTTTTAAAAGGTTTTTTTTTTTTGATAATTAACTTAGTAATATATGTAAGGGTCGTCCTGAGAGTTGCCTTTTCCCTTGATTCCTCTGTTTCGCCTAGGGCGTTGCGAAGTGTGGCTAGAAGTAGTGTCTGGATCTGCGATTTGTACTGACTCAGACGTATTAGCTCCCCCCTCACCAGGTGGATCTGAGCTATGAACAGTATTAGGGTGGTGAGCATGTGTCAATGACAGCTCCAGTGGATACAACAACTTGATGGAATGAATCTGAACAGAGCCGTCACCTCTTTTTACCCTTACGGAACGAACTTTGCTATCATCACCCACTATTAACTCCAGAACTCTTCCCAGGAGCCAAAATGGTCTAGTTTTAGCAGGGTTCTTCACTAGAACAACATCATCAATACCAATTTTGTTTTGAAAATCAACCTCGTGCAAGTCTCTACACTGCTCCCTCAAACTGAGTAGATAATCCTGATACCAAAGCTCGCGGAATCTGGACAACATAAAGTCACGAACTTCAATGAATCTGATTACATCTAATCTTGAAGGAGGATCGGATTTCCAAACATCCTGATCATCCAGCTTCAGTGCGAGTCCCAAGTTAGCATTAGGACGAAGGAAGCAATTGGGAGTAATTACTTCGAGGCCTGAATCCGAAGAACATCTATAAGTGAGAGGTCTTTGGTTTATGGCACTCTGAACATCCGAGATTACAGTGAGGAAGTCGAAATAATTAATTCAGGAACGACCAATCGTTTTATACAAACATGATTTAATAGTTCTGATCATGCGTTCCCATGTACTCCCAACCCAAGCAGCATATAGAGGTATTCTGATATGCTTAATATTATACACCTGGAAGTGTTCACTGAACTCCGAGGAGGCATAGGCTTCCTCCATAAGATTACAGCCTGCTATAAATGATTTGGCATTGTCGCTGTAAATATGAGATGGAATCCCATGTATATTCGTGAATCTGATCAGAGCCAGAATAAATGAGTGGGTACTCATGTCTTTAATCAGCTCTATATGTACTGCTCTAATGTTGAGGCAAGTAAATATGAACATATACATCTTAGTAACACCCTGATCACCCTTTATCCAAACATGTCCGGTGTAGTCAATCCCAGTGTGTAAAAAAGGTTTAACGAGATTGACGCAGTGTTTGGGCAGATTGGTAGCCTTAGGATACTTAAACGCTAAATTATTAAACTTTTGGCACAAGACACACCTAGAAATATCTTTTTTGACGGCCTGTCTTGCCCTGGGTATCCAAAATCCTGAAAGGCGGATTTTGTTCAATGTTGACTGAATGCCTAAATGTTTACATCTTTTGTGGTATTCCACAACAATAAGTACAGTCAACTCATGATCCTTAGCCAATAGAACGGGGTTTATAACCTCATAGTCATAGGTAGTGGTTCTACCCCTTCTACCCTTGGTCCTGATTATCTCCCTTTGATCTATGAATAGATTCAAATTCTTTACCAGTTCAGGTACCTTTTTACCTAGAGGAGATTGAAGATAAGCAAATTCTGCAGGAAAGCTTTGTAGTTGCATTACCTTAAGCAGATAAATTTTGGCATCATCGTTAGGGTCCTGATCTAATTGCTTTAGCTTATTACGGATCCTAAAGATATTGGCGGTAACCTTGACCAATTTATTGAAGTCAGAAAATGTATTGAACGGTACCACCGGTTGAGGTTCAACTTTGGTTACAGTGCAATTCAAAGAAGTGGATTGCACAATTGACTTATTTTGTGGACTTAGGCACTGAAGTTCACTGGACGGCCATTCTATGGGACTTTTACTGAGCCATTCAGGCCCCCGCGTCCAACGGTTTAAATTCTGTCTGAGCTTTTCCAAAGTTATCCCTCTTGTGAGCAAGTCGACAGGGTTATGCTCTGTATGAACATATCTGAATTTTACAGATAAGGATTTCTTTTCCTTTAGTTCTTCTATCATTTGTTGGATATCCCTAAGTCTGTTTCTTACAAACAGATTCTTGGTTTTAATGTTGTCTGACAGGAGCCATGACAACAAAACCTGTGCATCCACTGATATCACAACGTCTCCAATCTTAATTTTGGAGTAAGCCTTCAACAGAGGGAGTAAACACTTGATGGCCAGGAACACAGCCAACAGTTCAAGTGTGGGTAAGCTTTTAGGTTTCATAGGAGCCACCTTAGCTTTTGAAAATACCAGGTGGGACTCCCCGCCTTGTATGCAATAAACTGTAAACCCGTAAGCTCCCTTGGAGGCATCGCAAAATATATATAAATCAGCAGGACAGTCCTCACTGACTACAAATCTGGGGAACCGCAATGAGTTAAGTTGGGACAGATCACGTGCTAAGGCAGACCATAAGGGCAGAAATTCTTCCGGCACAGCATCATCCCAGTCCAATTTTTGAGACCACAAGTCTCTCAAGAGCATTTTACCTCTGATTGTAACAGGCAAACACAAGGATAGGGGATCGAAAACCTTTGCTATTTGGGATAATACGCCCCTCTTAGTGTTAACTGATGGATCAATAGGGGACCCTACAATCTGAAGAGTGTCTTCACGCGTGGAATACTTATACCCCAAAACCTTTTCGAGTTCACAACCATGCTCTACGAATTTTTGGTCCTTTATCATTAGGGTTTTAAGTTTTTCACAATTCGTATTCCACGATCTAAGGTTGAAATGACCTTTTTCCATACGGTTGTTGGCCTTAACATATAGATCCGATAACACCTCAGCAGAGTTACCAGTCTTAATCAGGTTATCGACAGAAATTTTCCTTCAACATCTCAGTACAGGAATCAGAGGGAAACTTGCACGCATGGTGCTTTATTATAAAGTTTAAGATGAAGGGGCTGGCGTTAAACCCATAAATGATCGTGGTATATCTAAAACAAACCAGCCTATTACCCTCCTTCATAAAAAAACAAAATCTGTTACGATCCTTGAGGCACCTCAGCTTAATCATAAGAAAGGCTTTACGTATGTCGGCCAACATTACATACTTATTGGACCTAAACTGTAACAGTAACTCTAGCATATCTCCCATTAGATTTATGCCAGGATAAGCAGCCTCATTTAGGGAGCATTCCCCATTAGTTTTTAGGGAGCAGTTAAAAACGGGTCTAATCTTTGTAGTGGTCTGCTCCTCTGTCTTGAAAACAGGCCTATGGGGTATCCAAACATGCCTTGAAAAATCTTCAGGTGCTACATCAAAGCGTTCAATGATACCCTCACGCTCTTGCTGATGAAACACCTCCACATAATCCTCAAGTAATTTTTGTTGTTCTAGTTTGTTAACAACTCTGTTTAACACAGATAGAGCAACTCTGTGGTTAGAAGGTACAGACTTTATTTTGTCCTCGTGCCAGGGGAGTTCAATATAATAGGTACTGTCCCTAAATTCGATGGAGTTTTCAAACTCCATTATCTTCCTTTTATCATAGTCAGAAATATCTTCCAGTGGTATTCCCAGGGAATCCACATCAAACATTTTTTCTAAATTCCTTTCTACCTGACTTTCTTCGAAAATTTCAGCGAAGGGGTCAGGGTAAGTCTTTTTGGGGTTCAGAACAAAATTGACTCTAGTGTCTGAGCATGAAGAATATTCAGACACCATGGCTTGATAATTATGTTGAAGACCTCTCCCCTGTGATTCAGGATGGGTGATCTGATTATCATAAAAAAAATGTTGGCTGTTGCCTAGGGGAGAAATGCCTGTAGGAAACTCCCAAGCAGAGCCCCTCATGCAGTCCACCATTTTAATATTTTTCATGAACTGAATCACATCGACACCCAAAAGGCCATGAACTCGTATGTCACTTTTTTCATGCAGAAAAGCCAACTTATATTTCAAATTAGTCAAGTTGCTTTTAACAGATTTGAAATTATCAAACCTGAGATTCATGTTAAACTCATCGTCGATAAGAACAGGTAGGGACAAGGAATTTCCCTTATTTACCTCAACACCCACTACGACTTGGTTCAACCTTTTTTTCTTAGACCCTAGGAAGGTCCTAACATCATATTCCACTGGAGAGAGGAAGGACTCATCACACCCCAATCTGTCCATCACCTGCCTACAGAAATAAGTTCTTTGACTCCCTGTATCATAAAGGCAGTTGAATTTATGTTTACGTTTCCTTTTCGAGATTGTAATGGCCACCACTGGTAAAATGTAAGTCTGTTCCCGTATGCCAGTGTTCGTACACATATGTGTGGAAACAGAATTGCCTTTATTATTAAAGGACTGTTTGCATAGAGGGCTTATATGAGCTCTAGATTTGCAAAATTTGCATGCATGTGGCAACTTATTTTTCTGGCCGGGGCAGCTATCCGTTTTATGGTTTCCGCCTGCACAAAGGAGGCAGAGATCAAGTTCCTTGCATCTAGAACGCCTAGATTCATAGGAGTACCTAACACAACGACCCATCAAAGTCTACAGTGGGTAACAGACTTGCTGGCCCCTGTAGTAAAATTTTCCAATGTAGAAGCACTGGGTTTGTAAACATTGCTCTTAAAATATTCCTGCCGTGACTTAACTCTATCTTGACGGTGAGGAATAGTATTATTATTTTTGGGTTGCCTAGTTCTTTGTAAGGTTTTTATAACCTCGTTATAAAAAATCTGATTGATTTTTGGATAGTTGTTGTTAAACTTCCTAATTACCTCCTTCTGAAAAATTGGAGGCAATTTGGCAAAAATAATATGGCTCATTAACTCAAAGCCGGGAGAATTTTCATTAAAAAAATCCAAGTCAAATGAGGATTTTAATTCCGATAAATCGGCCATGACACCAGATAAAAATTTCCTTACATTTGTAAGTTCTGGATCATATTTGGGACTATAGTCCAATATCTGCCTAAATATTTCATCTATAATGAAAGGCACGTCCAAAAAATTATTTTTTAACAACTCAATGGCTACGTCATAGTTGTCGTCCTCAAGAGAGAGGTTAGAAATCAACTGAAGCGTAGCCGGTCAAAAAACCTTTTAAGAGAGAAAGCTTCACCCTTTTGTTTTTAACCGAGGTGACACAATTCTCAAATTGAGCCAAGAAATTCTTGAATTCAAATTTCCCTAACTCCTCTCCCGAAAATTTCGAGCATTGTATTTTCGGCACGTGTGTATACAGGTGTTGTTCTGTAGCGCCATTTTGAAAAGGAGAGATGGAGGCAGGGGGAGAAGGAACCGATATCATATTTTCTATATCCGAAATTTTCTCAGACACATACGAAATAAATTCGGCCTCTTCAACTTCCGATTCAAGCAAACCACTGTTCTCCAAGACAATATCTGCTTTATAGCAAACTTCACTTATCTTAGTGTTTGCTGAATCCAAGTCAGACATCCATTTGCTAATCACCTCTTGCTGTCTTACGAAATAAGATTTGTTAAGGGAATCCTTACGTATCATAATATCCAATACGAAGGTAATTTTTCTTTTAAGGGACTCTCGCAAGAACAATAAGGATTTAACCCCTTTTAAATCTCTAAAGTCGGTCATAATGCCACGGTAAGGAAAGAGGAACACCTCTTCTAAGGGACTTTTTATACGTTACACCGGGCGACCATATAACACCGTTTGTAACTTTTAAAACTGTAAACAAACAGGCTTAAAACAAGTAGCGAAAGCTATTGAATGAATACACCACAAGCACCAAAGGGAAAACAAACAAAAATACGAAAAAGGCAAATCTAGTTTTTAAGCAAAAGACAAATCATCTCCTTCAAGTCGAGCCACGTCATGTTAAGCCTTATGATCTTCTACTTCAACGCAGAATTTAACCTGCAAAATGCGAAAGAAAGTTATTATAATAATGCCAAAGTAAAGGCATTACTTCTTTTGCAAAATGTTGGGATTTTTCCCGCTGAAAATGGAGGACGAAGCCTCAAGTCCGCTGGAAGAGAACTTGGCGGCAATGTATGTGACCGGACAAGAAGAGAGAAGACAAACAACGTATATAGATTGAGAAGGATATTTATATAAAAAAAGGGGGAAAAAGAAGAGAAGAAAGAGTTGTTTGCAAAAGAAGTGTCTTTTGCGAACTCACTGAAATGCCAGTCATCTTTTAACAGGATTCCTTCAGGTCACACTGGATTGTCCTTGTAAGTGGCTTCTTTAGGCAGAAAAAGGGAACTGTGCACACGCAAGGTGTGAAAGAATGGAGGCTCCCGGAACGGGTGGATTAGCCTAAAATGTTCGAAAGGGCCTTATCATTTAGGCCATATGTGCGTAAATGTACGCTAAAAAAAGGGGGAGCCCGACGCAGCTAAAGGCAAACCGGTGTTCCCTGCTGGGCTGCTGGAATCAAAGAGGCCGAGGTTTTCAAATCGGCGCTCTCCAGTGTTTTCTGCTGTGAATGAAACAGTGGTCTGCGATTGGCTGACTTTCATCCAATCACAGGGCACTTATAATTCACTCCGCTTAATAATTCCAATAATAAAGCAAAATGATTTCTGTAATTGGACATTTAACCGTAACCCTATTTCCCAAAAAACATTTTCACTAAATATTTTTAAAAAAAAAAACATTTCACGTATTTTTGGAAAAACATATTTTCACTATTAGTTGAAAAAAAAAAACAAAAAAAACAAAACAAACATTATTTCTTGAAAAAAAAAAAAAAAAGATTATTCTATTTTGTTTATTTTTTTCAAAGTTTTGAAAACAATCAAATAAATTATTTTTCAAATAGTCTGTATTATGTTAATTATTTGAATATGAATAATAATAAAAAAATTGTTGTATCACTTCCAGCCATCCATACACGACTTTTTCACCGGAAGCCAGAAGTCCTCCCCAAAATTCCCTTCTGCCCTGTTTTATTTTAAAGGTGTTGCAGTACAAAGGGTTAAAAAAAAAATAGTTGACCAGTAGAATCATGTCTTTAAAACACAAACCGGAAGTTACTTTCAGTAATTTGGGACGCTAAAACCGTACACGATCAGCAATTGTATACAAAATGTGTGCAAAAACAAAGGGAATTAAGTGAGATTTTTCAATTGTCTCTGTTCTAAACTAATCCAAAACAATTTCTCTATGCACATATATCGTATAAAAGAACGACAAATTGCGTGCTGAATGCTCAATATGTATCCTTTCTGAGGAAGCTGCGGAATCAGGCATTAAATGCATTGCATCAGTTTTAGGAATTATCTAGTATGGTTCTGCGGTAATCTTTAAAAAAATCGAAAAAATTAATGTATATATCGCATATATATATATTAATATTATGACACTAAGAACGTTTTAAAGTTTAAAAAAAAAATCAATGTATCATTACATAGTAATAGAGGAAAAAGACGTTTTGATACTCTTTTGGTAAAAAACATAACACGGCGGCATCAGCCATACAAAAACCTGGATCGTAAACAATGTGTACTGAAACGAAGTAAAGTCTTGTACTGAATTATAAAAATAATTTATTAAAAAAAAATTATTTCACGAGATTTTTTATAGAATTTTTTAACTTTTATTATCTTAATAAAAACATACAACTTTTATTTTAACACTTGTGTTATGTCAATAAAAAACAATGGAATAATTAAGGAATTAGTAAAATTGCTTTCTGGGATAATGAAAGGGAGTGTTTCGGTTTAGTTTCACTCCGCTCCGTTTTACATAATGCAGTACTTCCGGTCCTGTTAGACTATTTTATGAAAAAAAAAAATCACGATTCTTGTAGCATCTTTACGCATTTCAAACGTGTTTTTCTTTTGACTACATGCGTAATACTTTAACTCGAAATGGTTCCTCATTTAATAATATAAAAAAAGAAAAACATTGGTATTTTTTTTACTATCCATTCCCAGCGCAGTTTACCACTTAAAAAAGTTCAAATCCTACTTTTTTTGTGCAAATACATTTAAACAGCCTAAAAAAACATCCGCAAAGAAGGAATTAAAAAAAAAAAAAAAAATATTTAAGATTTTAGCGTGGGGGATCACTTTCCTTTATAAATTTAACGTAAAATGAGCACCCATTTCCTGGCCACTTAACATTAAACGAGACATGTAACCGACTTGAGTTTCTAATTCGAGACTGGAGATTTTCCTAGTTAGCTATTCCATTTGTTTTTATTTTTACGGTTTTTCATTAGACATGAAAAAAAAAAAATTCTGGGCACGGTAGGGACCTCCAATTGCATGTGAAGAACGGTGACGTCACTATTTCATGTGTACGTTAAGAAGTCATACATTCGTTTTGCTTTACCGATTGCAAAAAAAACTCTCTCAAATAAAGTTATACTTGTTTTAAAGTAAAATAGTTTAGTTAAAGGTTACATTATCAAATTCTGAAAGAAACCCTTCTTCATTGTCCGATGAAACTACGAAATTTTCTTGTTTTACGACACACGGGGTAGTGTTTACTAAACATCGCGTGAGACATGGCAAGATATTATCTATGTACGGATGAACAGAAGTGAAACAAATTACTTTACTACTATGGTGTAAACAAAATTAACGGTTTGTTTTAACCATTTTTGTCTTCCTTGAGACAGATTATTACTTTTTTTTTACTGAAAAAAAAACAGAATTGCCTGAATAACTTACATATTCACTTTGGCGCATGCGCGTGGGACAATTTCACTTTAAAAATTGACGTGTTAATTATGGCTAGTATTGCGTTCCATAGTTGCGGCAAAATCAGTTAGTGCAAAAAAAATTTCTTACTTCTAGCAAATGAAGTAGTTTTTTCCAAGTACATAATATGACATCCGCCACAACTTTTGTCTTTTACGATTCATAATACTTCGGGCTATATTATATTAAAATATTTTGAAAAATTTCGAACACGAATATGTTCAAAAATGATGTTTAAAACCGATAAACTCGATCAATACGATCAAATGAATAAATGTCTCTGAAAATAAAAATTATTTCGTAAAACTTTTTTTTTTTTTGCATTTCAATAAATCACAGTATATTTTATTGAGAAAAGGTAAAAAAAAATTCAAAACATAATAATATTGCTTTTATTTCCACTTTTTATTTGTGCATTCACGGACCAGTTTACTAAAACAGTTTACGTAAAATTTAATAAAATTAATCCAATGTGTTTTTTAAAAGAGTTTAGTTTTATATAAGAAAAAAAAATCGCCGGATGACAATATATTTCGTTCAATATTTCATAAAATGAAACAGGGGGGGGGGGGAATCACGTAAAAAAAATATTTTCCCTAATATATTTTAGGAAAACAGCATTTTAAAGATAAATTAGTCCTATAATGAATAAGTATTGAAAATTTCGTGAAGATCTGGCCATAACTTGATTTATGCGAGATTTATTAAAAATGTGCCTATCACAGCGCACATAAATGCTTATACATAAGAACGTTAGTTTATCACGTAAAAAAAAGTACACAACATTTTAACTTCACATTTTCATGAGTTTCGTATGCTGGAAAAAATTCTAAAAAATCATCAGCAGTTTATTTAATGTATCCTCTTTTGAATGGTAAAAAAGTTTTGTTGATAATCTTAATCTAAATTAAAGTTACATCGTGTTATATATAGGGGGGGGGTAAATAGTTCACAACCAATTGGAGGTCCCTAGGGCACGGATTTTTACAGCAAAAACATGGCGTCGACAGTCTTGTTTTGTTAGCCTCGTTTCGGATTCTCGTTGTCAAGTGTGTGTGTTTTTTTACCGGGACTCATAATCAAAGCGACGTTTGTTTTTTTTTTTACGATCAGGGCTGGGGTTAGGGTTAGGGCTGGGGTTAGAGTTAGGGTTAGGGCTGGGGTTAGAGTTAGGGCTAGGGCTGGAGTTAGAGTTAGGGTGGGTTTTTTTATTAAATAAACACGTAGAAATTTAGCCAATTTGGGGTGGGGGGTATTTATTTATTTAATAAAAACACGTAGAAATTTAGCCAATTTAGTTTTTAGGGGGGGGGGGAGAGAACTCAAGTCAAAGTTTGCCCACCCCCTCCAAAACAAACACGAAAATCGCTAAATTTTTACGTGTTTTTATTAAAAACTCAAGTCGGTTACATGTCTCGTTTGACGCTAACTGGCCAGAAAATAGGTGCTCATTTTACGTTACATTTATAAAGGAAAGTGAACTCCCACTCTAAAATCTTAAATATTTAATTTTTTTTTAAAATTTCTTCTTTGCGGATATTTTTTTAGGCTGTTTAAATGTATTTGCACAAAAAAAGTAGAATTTGAACTTTTTTAAGGAGTAAACTGCGCTGGGAATGGATAGTAAAAATTTACCAAAACATTTTTATCGTCTATACACAATTTTTGTTATCGCATCTTTACGATTATCGGTTCTGCTTAGTCATCTTCCCAGGCATTACGTTTTCCTTCCGGAGGGATGATTGGTTTATTGGCGATCGCCTTAAGGAATGTCGACGGGTCCGATCGTGGCAAATTCTGCAATCATTCCAGCCGTTAAATTGACCTTATGTCACATCCATTGTCCGTTGGAAAAGAAGGGTAGGGTTTTCTTTTGGGGGGGAGGTCACAGTTTATTATTGGGTGTATACTCATGGACACCCCCCCCCCACACACACACACGCACACTCTCACGTTAAATTAACCTCGGGTCACATCCACTGTGCCCATGGGAAGAAAGGAGGAATAATATTCAGTGAATATTATTCCACAAAAGGTTTGTTTTTCTTTTTAAGAAGAGTTTATTGTTGGGTGCGTTCAAGTGTTTCGAGGGTGGGGAAAAGCCGCACCCACACATCAAGATACTGATTTCCTTAGTCATCGGCTGATCCCCCCCCCCCCCCCCCCCAAAAAAAAAAAAAAAACATTTAAACCCAGGTATTGCTTCAAGCGTTTAAATATAAAAAGCTTATTTTTAAAGCAAAACAAATCAGAGTTGGGTGTGCTTCTGTTCAGTCTCAGGAAGCTATCTTCCCGAACATTACCTCCTCCTTGGGGGGTGGAGGGGGATTTGGTTTATGGCAGGAGGTGCCCCACCGAGGAATGGCAACGGGCCTTGATCACGGCAAATTTTGTACCACCCAGAATGCCCCACGTTAAACCGACATCGTATTACACGCAGTGTTTTGTGGGAAGAGAAAGGTAAATCAAACCGAGAAACGATTCATATAAAATATATAGAAATAAAATTATCGGAAAGGGAGATAACCCAACATTTATTTTTACTCTTTAGTTTTTTACTTAAAAATAACTTTAATGTTTTTTACCAATAATAAGGTAATGAAGTTGAAACATTGCCTTTATAGGCTTTAAATATAAAGGATACCCAGTGTTGCTCGGTTGTCAGTTTAGAGAAAAATAATTCAAAATATAGTCCTGTTTACATTCTTTTTTTTTTTTTAAGCACTGGTTTTAGTTTCCCCCTCTTTTAATAGATATTCAGTTAAAAATAATAATTCAATGTGTATTTATTTATCAAAGTTACGAATATGCGAGAAACACAGACACACAAGATATTGTTCGATAATTTTACATAATACAGAAATTAAAAATAACTTGAAGAAAAAGTAAGATATTAAAATGTAATTTTAGGACATTTCAATGACAGTAACTCAACCTTCAGGTTTTATTAAATATAAAATCGATAAATCTATATTCGATCAAGAAAATAAATTAAATAAAGTTAGAAATTTACAGAATTTAATAAATAAATCCGAAATGGTGGGAAAAGGTTTTGAGAAAGTGGTTAGATTCGGAAAACATTTAAGATTTTGTTTTAAAAAAAAATTAAGTGCTTATATGACTGTCAATATTGACTGTAAAATCCGATAACGCGTTACACATCTGAAAGGCGACTACACAAAATTAAACTGGGGTTCCTGTAACGGAAAATGGAATGTTTTTACGTTGTTGTTTTTTTGTAATTATTTTCTAATAATATTATTTTATTATTTATTACGTGTTGTGTTCAAATTCAAAGAATGGTTCATCCAACAAGGTGACTAAAAAATAAATCATACTACAGGGTGGGCCAAAATAAGGGTCCTATCTTTAAATTTGAATAACTTGAATTTGAATAACTTCCACAAAATAAAAGTTAAACTCACCAAACTTTATATGTGTGTAGACTGACCCTTCCGAGATTTTTTGAAATAAACAAAACAAATTTTAGCCGAAAAACACTTCTTAAAACTTACAAAAACTAAAGTATTGTTTTTTTTTACACTGTTTTGAGTTTTTTAAGCAAAAATAATGTTTCTAAATGAGGGTACGTTCCTTAGGGCTAATACGGCTCATGCTTGCTTCGGAAGGGGTCCTTTACTTATTCTAAAAAAAAAAATAAAAAAAAAAATAAAAAAAAAAAAAAAAAAAAAAAATCAATAAATAAAAAAGTTATGAATTTTTAAAAATAGGACCCTTATTTTTGCCCACCCTGTAGAAAACTAACTACAAATAAATAAAACGCCTCAATTAAGAACATATACAATGCAAATAAGCAGTAAAGAATTAAAATAAAATGTAAATATTTGTTTTTCCTTTTCCGATTTAGAAAACTGAGTTTAATATTTCGACTGTTCGCAATTCGTTACTTAATTTTACCGGGCCAATATGGATAGCCATAGGGCCTGGTCTAGATCAGTGCTAGTTAGGTTCTTAATGAGTTTCTTAGCAGTCAAATTGAAATAGGACAACACCAAACCATAGCTGTGTTATTAAAAGCACATAATAATACCGATTTCATTCAGTCATAAAATAAATACAACGATATATGAACAAATAAAAATGGACGACACGATGTTTATGTGATGGAATTTACTTTTAACGATCACTTAATTGAATAATTAATGTTCCTGGTCAAACTTTAGTATTAAAAAATGTCAATGTTGAAAATAAAAAATTTAAAAAAATGTCCTACACTAAGTCCGGGTGGCAATACTATAGAAAGAAATAAAAACTAACTAAAAAAGGAAAGACGGAAAAGATGCGTGTGACGTGGGTGTAACGGGACACTTAACAGTCAATTTCGCTCAGAGTGCTGACTTATCAAAACCCCACTTTCCGACCTTGTGTCACATTTTACTCTGTGCGGTTATGGTCAGAGTGCTCACCTCTCGGGCGCTGGCTTTTCAACCCCCACTTTCCGACCCGACCTTGGGTCACATCTTACTTGTGGGAGTAGGATAAAACTGGCCTTGTGCCTAACTCCTGGAGAGGAGTAAATAATACTCTGTGCGTTCTTGGCCTTTTGGCTAAGATCAATAGGGACCTCCAATTGCATGTGAAGAACGGTGACGTCACTATTTCATGTGTACGTTAAGAAGTCATACATTCGTTTTGCTTTACCGATTGCAAAAAAAACTCTCTCAAATAAAGTTATACTTATTTTAAAGTAAAATAGTTTAGTTAAAGGTTACATTATCAAATTCTGAAAGAAACCCTTCTTCATTGTCCGATGAAACTACGAAATTTTCTTGTTTTACGACACACGGGGTAGTGTTTACTAAACATCGCGTGAGACATGGCAAGATATTATCTATGTACGGATGAACAGAAGTGAAACAAATTACTTTACTACTATGGTGTAAACAAAATTAACGGTTTGTTTTAACCATTTTTTTCTTCCTTGAGACAGATTATTACTTTTTTTTTACTGAAAAAAAAACAGAATTGCCTGAATAACTTACATATTCACTTTGGCGCTGTTTTACTGAATGTGGAAGTGCCGCGATTATGGCTAGTATTGCGTTCCATAGTTGCGGCAAAATCAGTTAGTGCAAAAAAAATTTCTTACTTCTAGCAAATGAAGTAGTTTTTTCCAAGTACATAATATGACATCCGCCACAACTTTTGTCTTTTACGATTCATAATACTTCGGGCTATATTATATTAAAATATTTTGAAAAATTTCGAACACGAATATGTTCAAAAATGATGTTTAAAACCGATAAACTCGATCAATACGATCAAATGAATAAATGTCTCTGAAAATAAAAATTATTTCGTAAAACTTTTTTTTTTTTTGCATTTCAATAAATCACAGTATATTTTATTGAGAAAAGGTAAAAAAAAATTCAAAACATAATAATATTGCTTTTATTTCCACTTTTTATTTGTGCATTCACGGACCAGTTTACTAAAACAGTTTACGTAAAATTTAATAAAATTAATCCAATGTGTTTTTTAAAAGAGTTTAGTTTTATATAAGAAAAAAAAATCGCCGGATGACAATATATTTCGTTCAATATTTCATAAAATGAAACAGGGGGGGGGGGGGGGGGGGGAATCACGTAAAAAAATATTTTCCCTAATATATTTTAGGAAAACAGCATTTTAAAGATAAATTAGTCCTATAATGAATAAGTATTGAAAATTTCGTGAAGATCTGGCCATAACTTGATTTATGCGAGATTTATTAAAAATGTGCCTATCACAGCGCACATAAATGCTTATACATAAGAACGTTAGTTTATCACGTAAAAAAAAGTACACAACATTTTAACTTCACATTTTCATGAGTTTCGTATGCTGGAAAAAATTCTAAAAAATCATCAGCAGTTTATTTAATGTATCCTCTTTTGAATGGTAAAAAAGTTTTGTTGATAATCTTAATCTAAATTAAAGTTACATCGTGTTATATATAGGGGGGGATAAATAGTTCACAACCAATTGGAGGTCCCTAAAGATCAAAGTGTAGTATCTGCTTGACCTTCGGGGCTTGATTTACGCCGGTCTATGGGTCTGTCCTGTGCAGTTCTAGGAGGTCAACCCTCCCAGGATTCGCCTCCCCTCTTTGGGGAGGAGTAAGTTTATTGCTTACTGCCTGAGGCGCACCTACCGGGGAATGCCGACGAGGCTGCCCAGGCAATTTTTAATGGCCAGAGTGCTCACCTCTCGGGCGCTGGATTTTCAAACCCCACTTTCCCGACCCGACCTTGGGTCACATCTTACTTGTGGGAGTAAGATAAAACTGGCCTTATGCCTAACTCCTGGAGAGGAGTAAATAAATACAAAATGATCTTTTTTCTCCAAATATTAACAGTTTGAATGAATTACCTACTAAGCACCATCTTCGCGTGTTTTCAGTCTCTCTGTACAAGGGTTTGTCAGGACAACCTGACATGAGGATACTTTCTCCTACAAGTAAACCGGACCATGACCAAATATTCAAAATAACAGTATTCGAAGCCCAAATAAGATCCACTCGACATAAGGAATGGTGCAACTTCTCCTGGTGACGTTACCTAAATTAAGCACACTTAGCTGAATACTCCACCAGACTAGATGAATTCTTGTCCTGGAATCCGGTAAGACAAAGAGGCCGCAAGAAAGATATACAATCATTACCTGGTCAATTGGGAAGAGGAAAATTAATGTTCTTAACTTCTTTACTAACTCAACGTTTGAGAGGTAAAGGAAAACTTTCATGTAACACTGATATCTATGTATCTCATATAGAGATCAAGTGTTAGCCCCAAGAAGCCCCCCCCCTTGATTTGAGAACTTCAGCTGAAGTAAAATGAAACAAAAAAGCGATTAACAAATAAAAATGCACGACACGATGGCTGAGATCGAGATGTAGTATCTGTTTTGTCTGTGACTGGCGCATTTTAGAGGGGGGGGGGGGGGCTTGGATATCCCACATAAAAAAACAACCTTGTGTCTAACTTTGCCCTCGCGGAGAGGCAAGTAAATAGGGACACGATGTGTATGTGGTAGTCCGACATTATAAAGTTATTTTGAAGCATTTAATTTGGCGAATGGATGATAATTTCTGGTTAGAACGAAAGTTTAAGTGGAGTAAACCAAAGATAAAAACTACTTTTTGACTGCCACTATTCAATGAAGCCCTTGCCTTTAGATTACACAAGTTTTGTTTTCGCATTACTTACCTACCTACCTAGCAGTAGTACTACTTATTAAGTACTACTAACTTGGTAGTTTCGTTAGTGTAGGTATATATACACACACACATATATATATATATATATATATATATAATGTACACAAGTCTTTATATTTTTTTATTATTTGTACTACTAGTCTCATCTTAATAACATTCACAACGTTTCGCCCGATGTAACTTCCGACCTTCTCCAGATGCATCTTTTCAAAATTGGGAACTTTTTATGTCGGACTCGGGAACCTACAGTATTTCCAACTGTCGACCCATTATTTAATCCACTTAGAATTGTTATTTTACGTTATTCTTAGTTATCGCTTGTAGTAAGGATCGAACCTTCAACCTCCAGAAAAGGGTCATTCAGAACTGATTGTGGTTATAGTGAAGATTTCAGCTTTAAGATGGTTGCCATTGAAACAACATTATCTGCTACTGCTGCAGTTTACGGACCGTTATTATTTAGAAACCCATTCTCTGTTAATTATACTAACAATTTAATAAGCAAAAGATACCGTAAAATTGAATTTAACTTGAAAAATTTTTTATCTAAAAATGTTTTTAAAATAGCTCGGTCCGTAAACTGCAGAAGTACTCATTATTTTAACCAAATTAGTTTTATAACAATTTGGTTCAATTAATAATTTAATCAACAAACAATACCGCAATAATTAGGTTATATTATTCTACTCTGAATTTGGGGAATCTTACACCTAATTTTGTTTAGATTTGTATTATTAATTATTATTATTATTATAAAATGACTATTTTTTTATATAACCTTACTCATATTACAATTTTCTTACTGGTGTTCTAATCTGTTTATAATTGTTGGATTCCATATTGTATTCAATACTATACTAAGTTCCAGAGTTCAAGAAAGTGCACCTGGAAAAGGTCGGAGGTTACATCGGCCGAAACGAAATTGTAAATATAACAACGAAGACGAGAATAGTAGTCCGAATAATACAAGTATTTATATGTTTTTATTATTTTACAAAATGTCGATAAGATATTATTATCGATAAGATTTGTTTGCTTTGAAATTGATACGATGTGATTGTCGTGAAAATGTCTTTAAATTGGATATATGAACAACGGTAATCTATTTCAACGGTAAAAACGCGAGTGAGAAGAAGAAACAAATGAAGTGATTTCCACCCAAAAGAGACTACATATGGGGATGGAAGAGAAAGTGGCAGAATTCTTGCATTGCCTGTTTATTTTTAGAGTAAATCGCTTCTTCTACCCCTCTTCGTGACTGACACGGAATGAGAACAATCTACCCCCCACGGATTAAATAAAGGGCCTCAGTTTTAGATTTCCGTCCAGGTTCCCAAAGTTCGATAAAGATGCACCCGGAGAAGGTCGGAGGTTATCTCGGTCGAAACTTTGTGGATATAATAACAAAGAGAATCGTGCCTATTTATTTGTTACTCCGCGAGGGCAAAGTTAGACACAGGGTTGTTTTTCTTTTTGTTTTTAGTGTTTTTTTAAGTGTTGGGGAAAATCCACGTTCCGAAAATGAGGGGGGGGGGGGACACTCTAGGAGGATTTCCCCCTGACTGAGGAAAAAACAGATACTACACTTTATGTAGCATTCAAGCAAGGATCAAAGTAGTCCGATATGTTTGGGAATCTTCTAAATGTATAAACGAGTCTCGATCTTGGTTTAGGTGGAGAAGACCCCCCCCCCCCCCGATCAAATAAAACAATGTTGTTTAAAAAAATAAATAAATTGTACTATAGGAACTCTTTCTCGTTCATTTCGTATCAATTCTTGGTCCAAAATAAAAGAAAATTCTAATTTACTTTTTAATGTCTATAAAATTGAACTTTTAATGTCAATTTTTTTGCCGTCGCAGCCATTTTTTCGTTTCGATCATTTATTACCCAATTTGATCGATTTTTTGTTTTGTTATAAAATTTTGAAACAGTAAAATTATTTTTGATGCAAGAAAAACGGAGAACAAAAATAAGAAATGGCTGTCAGCGATTAAAACATTCAATTAGAGTTAAATTCTTAGCACTTAAAAAAGTACATTAGAATTTAATTCCAGAACAAGAAATAGAATTTAAAACCCAAAATTAATTTTATCCAACCAAGGAAAGTTGGTGAAATATTCCAACAGTACAATGGAAATTCCAGGTAATCTCAGGGGAAAATCTACGGAGTTTATTATTTCCTGCTGAA
>OY744518.1:168862157-169024657 GCA_963556195.1 Sepiola atlantica
AGAGAAGGACACAAGACAAGTCGTATCTGACATTGGCAGGAAATATTTTCCAGGTCAGAGAGGAAACAATTAGCGCCAAGGGTAACAGCTTGTCATTTTGTCAGAACTTTATTTCCTAAAAACATCGTACGACTCTGAACACGAAAAGAACCATTTTATTGACACAAAAAATTTAAATCTATTCGGTTCAGAAACAATAACTTTTATTAGGTCACGAACTGATAGTGGAAACATAAGAATACCCGTCCCAGGATGAGTAAAATGAATTCCTCAAACAGAAGAGCTTTGCACTACTTTTATGTCCCCTTACAAAGATTACAATAAAGATATAATGATACTAAACCTTATGTCTAGAATCCTTATTTGATCAAAATCCATTACATGATTTTGATTCTTGTAAATGTCTCAAATTTAAGGCTTAAGCTTAAGGGGTCTTAAGAAATTGAAATTCAGGGAATCTTGCATAATGACTATGAATCAAATTCAATGCAAATCTGAAATATTTGAATTTTCAAATAGGAGGTTGTGTCCATATTATGCCCCCTAAAACTCTTTAAAATACTACAAAGAAACTGACATTTGGGGGATATTTAGTAATTGATGTCTAATACCTATTGTCAAAATTCCACAGAAGTCGGAGGTATCTGAATTTTCACGTAGGGTTTCCACCCCTCCTTTCCTCTTTGCATAAAAATAAATTTAACTAAATATAGCCCATATTACTCACCCTTAAACCTAGCAGCTGTGTTCCAAAATTCATAAATGATTAGTAAATTAGTTTAAGAATGAATCCTACACAAAAATATTTATACCTAACTTTATATAAATAGAGATTATACATATTTATAACATATTTAAAACATGTTTAAATAAAGTTGGATAAAGAAAGAATTGTACAAGATTTATTACATGTGTTTTGGAATATTTATTTTGGCACAAAGCTCTTAAACAGTCGACCTTTTCTGAAACTGGATTTAAACAAGATTTAAATCTGTATAATCACATGATAGCTCTACCTTATGGAACTGAGAAGTTATTGAGCTTACTTTTATTTACAGATTTAGATTAATTTTCACCAGTAACTCTAAGGTGAGTTTTTCCTAAGCGATTTCGAATAAAGTTGTTCAATTACTTATATATACATGTACATGTATATGTATTTACCGTACTGAAGTGAAAAGGTTTCATGATGCTTCATCTCAGGGAGATGATGAATGTAGTCGCTTAACTCACATCAGGCAAATATCATCATATGTCGTGGGGGTTGGGGGGGTGCATTTTAAAAATGAGACAATGTCGCTATTTGCCTCCCCACGAGGGCCTGGTGATACCAGATCAGGCTGCCCTGTGGCTCCCTGAGACGAAATTCACCTACATTGACGTTTTTTTTTTTTTTTTTTTTTTTTTTGTAAAACTTAATTATGTTCTACAAAACCAAAAACAAAAACAACAGCCCCTCTCCCTTTCTCCCTCCCCTTTTTTATTTTATTTTTAGAACTTGAAGCATAAATCTTTTACTATAATGACCGGATTCGGCATTAGATGGCCCGAAAAGGGTTGATATGCCGTAAAACAAAACTACCAAACCAAAAACGATGATTAAACATTTGAAGATATAAAGAACTTGAAGCATAAAAACTTTTACTATAATGACCAGATTCGGCATTAAATAACCCAAAAAGGGTTGATATGCCGTAAAACAAAACAACCAAACCAAAAACGATGATTAAACATTTGAAGATATAAAGAACTTGAAGCATAAAAACTTTTACTATAATGACCAGATTCGGCATTAAATAACCCAAAAAGGGTTGATATGCCGTAAAACAAAACAACCAAACCAAAAACGATGATTAAACATTTGAAGATATAAAGAACTTGAAGCATAAAAACTTTTACTATAATGACCAGATTCGGCATTAAATAACCCAAAAAGGGTTGATATGCCGTAAAACAAAACAACCAAACCAAAAACGATGATTAAACATTTGAAGATATAAAGAACTTGAAGCATAAAAACTTTTACTATAATGACCAGATTCGGCATTAAATAACCCAAAAAGGGTTGATATGCCGTAAAACAAAACTACCAAACCAAACTACCAAACCCACGAGGGCAGAATTAGACACACGGTCGGTTTTTAATGTGGAAAAAATCCAGCTCCCAAAAAGGGGCACTCTGGATTGGGACAAAAACAATTGCCTCAGTCTAGAAGGATTTCTTCTTTACTGATAGAGGACAAAAAGATGTGTAGTATCAGAACAGTTACTACATTTTGCTACTAGACAAACTGGCAGCTTTAAGTATTTTAGTTTTCAGATTTTTATCTATTCAAAACTACAAGTACCCAGAGTTTCTCCACGTTGGAAAATTGGTAGAATAAAATATCAGAATATATATTCAGGAGTTATTTCCTTTGAACCATATTCAAGTTATCTCCCCTAAATTATACTAGCCAACAATAGAATGCACTCCCTACTTCCGGAAAACAAAAATATATCTAAATACATCCACGTGCAAATTCAGAACCAGACATTCTGCCTCTTTCTGGCTTTCGTCTTGAAGCCCGTCGGACGCGTCTTACTGGCGGTGCTCATGTTGAAGAGACTCCAACACATTTGTCACTAAAAACAGAAAAAATAGGAATACTAATATTTTTCACTATAAAATCGTGTACACGTTCGAACTTTACCAAGTAGATAAACTTCTCGTAAATATATATTGTATGGTTATGCTTGCTAACAACTTAATCCTCACAAAAATAAGATAACTAGAAAAATTTTAAATTGACAAATTCTAAGGTATCGTTTGTTTAACCTCTTCCCTTTCATTTTTTTTTTTATTACCTATCCAAATCAAGGTAGTTTTTTTTTATTTGACTAATTATCCCTTTTGACTAAGTGAATTTAAAAAAAAAATTTTAATTATCAATATTTTAGAAGTTATATGAGTTTGAAATTTATCCTATTATCCAGTATCTTTGTATACACCCAAAAAAAAGAAAAATCTACGTTTTTTTGTTTTATTTGTAATTATGGCAAAAACTGTTTCATTTACATTTCTCACAGCATTAGTTTTGTAAAATTTAATTTTACTTTCATTAGAAAAAAGTTATTTTCTCAGTATCCGTTTCAATTGAGAATTTTGAACACAATACAGAAATAAACTAGTGAAAAAATATTGCTAAAAAGAAATATTTTATAAATAAAAAAAATAGTGAATTGTATTTAGAAATAAACATAAAAACAGAGCAAGACTAAACCATGCACGGTGTACTCGAAACTTATAGAAACTGGGAAATTATTGGGAAACAAAGAGTCTCGGGCTAGTAAATTTAGTTTCAGTGATAGAAGGCAAATACTTGGAATTGTAAAATAAATGTTCATCCTGTGAATACTTGGGAGAACCAGGGAAGAAATAACTCTATGGATTGAAGAAAATGGAATATATATATCATACTGTAGTGGAAATGCTCTATGACTACGTGAGGTTTCATGTCAGTGATGCTGAAATGTAGTCTGGCAGAACAAGGTCGCCAACCAGTAAATACTGGAACATAGAGGCCTACCATCTATGGCAGATCTCCTAATACGGAAGGATCACAGATGGTAGAAACCTGAAGAGAATAGAACAAGACAACTGCTGTATTCTCAGCTGTGTCGAACGTATCTGAAGGGTTGCATGGCGAAAAATGATATGAGAATGATACAATGTCTTAAATACAGGTTTAGATCTGATCTAGAGGAAGGTTAAATCTGGACAGTATAGGGAGATATGTGCAGAACAGAGACTTTGTTGGTTTGGTCACATTGAAAAAAAATAGATGAGAGTGCTTGGGTTAGTAGATGTAGAAATATTGAGGTAGCAGAGTCAGTTGGCAACGAAAAAATGGAAAGAAGTGATGACAATAGACTTGAGAGAAAGAGTGATTAAGACCTGGTCAGAGATAGGTTCATTTGGAAGTCAATTTTTTCAAACCGTCCAACACATGCCGAATGTAAAACAGATGTTAAACTGAATATGATGATCTGATGATTTAAGTTTTCAGAAGAAAAATATTTGCATTATTATAAATTAAGTTCCAAATTTTCAGATTATAATATGAAGCCGAGTTAATCAATTATTTCCCCCAAGGCGTTTCTCTTGTATATTTTAATCACAAAATACATGCTAAAATATTCTTTAGTTCTGGTATTGAGTTATGTTTGAAATGATTTCTGTTTTAAATGTTCTAATTTGCAAATAACTATTCAAGTGATGCAAATAGTTCATTGTGCTCTCTTCTCGGATCTCCCCTGTAAAGGACCTCGTGGGGATCATCCTCCTAATGTTTCTTGTACTTCATATTAAAAAACATAAAAAATGAGGCAAATATGTTTGCATCATTTGATTAATTTCAGATAAGTTTCCGTTTATCAATGGTCCAAATTCTATCTGATTAGACGGTGACATTAGCATAATACATTTCAGTTATAGACAATGGCTACTTTTTGCTCTTAAGTTTTAAGTAGATTCGGCATCAGGTTAAAAATTACTGTGTACCAACAAATGCCGCCCATGAAACCGTTAATAAAATCCACAATCCTTTCTGCAATCGAACCATATTTGGTACAAAAAAACTTCAGTCTATGTCTGATTTATCCACCAATTTTCAATCATGCCGAACAGTCTTTGTTTAATCGACATTCAGCAATATATGTGGGGGCCACTTTGATAATCGTTTCATTAGTAAGGTGTTTTGCTATTTGTTACTTTTTGCAGAAAATTCCGACATCTAGGAAATGCCAGTTAGTTAATAATATAGAAACAGAGGGGCCAAATAATAGGAAATCTCTGGAAGATTTGAAAATTTACTGCTGCATCAGGTGACATCACAACCGATGTCAAAAAAAATATACCTCATATCTGAGAATAATGATTTCACTAACTTAACAGTTCTTCTTCCTCTTTCAATAGATTTCATTTCTTTCATCACAATAGAATGGGGAGAAATTGAATGCCTACTAGACACTGTCCTCGGGTGGTGTCTAAAGTCTCTCTGTACAAGGGTTTGTCAGGACAACCTGGCATAAGGATACTTCCTCCTACAAGTAAACCCTGACCAAATATTCAAAATAACAATATTCGATACCCAAATAAGATCCCCTCGACATGGCTACATACGAGCCATTGTCAATAGCCATTGTCAATAATTTTTAACCCCCCCCCCCCACACACACACAAAAAGAACTTCCCAAAATCTCTTAAAAAAGAAAATTTATTTACCACCACAATCAAAACGATACATTAGAATTAGATTTGCTTTTGGTCCATCAGGCCAGCCACGGTGTCATGCTAAACACGTTCCTTTCAGTTGCCAGCATAGTTGGGATGATGAAATTACTCTGTCCAAAGAAGTAAGTTCATTCCTTGGCCCTTTGGCTAGAAGCAAAGTTTATCTGTTCTGATACTACACTTCATCTTTTTCTGTCCTCGGTCAATGAAGCCGAAATCCTTCCAGACTGAGACAATTTTTATTTTTTGTCTCAATCCAGAGTTACCCTTTTTGGGGGAGCTAAATTTTCCCCACATTAGAAATCAACCTTGTGTCCAACTCTGTCCTCATGGGGCGGCAAGTAAATAGAAACCCCTAGAGAGTTAGGGGTTCAGCTCTTTAGAGATCCTACCCTATAGATGTGTAATTAAAAATAGTAAACATAAGAAACAACACAAAATGGAATTGACCTCCCCTCCCCCTCTTTCCTTGATGCCGCATCCCATGTGTTATGTGTTAATCCAGCCCTGTATTCAGTCCCTATTTACTTACCTCCCCACGAGGGCAAAGTTAGCCACAGGGTCGGTTTTTAATGTGGGGAAAATCTAGCTTCCAATAAGGGGCAGTTTGGATTGATACAAAAATAAAAAATTGCCTCAGTCTAGGAGGATTTCTCCTTCACTGACAGAGGACAGAAAAAGGAAGTGTAGTATCAGAACAGATACTACACTTTCAGTGCTTAACACTTTGGTGCCCCATATATGCGTAATTTCAAAACCTAAGAATAAACCACACAAAGTCCAAAGAAGGATTTTATCACAGTTTTTAAGAGTTTGCAGACATCATCATCAGCAGCCAGGTTGAAAGACGTGCAAGACATCATCATCATCAGCCAGGTTGAAAGACGTACAAGCCTAGAAATTCAGAAACTTAATGTTCTCGTCTTATCTGTGAACGATCAGTAAAGCATAACGCATGCAAACAGAATCTAATGGTTCTCGCAGAGTTTATCTTACATTCCTTACTTAGCATAAACAGGTGCAGTATATTACTTGCAACTATTTGTGAAAATCACACTTTTAGTCGCAGAAGCTGTAATAACCCATATTCTTCTACATTCCTCTAGCTCTCCTGAACAGAGGCCCAGTCGAATACCACCAAATAAACAGTTATAAGAAAATATTCAAGATCATATCCTAACACATCACTGAATAAGTTCCGAGCCTAACTAATAAAATAACAACTTTTAAAAAAATTCAACTTTATTCATCAACATAGTCTCTTTCTAGGGCGATACACCGATTCCAACGCTGCTGTAATAATTTGATGTCTTTTTTATAGAACGATTTGTCTTTTGCCTCGAAATACACCTCAGTTTCCAATATCACTTCTTCATTGGAGCCAAATCTCTTTCCCTGGAGCATTCGTTTGAGGTCTGTAAACAGGCAGTAGTCGCTGGGGGGAAGATCTGTAAAATAGGGTTGGTCCGGCAGCAATTCGAAGTGCTATTCGTGTAGTTTTGCCAGTGTTGCGATCGACTTGTGACACGGTGCATTGTCTTGGTGAAAGAGAACTCTTTTTCTATTTGTAGCCGTTTTTTTGCGATTTCTTCCTTCAAACGCACCGATAATTCTATATAATATTCGCTATTGATGGTTCTTCCTTTCTAAAAGTAATCGATCGATGAACAAAATACTTTGTGCATCCCAAAATACGGATACCAAAACCTTGTCTGCTGATGTTTGTATCTTTGGTCACTTTGGGCGGCTTTCACCTGCTGCTGTTCACTCAGCAACAGTAGCTTCACTTAGATGACTGTAATTTGTTTGACACCCCCCCCCCCTCCTGCTCTTATGAAATATACGTCGTTGATTACTCTCGCTTTTCTCACTCTGTCTCTTTTTTGTTTATTAACAGAAAAGAAATTTAGATATTAGAATAGTTCATAATAAACAAAAGGGAATATTACCACAGGCAGCTATACTATTTAACCCGTAGTTGGAAAGGAAAAGAGAGAGGGATGTATTGCGAGCAGAAAGAGGCTAATTTTGGAATTTTTTAAATTTTTTTTTATAAGTAACTGGCTTTGCAAACTCACTTTTTATAATTCAAACAATTTAACTCAAGCTCAATGGGTGACCCAACGTGTCACATTTTTTCTGTACAGTATATATATATATATATATATATATATATATATATTTTTTGATTTTATTCCATTAGTTGCGACAAAACAAGTTTGTAAAATATATATATTTTGCTCTGAATTTTCATTGAGCACTCTCATAAACCCGGTTTCAACTTCCTTCGGATTCATACCCCCTGGATATTTGTAACAAGTTAATTATATATATCTATATATATATATAATAATAATAATATTTATAAATAAATATTAATTATTTATTACCTACAGACATTGATGTTTCATGCTAACGCAATCTTCAGTGCAGAAAGTTAATTTCCGACGATCGGCGGACTGGAACTCCGATCACAAATCGCCACTGATTCGTAGTCAAGAGTGTTCAACCGTTGGCCACCGCAAATTAGCTAATAATTAAGGAGGAATTTAACTTTGTAAATACCGAGTTGGCGGGTATTTTACAACGAGCAGCGAAAGTGATCTTACAACAACAAACTGTGTTGGATCTCGCATGAAGCTATTAGTACTGCGTGTTATTAAACTCACTCAGAGTGCCCGCCTTTAGTAAAGGGGGCTTATAATAATAATATTTATACATAAATATTAATTATTTATTACCTACAGACATCGATGTTTCATGCTAACGCAATCTTCAGTGCAGGAAGTTAATTTCCGACGGTTGGCGGGCTCGAACTATATATATATATATATATATATATATATATATATATATTCTCTCTGGGGTCGAGGTCTTTGTCAGGAATTAATGACTATGGACATTTGTTTATTTTGAGGCTGGTGAGTAGGGAAAAAATTCTCACCCTATACTCGAGGCATTTTTTTTTCCAGAAATGTAACATTATTAAACTATATGAAATAGAGCACAACATTATAATATTAAGTGGAGGGGTTGGTAGTTACATTGAGGCCAGACAAAAGCAGTCTACCCCCCCCCCCGCCCATTCCTTTCTATAGAATTTCCAATGCACATAACTTGCAGACCTCAAAATTATGTAAAGTGAAGTAAATATATGAAGAAGAAACATTAAAACCTTTGCCAAGTCTGACATTAATATAACCGGCAGCCATCTTGCTCTCGGTATCGGCTTTTATTTAAAGTCATAGAGTTGGCTCGGTGACAAGAAGAGCCAGTGTTGATTGGCAGGAGAGACAAGGCTAGAATACTTTACACTAATACTTGAGAAGGAAATGGTTTTTAAACTATGGAGATGAAATCATAAAAAAATAAAATTTAGTAAACTTTAACAAAAAAAATGTCTTTATCAAATCTGTAGCACGACATACAAGATTACAGATCTGTTAACCTGCAGTGTTAGATAGATTATCAAGGAGGGTGTACGAATTCCTGGCCTTTGATCCTATTTATTTCAATTAGGGGGTAAAGTACAGAATAGTTAACACTCGAGAACTTGTAAACAAAAAATAAAAACAAATAATTAATAGCAAACGCAGTCGAATTAAATTCTCTACTCATCTGTATATTTTTAACATGTGGAAACTAAGATTTCTATTTTGATGAAAGCTGTGTTATTGACACATGAAAAGCCACAATGGCGGCCGAAATTATCGTTTAACTTTGCTAAACTTAGGCAATTACATGTGGTTTTATGAAGGTTTTTGTTTGAGAGGGGACTTGCTACTCTGACTTAGGGTCAGTGGTAGAGTAAGTATTTTTTTTATTATCTTTTCAGTATGAAGTTAACCAAAGTTAAGCACTCATCTCGGACATTGTTTTGGTTTTCGGGTGTCGATAAGACAGCTTTCGAAATTCTGAAATAAACAATCTTACGTTTTCTACACATTAAAAGTATATGGGTCGGTAGAGAATTTAATTCTATTTCGTTTACTATAAACTATTTGTTGTTTATGTGTTTTTGACTGTTAACTATTCTGGAATTTTACCCAATTAGGATGTTTTATCAGTGGTCAACAAGTAAGACAAGACAGACACACTGCTATGCAAAATGATATATAATTGTGCTTAAGCACAGGCCCCAGTTTGCAAGGTGTGAGGCCTCAAATCTCTTCCTTTGACAATGTTTGTGTATTTATATGAATAAACAATGTTTAGAAATAACTCCAGAGAGAATATGAACTAAATTATACTAATGTCGAGTTAATCAACGTTTGTTTCCCTAAGGCTTTTTTCATACATATTTTAATCACACAAAATACATGCAAAAATATTCCTCAATTTTGGGATTGAGTTAGGTTTGACCCCCCCCCCCCCCAAAAAAAAACACTTCCATTATAATTGTTTTAATTAGCCATAATTTGCAAATACGTCATCAAGTGACTCATCTCTTACTAACTTTCTATCAATCACTTTCACCCTCTCTCACTGTATGCTGTCTGACTCTCCTCACTCTTATTCTATATACTGTCGTTTACTCTCGCTTCTGTCGCACTCTCTGTTTATTAACAGTCGAAAGTAATACAGAAAAGGAAACAATTAAAAAAAACTAGAACAGTCTATTATGAACAAAAGTATCACAGGCAGTAATACTATTTAACCCATACTTGGAGAAATAAGATATAAAGATTATGGATCGTTACTAGATCCATAATCTTCGGCAGCGTTAGGTTATCAAAGGTTGAAAGAATTGCTGGCCTATCAAAGGCCAGCAATTCTTTATTTATTTCAATTAAGAAGTTTTACACACTGCTATATACAAATGATATAAAATAACATGAATTCATTTCGATTTATTCGTAAACAAGTCAGCCATTTTATTTTATTTTTTATTAGTTGAAAAAAAAATGAAGTACTTTGTGAGTCTTCGAAATTTGAAAAGCATTTAAACTGTTGAATAGAAAGTCATTTAAACTGGCTTTAAAATTCTTAGCAATTCCTCATTTAATCAAAGGATCAAAGGTTTTGGAAGCTTTTTCTTTTACATTCAATTATTTTATGGAGATTAAAATAACCTTAACAAAATTAGTTTTAGTTTTATAACAATTTGGTTCAATTAATGTAATACCGTAATAATTGAATTTAACTTTCAAAATCCTATATATAAAAAGAAAATTAAAAAATAAAGTAAAAAGACTCCCGGATAACGTCGGGTGGGTACAGTTAATGTTATACACAGGTTTATTGCCTCCAAGAATAATGGAATATGAAATAGTTTGCTTTCTAGACCCTTCAGCCATTGTTGAAGATTCATGAAGTTTCCTTTTGTGAAGATGATTTTGAAGTGTTAAATTCGTTTTGTTACGAGTCATGACGCGAGAAGGATTGATTTTTGTAGTTTTAGATTTGTGTCCAAGTTCGTTTCTTTTAGAAAGTTTAAGATATTATTAAGGTCAATCTTTTGAAAAAGGTATTTCGTATTATTTACTTGGATTTTGAACAGATTTGTAGTGGAGCTGATACGAATAATGAATTGCTCACTGTCCCACCCTGGTGATAATGGCCACCCACGCCAGTCGAAGCAACACCAACTTGTTTGCGGTGGACAAGAGGCAGTGGCTATTTCAAACAAGCAGTTGTAAACAGAGATCCGGGTCAACAAAGTGAGCCGCATCCCGTTATGCAAATGATTCGTTTTACTGACAAATCATTAAGATTTGGGGCTCGATAACAACAGGTGTATTTCATCTGGTCAGTCAGTCAGTTTGGCGACTAACCTGCTGCTCTGTTCTAGTCAGTTTTTGTTGAGGATTCGGTACTTGTTACAATAACCATAATTCTTTGAAGGCGCTGTTCGTTGAAGACTCGTAGGCCCTACTCGATTCGTCCAACGTTTAAGTCACTTAAAGGCTGGTCGACCTTTAGCTTTCTGTAGGTTCCGGAGTATAAGCAGTATCCTGATCCGGGTTTAATTATGGCAACGTATGAGGATATGTTGTATTGTAAGAAATATATCTGTAAAGCTGGATTATGGGTTTTTGGATTATGAAATTATGTCAGAAACCTCCCATATAGAGCTACCCTCTAACGCCTGCATTTTTCTTGAATATCAGATTTGGTTTATGTTATATTTTAGCAAAATTTACTTGAAGTAAGCTTCTTGTAAATTCTTTAAATAAACAAGAATCTCTGTTTTGCTTGTCAATAAAAATATTGTATAGTGTATAACGGTTAGCAGGGGCATAGTACCTTTCCGAGTTGACCTCCAGGGGTGTCCTCGATTAGTTTCTGTGTGTAACGCGGACCCCACCCGCTCCTTCCTTGCGACGGCATCAAATGTAATGAGAACCGTCCTCGGCGCAGGAATCCTTCCTGACTGTGAACACCCTTTCTGGCTATGATCGTCTTAGTGGCAGTAAAAACCAAGATGTGTCGGTCGAATCTCCTCTAGGTCGGGATGATTGCGATGATGATGATTTCGTGATTCTGTGAAGGCAATGTTACACAAGCAGAACAAATCGACAACAGAAATAAGTCAACAACTCGGTTAGGTCTTTTCATAAGAAATAATTATTTAACAAGATGAACAATTGGTTTTAAACTTTAACTCAAAGTCTGTTTTTCGATAATGGCTTTGTTTACTAAACTAGTCCGTCTCTCTGTGTGCGTGTGTGAACTTTTACGACTGTTGATATTAATTGAGACATTAATCTCTGTTGGAAAACGATGGCGGAGCCCGTGGCTACGGCACCCTCGGGATCCGAGAATCACGACCAGCTCGGCCGGGATCTCAGCTCTGACTCTCTCGTTCTGCCAACCAAAAGGTCCCCTCTCCTCCCAAAGGGACATATTGTCACACCTTCTCCTTCTCTAGCTCATTTCTCCATTCCCTCTCTCTCTCTCTCTCGGGGCCAGGGTGGGGCATACTGACCTACTCTTCCTCCCTCTCTCTCTCCTCCCTGTGTCTTCACGCGTCCACACCTATCGAAAAGGGTCGCTGTGACACGCTTTCGGTCCCCCCTCCTTTCTCCCTCATTCTCTCCTCTCGTTGTGTAGTACGACAATTGGGATTATCCGCTTAGTTTCTTTTAGATTTTATCTAGATAAAACAGTTATCGGGAGAAAGGAGGCCCTCACCATAATTAAGGGTGACAGCCCAAGGGTGATCCATCTCCGTGGCTCACGTGCCCGCCCACATAGTACTGACACGCTTGCTTTTCTTGTTGATATCCTCTTAGTATTCGCGATTAACAGGGCTTGTTAGGCATATGGAAAATGTAATTCATTGTGTGGTGATAATTGTAATGACAACCTAAGAACCATTCTCAGACTCTTCGGCGCTTATGCTGGCCGATGCTTGGACAGTCGAAATATGTACTAGTTTATAGATCTCCACTTGTTTCTACGTAGGGCCTGATCTCTCTGATGCATATTGGTGCGCCCTAAAAGGGCAGATTGCGTCGGCTGAAATCACTGTTTCACACCGCATCCCGGCACTATGCGACATGCAAAATATAGCGTCTTCATTCAAGTGAATGACCGTCCAAATGTCATGAGAGGTCACTTTCTTCTTGAGGTTATCCTGTTAATATGCATGCGCATAGGCAGAACGTGGCGAATAATAATCATCATCATCATCATCATCATCATCGGTTTAACGTCTGTTTTACATGCTGCGATGCGCTGGACGGTGTTAAGAAATTGACTTCCAAACTAACCTATCTCTGGCCAGGTCTTTATTTATCCCTCAGATCCATTATTATCACTTCCTCCTATGTTTTCCATAGCCTTTCCCTGTGAACTGAACCTGCTACTTCAACTGTTCTACCGCTACTAACCTAAGAACTCTCATCCATTCTTTTTAATGTGGCCATACCATCAAATCTACTCTTCTGCACACATCTCCCTATACTGCCCAGATTTAATCTTCCTCTGAAGTAATCAGAACTAAGCTTGCTTTTAAGACTCACATTACACATCCATCGTATCATTCTCGAATATATAGGAGTAAACCTTGACTACATATCCTGTTATTTTACAGGTAGCAGTAGTTCTAGTTGTTCTCATCGACAAACTGATGATCTGGTTGTGCGATGATCAGATATATTTGACAATGGGAAGGTATAACTGTTCCAGTTAATGGAGTAGCATGTTATATGGCAGTGAATGCTGGGCCCTCACCTAGTCCTCTCTTGCCCGACTGCAGTCTATGAAATCTGGAATATGACCAAACCTAACGCATTAGGTCGGAGGATTTGCTGAAAGCACTATATTTGTATGGTCATGTGGAGCATTCATTCTCCTGGATCAATGCTTGCAGAAGCATCAATGTCTTGAATCGCAGGAAGGTTGGCCAGCCAAGGAAAACTTGGAAGTAAGTAATTAGACAAGACCGCATTGAGTGGAATTTGGAGAGTTATCCGACTGAACCATGAGAAGTGGAGACGGAGCTTGCAAAATATCAAACAACGTTTTACTCTTGGACAAAGGAAAGGTGACGTTAAATGAAGAAAGACAGAGTGGCTGATGCAGGTATGGCGAGCTCGTCTTATTTCAGAGTTTTTTCTGAGACTAATTTCCTTAACAATGTTAAGTCTAGTCTATCCTACTAATTAACTCATAGCTGGAGGGAAGACAGATGTATGCATACTCACCAAGATAATAGTGAAAGTGTGCAATAGCCAGAAAAAAACAATACAGTAATAACCACTGCACCACTTCCTTGTAAAGAGGAGGGGTCAAAACCTGAAAGAAAGGAGGCCTCCAGGGCGCTGCTGAACCCATCTCTACCGGCTCTGGATCCAGTCTTGACTAGTGTAATGTAAAACTAATTAGATCAAGAAGTGAAGTTTTTGCTGCTTTGTTAAAACAGGAAGTGCCACTAGAAGAGGGAGAGAGTCAAAGAAAAGACTCCAAACAAACTCCATATCCAGTTTCTCAGGATAAAAAAGGAAGTTTGAAAGGAGAGGTTTCAGACCCTTTTTCAAGTCACTTTTTTAACTAAACACTCAAGAAGTAAGTCTAATAACATTCTTAGAACTTTCAGATTTTAAGAGTTAAGACTTTATAATAGGATTATTCAAAGTTATTTCATCATCATCATCATCATCATAATCATCATCATCATCATCATCATCATCATCATCATCGGTTTAACGTCTGTTTTACATGCTGGCTTGTGTTGGACGGCTTTTAGAAAGTGACTTACAAAGTAACCTTTCTCTGGCCAGGTCTTTATTTATCCCTCTTTTGTTTGACAGATGGGACGTTCTAAGAAAGAAACTTTGTTCATGGCAGTTCCGCTTGGTCTTTGGTATGGAGAGAGAGGAAAGAAAGTTCTATGGTTGTAGCCAGGCAGGTTCTTGCTGTGAATGTTTTATAGGGGGGGGGGGGTCGAGGGATTAGAGCTCAGTTGATCATCTACCATGTAGAGAGAAGCTAGAAACATATCTTTTGTGTGAAAGGGACTGCATAAAAGAAAATAGAACATCCCCCACTAGATTGCTAAGTCGGTTTTGTACCCTGTCAAGGCAAGAAAGAGTGCTCTTCAGATGTGACAGCAGTACTCCATCTTAGGACGGATCTGGCTCTTATACAGGTAAAGGATTGTGTGAGGGGTGAGGTACCTTTCACTCACTAATAGCAATGGTTCGTAACAGAAACGTTTTAAGTGAGGAATTCCAACCAATAAAAAATGGTTCAGAGTCAAAAACCAACAAGTCGATGCCGAAGTAATAAACCGACACGTGATCCATAACCCCTATAAGAACAAAGAAATAAGCAGAATTCACCAGACAAACCCAAGAGACGTACCTTGAAGGAACACACAAGAAGTACGCTCCACTCTACCCCTTGGCCGTTTTGGCCGGAGCGACAAGAAAAACAGAATACTTCAAAAGTACGTACAAGCTTTCCTTGCCTCACGCGTACATGCCCCACACACACATACAGCATCACATTGCCACTTACGCACTTAGACATACACATTTTTAGCCCCTCGTGTTTGCTTAAAATAATGAATATTTCTAATAAAGACCACAAGTTGAATAAACTTTATAATGAACATTTCTTCATTAAAACTAACCTTTATATTCTTGTAAAATTGTCGTTCTATAAATGTTTTGTTGATTACTCATGTTTATTTCTTTTTTATTCACAAAACTCCATTCATGTTGAGTTAGCACTTGCTAGCTGGTGACCCTAATATTTCTCCTCTAATATATCCTTCCTTCGACATTTCATTTTATTTCCATTTATATTTACCATGCATGTATAAGATTTAGTACCAGCCATAATTAATAGCACCCCGTTATATACGACACTAAAGCATACGAATGCAAAACCAGATTAGGTTATGGTTTAAAAATTTTTTAGCCCCCCCCCCCCTCCACAAAAAAAAAGAATAAATCAAATAAAGTTTAACTTAATGATTTGAGGAAAATTATTAAACCTGTTCTTAATACAGAGGGACGATAGGATTATTGACCCTGAATCTTAAGTCAGGGGAAGAAAAAAATGAAAAAGTTGTTTCATTTAATGTCGATATTAGTATGACTGTTCAGCGACGGCTCGGCCATTTTCGGTCTGTTCCATGAATTGCAATCGGAAATATTTGAGTCGATATTGGTCGTTATTCATGAGTATTCACTTTTTTTGTTAAAAGCAATGTAGAAGAAATAGTCTCGGGTTTAGTATCCCCCCCCTCCTCTCGGAGTTGTGTTGCAAGTCTTTATTAGCAGAAACAGTCGGTGAGCAAGTGTATGCTGTGCCACGTTACGTTTTGTGTGCTTAAAGAAGTCGTTCTTAAGATATTGTTACACGGACCCCCCCTCTCCTTGCCCAAACAAGCTCTCCAGTAATCAATCAGCTTCAATGGCAAAGTTAGATCAGAGATGAATTGGTGGGCAGTCTTTATTTACCTGCCTCCCCATGAGGGCAGAGTTAGACACAAGGCCGGTGATTGACCGGAAGTGCGCCCTTCACTGCACGAGATTCACGCGATAGATCGTGATTTGGCAAAAACCCAAATCACGTGATCAGCGTGGTTAACCAGTTTGTGACTTACCGCCAACAAGGTCAGATGTGATCCTGCGATTCTCTGCCAGGTCGATGACAGAGAATCTATGAACTCCGGGAGAAAGGCTATTCCGTCTTGTTGGATATATTCAGCCACATGTATAAAAGATGTTCTGTTCAGTTGTTCCTATATATATATATATATATCATATATATATATATCATGTACACCACATGTATATAAAACACCCGGCAAAACTAACTCCATGCATTTTAGCCTGGCGATTCCCTTCGGGGGTGAAACGCGGAAGCCTCTGTGTAGCTTAATGGCCATATATATATATATATATTCCTTTAGTCAATGTATCTCATTTAATCCGTCGAGATTCATCATCTAAACCGGTTTTTAATGTCTGGAAAAATTCAGCTTCCTCAATAAAAATTGCCTCAGTCTAGAAGGATTTCTCCTTCACTGACCGAGGATACAACAGATACTACACTTGGTGGCCAGTGATTTAATATTATCAAAAATTCGTCTCGTACTATAGAGGGTATCTAAGATACTATTTTTTTTCGCCCCGAAGAAGTTTCTGTCTATAAAAAGATACGAAATATTAGTCTCCTGGTGGGTTTTGGATGTGATTTTGTCGTCTTTTATATTTTGCGGTTTGTCCACTTTTCCATTTTATTCTTATATGAATCTTAAACTAGACGAACTCATGATCCGTTCGACCATAATCACTTCTATTATCTATTCTATTTTGATTTCATTGGAAAATTCATAATCTGACAAATCTATGAAGACATTCTTCTTGCATAACTAAAAATAATAAGTCTCTTTACTTCCATATTATTATTATTATTATTATTATTATTATTATTATTATTATTATTATTATTGTTGTTGTTATTGTTATTATTATTGTTATTATTATTGTTATTATTATTATTATTGTTATTGTTATTATTATTGTTATTATTATTGTTATTATTATTATTAATAATTATAATAATAATAATAATAATTATAATAATTATAATAATGATTATAATAATAATATAGAAGTAAAAGAGACTTAGTATTTTTCCATCTAATCTAGGTATTTGTGGTGTGTAAACACATATGTAAATTAAAAATAAAAATAAAAGTTAATAAAATGGAGTCGCTCTTTCTCTAAATACTTACATAGAGATTTTTTAAATATATTAGGGAGCGGTTGAATCAAGATAGTGTGTGTACGAGAGAAATGCATAGATAGCTAAGAGAGAGATGTTCAGATAATTATAAACTTTAGCTAATTAGTACAATTAAAACCGATTTTTTTTTAATACCAGAACTTGTTTGTAATATTGGGAATTTATTTCTAACGGTATATTATGTATTAAGTTGTTGTTTTTTTTTTCACGGATAATATTACTAAACAAACGATTATTTAGTCTGCGAGGCTGGATGTAAACAAAGAATATCGCATGAAAAATGAGACTAGTACAGAATTCGAACGTGTGACTCAAAAGAGAGACCACCTAACTCCCCATCCATCGGCTTCAGTGGCAAAGTTTGATCAGAGGTGAATTGGTTGCCAGTCATTTGATATTATCAAAAGTTCGTTTCTTGTCATAAAAGATATCTAAGATACCATCTCGTTTCACTCAGAAGAAGTTTCTGTCTATAAAAAGATACAAATATTCGTCTCCTCGTGTATTTTTTAATGTGATGTTGTCTTTTTTATTGTCTTGGACCACTTGACTAATGAACCATATGTCCAAAAATAAAGCCGAAATTGTACATACAACTTATCTCTGTGTTTTGTGTTATGGAAGTGAATAGAAGCCTTGAGGCAACAAACGTTGATTAACTCAAATTTAGTGGAATAACAATAGATAGACACATGCACAAGTAGACAGGCCTATCACCATTTATAAAAATTAAAAATAGAAACCAACCTTTTGAAAAGCATAAACAAAACAGGAAGCCACCGTTACAATTCTGCTGAGACCAAAATATAGTCCTAAAATTATGGATGGTAGAGTCCAGTCGATTGGAAGATGTGACACCAACAGCTTATTCGATGAACTAGCTGTTAGTATACAGGCAAACGATGCAAATAGATAAGAAATGGACCCCCCCCCAATGAAAATTTATTTATTTTATTTAACAAAAATGACGTATACCACACATTCTCCTCCACTCCTAAAATAAATAAATCAAATACTGATTTCTTTTTAATTCTTTGAAATATATTTGAGATTTAGAAAAAAAATTTTTTTTATGGAAATCACTCCAGACATGGCATGAAGCCACTTGATGTAAGGAGCTAATAAGAACAAAAAGTAATTATCGCAAAGACAGGAGATGCCTATTGGCCTTAGTCTTGAAAAGAGCAAGGAGGAAAACAGTCAGCAGTAAGAGTTCCACAAGCCTGCAGTTCTTGGAAAGAACCTACTGGAATAGGAATATGTATTACAATAAGGTATCAAAACAACGAATTGATGGAGACCACTAGACCAACGAGTCAAACGAGCTGGAACAAAGGAAGCTGGGAATAGATCAGACAATAAGTAGTAAATAATATTATTGGCATCTTGTGCTAATTCTTCTGAAAGAAAGGAGATTCTACTTTTCTTAGGTGATTACATGTAAACAGCCTGAATAGTAAGCGGTAAAAAGAAATTGAGAAAAAAAAAACAACATTAGAGTATTAGAGGGTGGATCACTTTCGCATATAAATTTAACATAAAATGATCACCTACTTCTGTACCATGAGGCGGAAATGATCACCCATTATCTTGTTCATAAGTGGCTGATCATTATCACTTGGTGACCCGGAAGTGGGTGATAACTTTATGTTAAATTTTTATGCAAAATGATCTCCCACTCTAAAGTCTAAAATATTGGTTGTTTTTTTAAGTTCTTTTTAGGACTTTTTCCAGGATGTTTACATATAATCGCCTAAGAAAAGTAGAATCTCATTTTTTTATTTTTGCAAAATAGCAAAGGATACAGTGCTACAGTTTTACACAGTAAATTTTCAGAATATACAAAAAAATCTATTTTGAAAAAAATACTGTTTCAATTTATGCGCAGGGGAGGGAGTAGTTCTCTAATTAATTTTAACATAAAATGATCCCACGACTTGATGTTCTTTATCCAAAAATCCTGCTTACAGAATTTTAAGTTCTTTGAAGTTGTGGTAGAGGATGAATTCGTCTTAGAAGGAGGAATCAGAGATTAGAGCTCAGTCGAGCACTTTCCATAGGAAAGTTATGAACCCACAATACTCTGCCCCCTGCGAGCAACTTATGTTTATTTAATTGTATACAATTAATCGTTTACAATATGTTTGGGTTTGTTTTGGTTGGCAGCATATCAATCCTTTTGGGGTCTTTTAATTCTGAATTCAGTTATTTTGTTAAAAATTTGTTATTCTTCAAGTTCTTAATATCGTCAAATACTTATAGATTAATTTGTTTCATAAATAGTCTGCAGGCGATAGATACTATTTAACCCATAGATGGGGCCCTGACAGGTACTACCACTCTGGGTCAGACTGGACCTGAGTGTAGTGGTAATTAAGAATTGACTCCACACTCTCAAAATAGGATGCAGTTGAGAATACTCCAATGTTTGTCCGGTTTTGAGGAGTCGTTTTGCAGACATTTCTCTTTTTTTATCTCTGGATCCTTCTTTGTCCGACATATATTTGTCATTTATATCGAGTGATTAAAATAAGTGACAACATTTTTTTATTTTTAAAAGGTATGTTTTTATTTTCATTTTATATACAGATACATCCTTCAGTATTGTAGTATGACCTGTTACTTTGTACGGTTCGTTTGTCTATATAAGTCTCAGGAAGGTACGACCGATGTTCATGTTGGATAGTTGGCATTATGGTGGTTTAAACCAGATTATTTTTCGCTTGTATATCTGGGTTTGTTTTTAATTCTATGCTCAATATATTTCAGTTTTTCGGTGTATCTATTAGTGCTTTTTCATATACATGTTTACTGGCATGGAAGATTTCCTTGTTGTCTGAAAGCTTATTTATCCTTGTGTTTATAGTTATAGGTATTTGTTTTATTATGCATTTTGGGTGATTGGATTTAGTATTGATGCACGTTGGTGTATGGTTATCCTTATTAAATGGTTTATATGTGCTATTTTTCAGGTTCAGTGCTCTATATAAACCTACTTGGCTGAAATCTACTATTCTGCTTAGTGTGTATAATCTGCATATGCCCGTTAGGTCAGCTATTTGTGCAGTGTCAAACGATCCCATTGGGACGTCAAAGTCATTATCTCCCTCAGGACTGAGTCGGCCACTGCTGCCTGCTACTAGTTACTCTTCTCTATGGAGACGGTGAATTCCTTCTCTATCCCCCTTTTCCCCTGAGATTCCCAAAACGGTATAAATTATTCTTATAGGAAGATAAATTACTGGGTAATGGATTTGCTGATATTGTGATTTTTTTGGAGATTCATACACTTATATTTTTCTCTGGTGAGTCTCACATTTTTTTTACTAATGAACTTTAACATCGGATTTAACTCTTATATTCTCCGAATATTCAAATTTCTGGAAGACTTTCTGCTATATTTGCTTGACATATCCTGGATTTACCTTATTTGGACATGTTGCATTTTTCTATCGAAATGGATTTTCTTTGGTCAAAGATTTGTTGTGTATTTTTGTATTTTTTTATATATATTTTTATATTTTCAAATCTGTGCAAACAGTAATATAATTTTACTGATTTATCTCTATGGTCTCTTCTGATGATAAAAGCTTGCATTTTTGAAAATCCATGGGTTAAGCAAAGTGAACAAAGTTTATTTATATATTCTTTGTTTAAACTACTTGATAATTCAATGAATATTGTTCTTTTTCCAATTTTTATTCTCATCACTCATTTCATTTTATTATTGCTCTATCACGTATTATTGAGCATTGACTTTGCAAGATAGGATATAATTTAAAGATAAATTTTTATCTGTATCTTCTCTCCATTTTATTGTATTTATTAATTATATATATATATATATATATATATATATATATATATATATAGTGCGTTGGGGTATGTTTAAAGAAATCAATAAAGTGCTCGATCACAAAAATGTGAGAGCTAAAATAGAAATCGAAAGAATGGAGTTTAAAGATCTTTGAACTCCATTCTTCGATTTGTTTTCATTTCGTGGGTAGCTGATGATCTGAATGAACTCTAACGGCCTTTTAAATGATAAATGTCAATGAAACTGCCGTACGTCTCTGAAATATGTAAAATATAGTTTTTAAATAAATAATTTGTATATAGTTGAGATCAATATAATTTGAACATCATTCCAAGAATTCAAAATCAACGAGCATTCGGCATACGATCGTTTCCAAGACTTTTGGGAAATATTTTATTGTTCATTATTTGTTTTTATTCTTTAATAATACCAAAACGTCAGCGACTTTTATAACATCGCGTACAGAAAGAAGTTGCATGAAAAGAAGCAGTAGATTTCAGTATAAAAGTTTCATCACGACTGACACGATTCTTCGTAGCAGAAGCATGTACGGATACACAATTAAATACACATTGTTCTTTATTATAGTAAACAAACATGGAGGATAAATTTTGATCTTTTTTTTAAAAAACTGCCAGGGTTTAAAAAACATTTCCTTCCCAAGAATTAGTGTATAAAAATCTTCTCTCTCTCTCCTGACAATCTAATTCTGCGTTTGTCATAACGCCAATTCGACAATGATTTTTTTTCTTCTCTCTTTTTAAATAAAAGCCGATATCTCGAACAAGATGGCTGCCGGTTATATTAATGTCAGACTTGGCAAAGGTTCTACATTTTTTTTGCTTCATATTGACTTCATGTTGCATAATTGTTTTAGGTCTACAAGTTGGATTGGAAATTCTGCAGGGGTAGGATGGGCATCAACGAAATATATATTTTGTCTCGCCTCGAGGTAGACCCTCTCCACCTTATCTATCAATTATTATGCTAAATGTGGGTTAATCAACGTTTGTTTCCCCCAAAGCTTTTTTCCTATATACTTTAATAGCACCAAAATACATGCTAAAATATACTTTAGTTCTGGGATTTAGTTATGTTTCGAATAAAAATTCTACTTTAATCATTCTAATTAGCCGTCATTTATAATTAACTGAAAAAATACCCCATCTACCTCTTAGCTATCTATGTATTTCTCTTAGACCCTCTCACTCGATGTCGATTCAAACACTAATATTTCTTAATGTCTCTGTGAGCATTTAGAGAAAGAGTGGTTCTCTTTTTTCAGTGTGGTCATCTAATTTACATACGTGTGTTTGTATACACCACAAACATGTATGTAAATTAGATGGCAAAATATCAAGTCTCTTTACTTCTCTATAAGAATAATAAAGGATGATAATATTTGAGAAGGATGTTGTAGTTTGCTTGAAGCATTATGCGTATTGTGTGAGAAGTTGAATTTTGGAGACGGTGACAATGCAATTTGGAAGAAAACACTGTTAGATATGAGACAACGGTAAATAGATCAAATGACAATATTGAACATGGACGGCGGCACTGGGGGGGGGGTCAGGGGGTCAGGGGGGGGGTGCTCAAGCCCCCTCACTTTTTGACTTGCCGCCCCCCCCTCACTTTACCGTAATCAATAATTAAGTTGATATGCATGTGTTTAGCCGGTCCCCCCACTTTTTAGGAGAACTCCCCCCCCCACTTTTATAACTGTCCCACCGGCCCTGTTGAAGAATTCACTAATTTTCAATTAAATATTTATTTACAAACGTAATGTGTCGAACCAGGATGGTATGGGTGGTGTCATATTCTTTAAATTTTCGAGGTAAACCTGCTTTTCAGAAAGAAATAACCACTCAATATTGCATGGGCATGGAGAGAACACGGTGGATCCAGAGGAGTAAATCCCTCTATTCTTTATGGGCAGTTGTAGTTTCTATGGCAGTCATTAACAAATGGATGCTTCAGCAGAGAGAAGATCGCAGCTTTGCAGAAGATCATTCTTGACGGAAGGGGCACTGAGTCGTAAAAGTGTACAGATTTTAGCGAGCCATAATTAGCAAGCAATAAATATACTTATTCAGCCCTGAAGATGTTTCTAGCAAGCACTTTAGTATAATTTGTTAACCCACACATGTGATGACACAATAAAACAATCGATCGTGATGGGTGGCAAAATCTTGTTCTCCAGTATGTGGCAAAGCCCTCTGAAGTATGCACATAAAATCGGAATGGACCATTATAAACAATAGGAAATATCACCATTAGTATTAATACTATTTTACCCATAGCTGGAGATAGATAAAGATAGGGAGATATAGCAAACAGAAAGACTAATTTTGGATGTTGTCTTTTTATTTCTAAAAATTTAACTGGCTTTGCAAGCTCACTTAGTGAATCAATCTAAGCCAGACTCAATAGGTGACCCTACAGGTCACATTTTAATAGTATATATATATATATATATATATATATATATATATATATATATATATATATATATATATATAAACACTTGAAGAATACTCGTCCCTGAACAAGTAAAAATAATTTTCAGAACAGTTTTACATCAATTTTAAGATTAAGATCAGGATATGATACTAAACTTTATGCTTAGAATCCTTATTTACATGATTTTGATTCTAGAAAATGTCTAAAATTGGAGTCTTAAGCTTAAGGAGTCTTAATAAATTGAAATTCAGGGAATCTTGCATAATTGGTATCTAATGACTATGGATCACATTCGATGCAAATTATTTGAATTTTCAAATGGGAGGTTGTGCCCATATTATGCCCCTTAAATCCCTTTAAAATACGCCAAAGAAACTGAAATTTGACGAATATTTATTAATTGATGTCTAATAACTATTGTTAAAATTTCCTCCAAAATCAGAGGTATCTGAATTTTCACGTAGGACCTCCATCAATTGTTACCCCTTTGCATAAAACTAAATTAAACTAAATATAGCCCACATTTGAACACCTTAATCCTAGCAGCTCTTTTAAAATTCATAATCGGTTAATTAGTTTAGGAGTGAATCATGCACATACAAATATATAAACATACACACATACCTAAGTTTATAAAGATATATACACAAACTGGGATCGCTGTCTGAGAATGTGTTCATAATATCATAGTCCTCTTTAGGGGCTTTTAATAACTGGAAGAGGCTGGGCTGTAAAATACTCTAAAACAATTCAAAACATTCTGCAATGATGAAAACTGTATGAAAATAGAGCTTAAATGACTGAATTTGTAGAGTAGTACGTCAGACGTATTCTCCAGAGGGACTTTTTTTTTACCAAACACTGGTAACCCTCCCTACAATATTTGACTAACTCATCAACATGCAAAACTTTACATAAGAAGGTAAATGAGGCGAATATAAGCGAGCCTATATAAAATAGTATTAAGTCACCATCCGTGATTGGAACATTTTACACCCGTCACTCTGACGATTTAGATGGTGTCACCAAAAGAAAGTTTCGCTAAGACTACGCAAAATTACTAACGTTCGAAATTCACATTTGAAACATAGAAAAGAGACCGGCTATAGACGAGCAACAGCTCATGAAACAACTTGTTGAGTTACAGAAATAAAAAAAATATTGGTTTAGAAAGGAAGGATTGTGTGACTGGCCAAACAAGTCCAACCTAAAAAAAACAGATCGACCTATTATGGGACTGAAATCAATTGAGAGCAACTGAGTGATATTAATCGATTCATTGAACCGTTATAAAAAAATGTACGAGTTGATGGACCCGGCAGTGATATGGAATGAGCTGAGAACAGCATACACTTCTGAAGTGAACAGATTGCTTATTTGACCGAGTGGAAACTAAGATATTCAAATCTGCTACAGGACAGCTATTACGCCAAATAGGGCTTGTCGCTATTCAGGCTTGTACAAAGAAGTACATCGGCAGAATTTCCATTCTCTGAGACTGAATGAGGGAGAATAATAATGCATTTTCTAACTCATTTACGATTCTAAGCAAAATTTTGCAAATTTCGTCCAAACGAAACAACTACAGTTAGCAAGTAAACTATCCCAGCAAGATGATAGCACGACAAATTGTGTCGATCAAGAAAGCAAGATATTGGCCGCAATTCTTACAATCTTAGGGCAAAAGTTCGACAGTCAGCAACACTTTACATAAGAAGGTAAATGAGGCCAATATAAGCGAGCCTATATAAATAGTATTAACTCACCATCCACCACTGGATTGGCTGACAGAACGAGAATAATCTACCTTTGTAGATTAAATAAATGGTTTAGTTTGAAATTCTGTAGAGCTTCCTGAGTTCAACATAAAGATTGGAAAGTTTGACATGCAAGTTCTCTAGTTTGAAAAGCTGCACCTGAAGAAGGTCAAAAGTTACATTAGTCAAAATGTTGTGAATGTAACAACAAAGATGAGAATAGTAGTTCGAATTATCCAAATATTACAAATTATCAATCCTCATCTCAAAATTCTGAGACATCACATCTTACGAAATGTTGAAATTTAAATCCCATAAACGTATGCAAGTTTTTTTTCGTTTAACGGGGAAGTAAAAATGGTACGTCATAATACATAGATACATACATCTGTGAGACTGCTACAGAAGGCATCTCATAATTTTTTCAGACTTCCAGGCGAAAACACTCTCCAGATCGATGGAGATTTCTTTTTGAAAAGGAGGTATACTTCGAAAATTAAAGAAATATGACATCATGATTCGATACACTACGTTGGTGAATAAATATCGAATTGAAAATTACTGAATTCTTCAATATTGTCATTTGATCTATTTACTGCTATCTCGCATGAAACTGTTTTCAACCAAATTGCATTAGCATAGCCTTAAAAAATAATCAACTTAATACATAGTTGTTTTAACCAGCTGTTGCATGCCGGACCTTTTTTCTCTTTTTTTTTTAATCGGATTTTTGTGAAGTTTAATTGGATTTCGTTTTGCCATTACACTAATTGAATAAAATCGTTTCAAATTATATCATACTTAAAAAAAAAGTTAATTTAAAAGGTCACGTTGGACGTAACTTTCCACAGACAGATGATATGTCGTCTGACAATTTTATTACATAGATAACACCGCAAGTCAGAACATGTTTGCCCTCGCATAGTTGTCAGTTCACTTTTTTCTCTCTTTATTTTTTTTGTAAATAAAGAAAAACGCCAATCCATGCCAGAATTCAGAAACTCATAACGGTTTCAGGTGCAAAAATAAAACGACCAGCATTCCCCACCCCCGAGGGGCAATGGGGGGGGGGTCGAGATGGAAATATAGATATTCATTTGCAAAAGCAAATGATTACGAAACATTTGCAAAAGAAACATTTTTGTGTAAACTTGGAATAGACATTAACATATTTGCTTATCAATATATTCATTTAGCAAAAGCTAGGTGTGTTTATATACTCGTATGTACATGATTCACTCCTAAACTAATTAATCGATCATTATGAATTTTGGAACACAGTGTAAGGGGCCCAAAAGGCGGCTATATTTAGTTTAATTTAGTTTTATGCAAAGGGAGTGGAAACCTCCAATAATTGCTAAATTTTAACAATAGGTATTATACTGTTGTGGACTGATCCGGATTTATCCATAATAACAGGATGGATTCGTCAGGTCACTATAAAGTCGAAACCTTTGCCTAACCAAAGGGGAACTGCTTAGTGCGCCGCTTATAGCATATCTGCCTAGAGCCTGTATTTGCGACTGACTTATTGTATGTAATTAAGTATTCTTAATACATTCCTTATTTTTTCTATTTCTGTCTTGTGGTCTTATTTATTTATTGTTATTACTACAATATAACAAATTGGCGATGAGAGATTACGATTTAAAATCCAGTTTGTTAACACATAACAAATTGACGATCTTCAATCAGGACTCACGGGAAAAATTATTTGTTTTACAAATTAGTGATATTCGTGAAAAATAAAAAAATCCCCCCCCCCCGAACAGTGGATTTGAACATTGACGGTAACATTACAAAGACACAAGGAATCGCTTCTCAAGTAAGAACAAATTTTTGTTTTTCCAAAGGAAATTGCCGACCAAATTGTTTTTACAATTTGACAGTGACTTTCTGAAAGGATTTGAGAAGAAAAGATATTTTGTTTTCATTGTATTTGGACTGTATTATGGTTCAATTTTTAAAAATACAAGTGAAACAACAACAAAGAAGTGAGGAAAGACAGCAAAGAAATGACGAAAAGTTTGAAAAAATGTTGGAATTTATTGTCCAAGAACACAAGAACCAAAGCAAGTGGGATTCTTTTCACCAAATACGGGTGCGAATTCGATTGGAGAATTCACTTATGACCCAGAAAATGGTTCTATTTTTCTGCCTATTTTCGGAGGTTTGCCAACATTTTCAAGGAAAAATGTTCAAAATGGTCGCAAGAAAAAAAGGTTCACCTACTTCTACAAAAATTGAACCCAGCTTGCCATGATAGGTACTGCAACTATATTCTACCAAAGGTACTGCGCGAAATTTCATGTTTAAACCTAACAAAAAGAGAAGACGAGGATTTTTTTTTAGCTCTGCCGGAATCGTAAATAGAGAATGTCAGCAGTTTAAACTGGAAGAACTGACTGCAGACAGATTCCGATGTCTAATTTTTGTGCAGGTCTTAACCGCAAGCAAATATTTCAAGATAAGGGCGAGAATCTTGACAAAGTTTGGATCAAGACCCTAATTTAACGTTGCAAGCGATTGTTGACGAATGTAATAGGAGTGTAAGCTTGCAACACGATTCGGCAAAGATCGAAGAAAAAGACGTGGCTCAAGTCCGATATCCCAGAAGAGACAGTTCAAAAACGCTACGCAGAAAGCACACAAAGGTGGAAACCAAAAACATGGGAAAACACACAGAAGCAGAAACCAGACACATGTCCTTCATATTTAGGATTTCATATAAAAGGCAGGTGTCCCTTTAAAAATCAAATTTATTACTTTTGTGGAAGGTTAGGGCACGTAATGCATCTGTGTAGAGAAAAAAGGTTGAGCACTAAGAGTTTTGTAAATGCTGTAATCTCCATGAAAAATGGCGGTGGCCATCATGAAAGAAAATTTGTTGATATAAAAATGAACAACAAAAATATTCGTTTTCAGATAGACACTGGTAGCGACTTGTCTATAATCAGTGAAAACTCGTGGAAAAAATTGGAAAAGGTCTCAAAAGGAGTAACTGGCAGAAAGCTGAATTTCATAGGAGAATTTATGTGCAACATTTCTTTTGGAGGTAAGCCGTGTAAAGTGAAAGTCTATGTGCTGAAAAATACTTCCGCTTTATTCGGTACCGATTGGATGGCTTTATTTGACTTGTTGGATATACTGATAAGCTCATTCTGCAACTCGGTAAAGGCTCCCTCCCAAAACACAAATAATAAAAGTGAAAGACTTAAGAAAACTCTGAAAAAAGATTTCCCAGAGATATTTTCACAATGTTTGGGCAGATGCACAAAAACGAAAGTAAAATTGGAGGTAATGGAAAATGCTACCCCATATTTTAAACCAAAGCGTAGTATACCCTATGCAGCTGTCGAATCGATAGACCAGGAGCTTGTTCGCCTAGAACAAATGGGGGTACTTAGAAAAGTACGATATTCAGAGTGGGCGTCACCCACAGTTTACATAAAAAATAAAAAGGAAACTATTTGTGTGAGTGCGGATTTCTCAACAGGCTTGAATATGTGCCTGAAAATGCATGAATATCCATTGCCTAGAGCAGAAGACATTTTTGCCCGTTTAAATGGCGGAAATTGTTTTTCGAAATTTGATCTATCAGTAGAAGTCGAGGAAGAGAGTACGAAATTGCTCACTATCAATATGCATAGAGGGTTGTATTCATTTAATCGTCTACCTTTTAGAGTGAAGGTAGCATCAAGTTTGTTCGAAAAAATAATGGATAATATGCTAGCGGGTTTAGATTACGCTATGGGGATCAAGAACGAGACCATTGAACAACACGTTGAACATGTGAATGAGGTTTTTTAAAAAATTGCTGAATATGGGTTTGAGCTCAGCAAGGATAAATGCAAATTTTTCATGTTCAGATATTTAGGACAAATTATAGATGCAAAAGGCAGAAAACCCGATCCAGAAAGGTCTAGTGCAATTAAAAATATGCCCGCCCCGACAAATGTTGCTGAATTACAAGCATTTCTAGGTCTTGCTAATCGCATCATTCAAAGCTGAAAGTGAAATTAAAGATGTACTGGTTAGCACCGTACGCAAACTCCCAGTGACTGCGCAAGAAATACAAATAAAATTTAAAAATTATAATTTTATTCAAAACATGATGGATAAAGTGAAGTGCAAACAAAGGGGAAATATAAACTATATGTAAGCAATAACTATTCAATTTGCAATGAAATTTTAATGTACGGTGATCCCAGTGGCATTATAAAAGAGACTGTTAAAGGAATTTCATTGTGGTCATCCAGAAATGTGTAAAATGAAATCGCTTATGCGTTCATACGTTTTTTGGCCAGGTATGAACCAGGACATTGAGAGGACAGTTAAGAGCTGTAGAGGTGCTCTAGCAGCTAAAGCACCACCAATTATGACAGCATCATAGCCGAAACTGGACACGCCATAATCTAGACTACATCTAGATTTTGCTGGACCGCTAAATGGTGCATATTATTTGTTTGTGGTGGACAGTTTAACAGAATGGCCAGAGATTCTGAAATGCAAAAATCCAACATCTGCCATAACAATAAATTTATTGCATGAACTGTTTGCCAGGTTTGGATTACCTGATGAAATTGTCACAGATAATGGGACCCAATTCACCCCAGGAGAGTTTAACATGTTTTGCAAAACTTTGGGGTAAAACCTATTATTACACCACCCGAGAAGTAACAGACAGGCAGAAAGGTTTGTAGATACCTTAAAAAGGGCCTTAAGAAAAGCTGGAGGTGGAGAAAACGATGAGTAGAAGATCCAACAATTCTTAAGGGTTTACAGGGTCACACCAAACATTGCGGCAAACATGGCACCGGCGGATATGATGTTCGTAAGAAAAATTAAAACCATTTTTGACAAATTGTTGCCGGTGAAGAAAAAACATTTTAAAAACACGGATGGTAAGACCAGACATTTTAATGTTGGTGAAAAAGTGTTTTTAAAAATTACAGAAAGGGTAAAATGTTCTGGCAGGAGAATCGGATGCTTGATATACATGGTTCAGGGTCCGAAGTGGGAAAAAAAGTGTCGTGTAAATCAGTTGAGACGCAGATACATGGGAAAACAAACTTCACATGAGGAACCCATGGAGGTACTTTACGATGTATTTGATGTACCGATTCCTGAAAACTTTACTACTACTCATGCTACTGAAGTAAGACGTTTAACAAAAAAGAAAGAAATTCAACAGAACGTCTAGAGATTGACCCAAAGAGGAAAAGATATATTTCCAGGAAGAAATAAATCTTAAGGGGGAGGTGTTGTGGACTGATCCGGATTTACCCATAGTGACAGGAATTCGTCGGGTCACTCTAAAGTCGGCACCTTTGCCTAACGAAAAGGGAACCGCTTAGCGTACCACTTATAGCACGTCTGCCTAGAGCCTGTATTTGCGATTTACTTATTGTATGTAATTAAGTATTCTTAATAAATTTCTTATTACTTCTATTCCTGTCTTGTGTTCTTATTTACTTATTGTTATTACTACGATATAACATATACATCAACTAATAATATTCCCCAAATTTCAGTTTCTTTTGAGTATTTTAAAGGGTTTTTAGGGGGCATAGTATAGGCACAACTTCCCATTTAAAAATTCAATATTTTCAGATTTACATTAAATTTAATCCATAGTCATTAGACATCAATGAAGAAAGATTCCCTGAATTTCAATCTCTACTTAAGACCTCTTAAGCCTAAGCCTTAAATCTTAGACATTTTCTAGAATCAAAATCATGTAACTGAATAAGGATTCTAGATATAAGTGTTTTTAATATCATTATATCTTGAGGTTAATCTTCGTAAGAAATCGTAAAAGTGGTGCAAAACTGTTCTGTTTGGAGAATTAATTTTACTCGTCCTGTGATTCTTCTAGTTATATATAAAAATACAAAATATAAATAAAAGATATACCTAATCTAACATATAAAGTTATGTAGTCGAATTATCCATGTTAGACCTAAATATCTTCCATTCTATAATATCAGTATTTTATTCTGAATACACATTTTCTTTTTCTTTTAGCGTTGGTACATATTGGTAGGAAGAAACATTTATAATTCGATTTAATTTCTTTGTTCCTACTCTTTATCCTGCTCGGATTATTTCTTTCGAGCAAATGTACATTAACATGGCTGACAACATGTTACATCAGGCGATGTCAATAAAAAATTGTACCTGCTATGTAAGCTTACTGAATTCGCCTGAACACAACCATTATCTACTTTGTGGGCATTCATAATTAACAACATGATTTCTTATTTCTTTGGCGCTTTTTATATATATGAGGCAATGAGCATTTAACAATTGGATTTTAACTTGCTTTTAATACAAGGTACATATTCTACCTTGCTTTTAAGGTACATATTCATAAATATGTGTACTTCGTTCGGTTTTATACTATGAGCTGAGAAGCAAATGCTTTTTTATGTATCGACTCTGGATTGGACAAAATCGCCAATCATCAGTTTCTTTCAGCCAACCACAGATGCGAGAATATTCACTGTAAAAATTTTGCACATAATATAAAAACTCAAACACACAGCTTTCTTCCTCTTTTCCGGTATTTTCCTTTCGGATCCAACACACGTGCGTATGTCACAATCCAACCTAGGCCTTTGGAGTCTCCTCGGTCCTCAGCAAACACAACAAGAACTACTAAACACAACGAGCGCACATACACATAGCTTATTGAACTCACATGCACACAAGTTCATACACATACTCTCTCACCTAAAAAACAGAGGCAATAAGCATTTATACATACTATCACATACACTCACGTGGCGCCAGCTGAAATGAACATGTCTATTCAAATTCTCCTTACAGACAAAACGACTCTTTCTTCGCCTAGAACGTTTTTGGTACATTCTGAATTCTCATTCATTATCAACTCTTTATCTTTTGTTGTCTTAACAAGTTGTCAATAAAAATGAATGATTTTTGTATGGATGAATTTTGTCATTCTTTCTTTTGATATTGCCTTTTTCTCTACAAAATTTGGTGAACACGAAGACACAAAATATACATAAAATGAAGCACAAAGACTTTTCCTTCGCACGGAACAAACAACATTGTACGTGTTAGATGTTTACACTAGAGCATGTTGATCCGTATTTATTTCAATGGCCTAGAACTGGGAAACCAAGCATTTCCGGACCTATGTTTATGCAAACTTATTTTTTATTGTTTAATTTGGATTATTCGGATAACTGTTCTCATTTTGAGTGTTATTCTCACAACATTTCGGCCAATGTAAACTCCGACCTTCTTCAGGTGTATCTTGTTGAACTCGGGAATCTGCATGGAATTTCGAACGGAACCCATAATTTAATCTACAGGGGTAGCATCCTCTCAGTCCGTCAGTCATGACTGGGTAGAAGTCTTCAGTAATTCGCAATTCCTAGTATCGCCCGCACTGAGGATTGAACCTTCAACCTTCAGAAGACTGCGCCTAGAACTGAATGTTACTTAGTACTTTATCCGTTACGCCACGGGTCCTTATTTTTCATTATTTACACATATACAATATTTTACACATATTGCGATTTTACAAACACCTTGTATATAAAAAAGCGTGCATAGGAAGCACCTTGTTCAGTCAGAATCGTCACTTTATATCATGCTAGTATGGCTACCAGACGTTGCCCGGGGGCATGGACAACAAAATAGAGGAGTTAAAAAGTGTGTGTAACATCTTCTAAAACTTCTTTCTCTATCCCCCTCTCTCTCCAGTCGAGATGGATTCCCCCTCCCCCAACCGAGGACAGAACAGATACTACACTTTGATTCTATCCTGAAGTCCAACAAAGTGTATTTTAGTTGGATTTTCACACCAAAGGGCGATAGAAGAAAAATGCTCAAAATGTTGCCCCCTCTCTACTGACTAATTTTTTTTCCTTGTGACCTTCCAAAAGAATAAATATTACAAAAAACTGTATCCATATTCTATCCTAAAAAAAGAATATATCAGCTTTGTGGGGTGTCTTGTGTAGTTTCTGACTTTTAGCTGGACACACACACACACACACACACACACACACACAGACAACTGTCCTTTATATAACGGATTTGCTTAAGACAAACCTGTTCGGATTTTTAAAATACGGTAAGGTGGAAATAAAGAATTTTGGGCCACTGGCACCAAAGAGTTAAAAGAGATTCAAAGACAATCAGATGAAAGAAGCACTTGCAGCTAAAGGGTCTGCTCTAAGTCATAAGCATCTCTTTGTGTAGCACAATAGTCATCATAGGAAAATTAAACATATGTGTACTTGAAAATAAAATGTATGTTACGTGGACACTACAAGGGACTTTAAAAGGAAGAAATTAATACTGGAGGAGGGGAGGGCGACACATATTGTACACTTAAGTTTTAATAACTGTTTGAGTGGTGATCATGACGATGATGTGATTCATTATTGTCATTGGGAGGTGACGGTAGTGAAGTGGATAATGACGCTGACTGACGACCTGGGTGTGCCAAGTTTGAATCCAGTCGGTTTCATTGCACCACTTTCACTTATGGATGTTTACAACCTTCATGTGGTCTCTCCTGTGAGTACCTGATAGAATTGGTGAAACCAATGCCAACAACAGAATCAAACCGATCATCATCATCATCATCATCATCATCATCATCATCATCATCAATCCATGTAACTAGGAGGTGGCTGTGGTGAAGTAGATAATGGCAGGACAGCCGATCTTGGCATGCTAATTTCGAATCCAATCAGTTCCATAGCATCATTCTCACGTGTCCAAATCATGTCCAAATCCAGAGTGCCTCTTTTTGGGGAGCTGGATTTTGCACACATTAAAAACCGATATTGTGTCTAACTCTGACCGTGTGGAGAGGCAAGTAAATAGGGACAAACAATTTCCATCTAAGTCTCAAGAATCTCTTTGTATAGCATAATTCTTATGGTACCAAGCAAGATTGATTCCCTGTTGGCTACAACATGGTCCTCTTCAAACCCAATGTCAATAAACACTTGTCATAAACCGTCCTCATAAGTCATCAAATTTTATTCATTCCATTCATCATTTTCAATCCTCTCATAATATTATTCATCATTCAACTGACAAGCTAGCCATCTCATTAACCCTGGAAACAGGAATGAGGCGATCAAAAGCTGCTATGGCGGGATGGGACGACAGAACCGAACCAACCATTTGTGACTATGAAGTGGCGGATTATATGATGCACTACTGCCCAGCCAGTGCAGCTTGAACGATCTTGCAGGGCTCAATGATAATGGAAATAACTGTGTGAAGAGGTGGGATGCTTCAAAGACACGAAAAGAAGAAGATTAGCCCTTATCCTGAAGTGGCTTTTAGCCTTGATGTGACTCATCATCATCATCATCATCATCATCATCATCATCATCATCATCATCATCACATTCGGTCTTACCTCTGTTTTACATGTTGGCATGCATGTGGTGGAGGGCTTTTAGAAATGGACTTCCAAACTAACCTAGCTCTGGACAGGTCTTTATTTATCCCTCTTTCTCTCAAATTTATCCTGCTCACTTCCTGCAATGTCTTCCTTGCTCTTCTCCTGTCAACTGACCCTGCTACCTCAACTGTTCAACATCTACTAACCAGCAGAGCGTTACCATTGTTGACAAAGGGAAGAGTCTATCAGGCATATGTGAACAGTGTGATGATGTATGGAAGTGTAACCTAGTCAGTGTGGTTGAGAATATGTGTTTCATGGAAAGAAATGATATGAGAATGATACGATGGATGTAAAATGTAAGTCTTAAAGATAGGCTTCAGAGAAAGATTACATCTGGACAGTATAGGGAGAGATATGCAGAAATGGAGACTTCATTGATTTGGTCACATTGAAAGAATGGATGATGATAATAATGATGATTATGATACCGAATTATACAAAAAACGGTTAAAATAGCTGAACTATTTCTTTATTATTGTCACAAATTTCAATTAAACTTTAATGGCTTAAACATACATTAAAAAAGATCGTTATATGTAAACAAAAAAGTGTAAGTCATATAAGAGTTGCCTTTGAATCTGCAAGAGTAGTAAAGTCTATGTCTATGTGACTTTCTTTCTGTAAACAGAGAGAAAATCTTCTCGGACTTAATGTACTTTCTTTTTAGTTTTCCCCCCTTTCCTTCCTTGTAATTCTCATATACCACTTTTTTCTCTTAACTTTACCTTGTTGAGTGAGGTACGACACTGGTTAGCTAGCGTTTTCATTCTTTTCTAATTTTAATTTATCATATCTAGTAAAAGAAAATATTTTTTATTACTAGATATGATAAATTAAAATTAGAAAAGAATGAAAACGATATATATATATATATATATATATGTTATTTTAATGGATACTATAAATTAGTTTGATTTTACATCAATACCATGGGTTTCACAGAAAATTCTAGAAACTCAACTCGCAAGTTCTTCAGTCGATGTTTTGATAGTGTAACACACTGTGAAACTCTCTCATATATATATATATATATATATATATATATATATATATATATATATATATATATATATATGTTATGTTCCCTTAGTTTAGAGAAAAGTCATAATTTTCTAAAGAGAAAATTCCCAGAAATGCCATAATACATGAAAATATCTTAGCATTATCTTAGCATTTTCTTTCCCTTGAATTGGTATCCAAATTTGTGATTTGTCGTTTTCTAATAGCGAATAAGCAGTTGTCGGAGTTTGAAAAGGTCAAATTATGGCATAAAATGATTGCAGACGGTCATTTTGTGATATTTAAAAGAAATTGAATTGCCATCAGTTATCAATTGATGATTTCTTTAAAAAAAATACAAGAAAACTAGAAAGTATCATCAAAAGGAAAGATTTGGCCGCAAGTGAAAAATATTTCATCTGAAGATACAACAATGGTTGGAACAGGAAAAATGGCAACGAACCGTAACACCAATTCAAAGATAAGTTGAAATTAAATATTTTGAAATTTTTTAGATGAGCATTGATGATCCGTATTATTCGAATTATTCAAACTACTATTCTCATCTTGGTTGTTATATTCACAGTGTTTCGACCGATGTAACCCAGTCATGGTTGATGAATGAGAACAATCTATCTCTATCATGGATTAATTAAAAGGTTCAGTTGGAAAGTTTTTACAGGTTTCTGAGTTCGACATAAAGATTCTCAAATTCTATGATAAGGTTCCTAAGTTTGACTAGAAGATTCCCATGTTCGAAAATATGCACCTGAAGAATTGTTGGAACAGAAAAATGGCAACGCACTACAAATTCACAGCAACTCAAAGATATATTGAAATTAAATGTTTCAAAATGAACTATTCAACGCTGATTTCATGAATTTGTATGAATAACATTTTTCTATTTCAGCCATCTGTTTTTTTTTTGTTTTAATTTTTTTCCTCTCTGGCTCCTTTCAAGGGTCACATCATTACTTTTGGCCTTGAATTGAAAATATACAATACAGTTATCAAGTAGAGTCATCTAAGGTCATCTTCAGTCTGGGATTTTGTCATTTCTACACTTAATGACTCAGAAACTCTATCTTTCTCGTCAACTAGAGATGTGATGAAAAGAAAAGAATCCACAAAATAGTCAGATAGTCAGTGTTGCCTTCTCGGGCGACTTCAGCCAGTCATCTAGTTTGCTTGCACATGGTCACTTCTCTCTCTCTCTCTCTCTCTCTCTCTCTCTCTCTCTCTCTCTCTCTCTCTGAGTCGATATCTAAGACATAAATTTAAGTTAGTCGGATTTATAAAGTCAGATCCAAATAGCAATCCGTCTGACATATCGATACTTGATTCGGACTACCCTATTTTATTTTTCGTTATTGGTACGAATGTATTTTATTTTGTTTCAGTTTTTTCTTAAAATGCTTATTCTGGTTAAGAAAATTATTATGGTGGAGACAGATTTCTAAGGCATCGGTCAGCATAAAACAAAACGGTGCCTTAATAATTAAATTATCTTTCAAAATAATACTTCCCGAATTATTCCGTAATTTGCTCAATGAAAATCTTTAAAAATTTAAATATTGTTTTACAAATTACGAGTTTTGTAAAGTATTTCACTATTTTAAGCAAAGACACGAATATTTATTTTCTGCTGAACTGAGAGTAAAAAGATTCCCGGGCACCACCTGTTGAGACAGCTTGTGAAACATAGGATGATTGAAGGTTTTAAGATACATTGATTACCTTCATATATAAGAGAGTTTGAGTATTCCGGCTATGAGAAATCCCCCCCCCCCCCTGTAGTGCAGGTTCAAATCCTGTCAGTGCTTTAGCATTTTTCTCTGATGTCCTAGAATCCTTATTCCAATTTTGATCAAAATCCATTAGATAATTTTGATTCTAGAAAATGTCAAAAATTTAAGGCTTAAGCTTAGAAGATCTTAAGAAGAAATTGAAATTCAGGAATCTTGCTTAATTGGTGTCTAATGACTATGGATCAAATTCAATGCAAATTTGATATATTTGAATTTTCAAATGGGAGGTTGTGCCATATTATGACCCCTAAAACCTTTAAAATACTGCAAAAGAAACTTAAATTTAACATTATATATATATATATATATATATATATAATGTTTCTGAATTTTTGAGATGAGGATTTATAATTTGTATAATTTCGATTATTCAGACTACTGTTCTCATCTTGAGTGTTATCATCACAACGTTTCAGCCGCTGTAACTTCCGGCCTTCTTCAGGTGTATCTTTTTAAACTTGGGAATATTTCCGCAAAACTTGGGAATCTGAACAGAATTTCGAACGGAACCTTTTATTTAATCCATGGGAGTAGCATGCTCTCAATTCGCAATTCTTTGTATCGCCCGCACCAAGGATTGAACCTTTAACCTTCAGGTTCAATCCTCGGTGCGAGCGATATGAAGAATTGCATATGTACAAAGTTTGATGATATCTGGAAGTGAAACCTGGCCAGTGAGGGTTGAGGACATACGCTGCATGGAGAGAAATGATATGAGAATGATAAAATGGATGTGTAATGTGAGTCTTAAAGACACACATAGTTCTGATGACCTCAGACGAAGGTGAGATCTAGACAGTATAAGGAGATGTGTGCAGAAGAGTAGACTTCGATGATATGGCCACGTTGAAAGAATGAATGAGAGTTCTTGGATTAGTAGATGTAGAACAGTTGAGGTAGCAGGTTCAGTTCACAGGGAAAAGCCAAGGAAAACATAGGAGGAAGCGATAAAAATGGACCTGAGGGAAAGAGAGATAAATAAATACCTGGCCAGAGATAGGTTAGTTTGGAAGTCAATTTCTTAAAGCCGTCCAACACATGCCAGCATGTAAAACGGACGTTAAACCGAACATGATGATGATGATGATGTAAATAATGATGAGACAATCTTTTTCTGTGAAATGGGTTTTATTTTGGTACAATTCCTATCTTTACATCGAAGAAAAGATTATAAAAGATAAGGGAGATTATTGAGGGTTACAGAGAAAGAAGGCATAAAATAAAGAAGAAGAGGAAAAGAAAGAAGAAGAGGAAAAGAAAGAAGAGGAAAAAGAGAAATATGCAGAGTCGGACATTAAGATCTACATTTTGAATGGACATAAAAAACGAACATGACTGATTTTATTCCGAAAAAGTATATAAATCATAGTTTTGTTTTAATTAATTGTAAAAATGATATTCGACAAGATGACGACTATAGTTTTTCTTATCTAGAAATAGCAACTGAATAGTGTAAGAATAGGGTGACGGAATCAATTACAAACCGGAAGTAATTTTATGTCGCTAGGAATTAGAAATCTCGTAATCCTTGATGATAAAATGAAATAAAACTTTTTTTTTTTAATTCGTACACTATAATTTTGGAAATGAAAGAAATAAAATGAGATTTATTAGTTGAATAACAAATAAAATTGATAAATTAAGTCCAAGTTGTAATTAATTTCGAGTTGTAATTAATTCCGAGTTGTAATTAATTCCGAACCACCAAGAACAAAGCACGAAAAAAACAAACACTTGCAGCTCCATAAATTGCTCGATTCAAACCAGCTAAGGATCAGATCTGTTTAAGTAGACTGCTCCGAGTCTCAATTAACTTTGTCTAAAAGACAGTATTGTTCGGAGACTATAGCCAAAATACGAGTCCCAAAAAATGAAAAATTGAATCAAAAAACAAAATGCTTAGCTTAGCAACCTGGCATGTGTACAATATCAGCAAGCAGTCTCGTAGAGAGGGAGAGTTAATATTTACGTGAATGGAGGAGAGGGGAACTGGCTACATGCTGTCAATCTACTGTGCCAGCGAAGAGGAGGACGAAAAAAAATTTTCTTTTTAATTAAATAGGTAGATAAAAAAGCAAAATGCATTCTGGAGGATTTAATTTCATTTACAGTCGTCCTGGACTTCTATTTGCCACTGAACTCAAGCAATGGCTTTAAACAAAAAACACTTTAAAATAAGTTAAAACACAAATAAACTTATTCAGGTAGGTAGAAGAGTAACTTATCTTGCCTTTGGTAACATTTATTTTTTGCATATTTGTTTTTTTCATCCCTTTTTTGTTCTGCTGGATACAGTAAATAATGCCATTTTTTTTTCTGTAAACACTGTTTACGAAGAACCTGTCATGTGTCCATGATTCGACAGCAAAAAAAAGTTTTCAGATATTACCCATTTGTTTCCATGTCAGATGCTATCGAAATATAAATATAATGTTTTAAAGTTATTTAGTAGTAATAAACGTAAGAATGTATTAGTATTACTATTTGATATCAATAGCGAAATTTGCTGCTGATAGCAAAACTGGCTGACACCTGTAATGTACATTTGCTGCTGAAAAGAAAGAGGGTTTCCATGTGAAAAGTAATTCCAAAGGGGGTATAGTTTATAGATTTAAAATAGCATTTAAATCAAGTTTCAGAGGTAAAACCTTCTAAATCTGTTTTTTATGGATGAAATTTGTATAGATAGCTTTAGGCGAGATTTTTCTAAACAAGTTTTAAATAAATTATATAAACCTTCATATTATTCATACCCCCCCTTCTCTCTCTCTCTCTCTCTCTCTCTCTCTATATATATATATATATATATATATATATATTGGAGAGCCATGAATATTATAACTGTCCTGTTTTTAAATCTCCGAAACAGTTACATGGTAAACAGCTGATGATCCCCGTGTTAATATTAGACGCTTAAGGTCTCCTGTTTTTGTTTCACTCTTAGATAATTACCCCCCCCCCCCCCTTTTTTTTTTTTTACTTATATTTTTTCATTATTAATTTTCCAACGAATGTTAAGTCTGCAATATCTTGGATTTAGTTAGTTTGTCTGAGAATTTAAACGGCATTTTACATTTTTTTTTTTTTTTTAATGCCTCAAAGCTTCTTTAGACTATATATTGGGTATTTAGATCTGTATGGCTAGGTTTCCTTCCTCTTATCTAATTACTTTTCTGGTACCTAAGGTACTTAAGCTTTTTTTATTTTTTTTTTTAATGCAACTTTAATTCCTATATCATTTTACTGCTAGATACCATATTGCAGAATGGTTCTTGGACGTAGTGTTTAGATAGTATTATTATTATTTTTATATATATTTTTTTATTTTTTTATTTTTTATTTTTTATTTTTTTTTATTTTATTTTTTTTTATTATTGTTATAATTAATGTTATTTGATATGCAAATTACTATATCATACGGTAGTCTTAAGAGTAATATATTATTATTATTTTATCATTATTGTTATTTATTTATGTATATATTAGTGATATTTTAAGCTGAATTATTTCGACACTTGATTATTGGGGAAATGGTCGTATAATCAGTACCATTGGAGAGCCATGAATATTATAACTGTCCTGTTTTTAAATCTCCGAAACAGTTACATGGTAAACAGCTGATGATCTCCGTGTTAATATTAGACGCTTAAGGTCTCCTGTTTTTGTTTCACTCTTAGATAATTAACCCCCCCCCCTTTTTTTTAATTTTCTTTTTTACTTATATTTTTTCATTATTAATTTTACAACGAATGTTAAGTCTGCAATATCTTGGATTTAGTTAGTTTGTCTGGGAATTTAAACTGCATTTTACATTTTTTTTTTTTTTTTTTAATGCCTCAAAGCTTCTTTAGACTATATATATATATATATATATATATATCACCAAACGAATATGGTTGAGTCATTTGACCGAAATATCTTAGTCCAACTTTAATGATGCATTTGTGTCCTTATTTTCACTAGAATGTTACCTTGTTTGTCCACATTTCTATAACCAATTTTATATATATATATATATATATATATATATATATATATATATATATATATATTATATATTGTTTTCATTTTACTTCAGTAAGTCCTCAGAGATAAAGGGGCGCCTTTATAGGGGCTAACACTTGATTTCTATATGAGGTACATAAATATCCGAGTGTTCAATCAAGAGTCAGTAAAGTAGTGAAGAACACTAATTTTTCTCTCCCCAATTGTCCACTAAATTTATCTTTATTGTTGTGTTTTCTGAAACTTTTTGGATTCCAGGACAAGAATTCATCTAGTCTGGTAGAGTATCCTGTTTAGTGCTGTTACTTGAGGTCACATCACTTGGAGTAGGTGCACCATTCCTCATATAAGCCAGTGTGTAGCCACGCTGAGGGGATCTTATTTGGGCTTCGAATACTATGTTATTTTTAATATTTGGTCAGGGTTTACTTGTAAGGGGAAGTATCCTCATGCCAGGTTGTCCTGACAAACCCTTGTACAGAAAGACCTAAGACACTCGAGAATGGTGTCTAGTAGGTAATTCAAACTCTATATATGTGCGTGTGTGTTTGTGTTTGTAGAATTAATGACTAAAAACAAAAGAAATTAGCAAAGGAATGTAATTCATACTGAAAAACACATGATCACTTCAGTCAAACATTAATTGTTTTTTGTGTTTTGCTTTTTGTTTTTTGTTTTTTGTAAACATTTTTATACTATCTCGTGTCAACTTGTTGTCAGTAACGATAACAATAGAATTGAGAGTTTCGGAATTCGACAATTACATAACACATCACTCAATAAGTCCCGGGCTTGACATATAGATGGCACCACTAATAGAAAAAAAAATCCATCGCATTTTTATAAAGTACTAACCTTCAAGTGGCACATGTCAAAATTTAAGGTAACTGGTAGCATGAATGTAAGCAAAACGATATAAGCGTTATAATCTCTCTTGCTGTTGAGGCGAGCTTGTTCTGGCGATCGGGTTTCGAATCTCAGTGTGAAAACACTTGTCACGTCTACTCACACTGAGGAGCCGTGATACAGCGAACAGCTGTCTGTGGATGACTATATATATATATATACTTTATTGTTGCATTCCAATGACCATATAGAAAATCAACCCAAAACCATAATTTTCTGTATTTCTGTATTTCAGTAAATATTTATTATTCTTTTTTCATCTTACACATAAAAATAATTTTTTTCAAATTTAATATTTAAATTTGAATATTAAATTTGGAAAAAATTATTTTTGTGTGTAAGATGAAAAAAGAATGATAAATATTCATCGAAATACAGAAATAAAGAAATTGAAAGAACAAATGAAAATTATGGTTTTGGATTGATTTTCATATATATACATATATATATATATATATATTAGTAAATAGGTCCCAGAAGTCATCAAGCGAGGTATTTCCTCGTCTAATATTTTTCTCTTTGACATATTATGGAGCTTTAAGAATGCTTGATTTAAGACATGGAAATGCTTTCTTTGTTACCCATGTTATTGCGGCTTCTGCATACCTCTGAAGAAACGAAGATGTGTTAACGCTGTGGTTATTTCCCTTTGTTATCGTTGTAATAGAATGCCTTTAACCCCTTTTTCCTATGTGGACTTTCTCATGGATGACTATAAATTCATTATACTGAACACTGATCTTTGCTTCAGATCTTAGTAATTCCTTCATTGTACTTTCTATGAAAATAAACCTTTCCTTCTTCCGTTACAATATCGCGTTGGCTACTTCTTTTCTACCTGAATTACCACCTTGTTAATTGTATCTCTTTTGAAGGATACAAAAGTGTCAACGAGGATTCAAAGGTTACAACAGTTATCATAAAATGTAGGCAACCATATTAAAAGGTTTTACCAGCAAAGTTTCTTTCCAAAAACTACTCTTCTGTGGAACACAATATCACAGGGCCGCTTCCAAGCTGACTACAACATGTTCGTTTTCAAGTCCAGTGCTAACAAATTCTTGTCGAATTCGGCCCAGTTCCAACCATCATCTCCAATCCTCAAGATGTTGTCTCACGGTCCACCTGACAAACTCATTAACCCTTATCCTCGAGTGGCTTTTTGGGTCGTGATAAACGGTGACTCATTATTACCAAAAAAATAAATAACTAAATAAATAATCGTTCAGACTTGTTTCATACCAGCCAAGGATACGTCCTTGACATCATTTGGGTATAGCTCAGAGACACATGGATAGGGAGTGATGAGGAAACTAGTCAGCCGCGAGATAAAATAATTGACGATGTTAGTGAAGGTAAGTAGTGGACGAAGATGCGCGTACTATAGTTCAAATCCCCCCCCTTCTCTTTCTGAACCAATGAAGACAAACATCTAATTTAAGTGCAATAAAAATTATATATTTTTTTATGACACTTTCTTTGAGGAGAAATCCTTCTAGACTGAGGCAAACCTAGAGTACCCTCTTTTGGGGTGCTGATTTTTTTCTCACATTAAAAACCGACCTTATGTCTAACTCAGCTCTCGTGGGGAGGCAAGTAAATAGGGACATTATCTTTGCATGCTAATCAGTGAAATGTCGCAAAAGACAAAATGCAAAAACAGTGTAGTATCTGTTTTGATACTATACTTTATCTTTTCTGTCCTCGGCCAGTAGAGGAGAAATCCTTTAGACTAAGGCAATTTTTATTTTTGCTCCAATCCAGAGTACTTATTTTTGGAGAGCTGAATTTCCCCCACATTAAAAATTGACCTTGTTTCTAACTCTGCCCTCGGGGGGAGCTAAGTAAATAGGAACAACTTAACAACTCTCCTCTCCCCACAGCTATGGAAAATGATCCCCCACCAAGATGAATCTCCACATGAAAAGAAAGTTCCCAACCAGAAGTAAAGAAGCTCCCCACAGACAAACAGAACTTACTCTATGACAGTATCATAGAACCAAGATTGATGTTACATACATTGTATATTTGTTTATTTTTTCTTTGGTAAATCAACCAGAATGCATTTCGTTTTCTTTGTAAACAAGTTATCAGTTTTAATCTTGTGTTATTAGTCGAAAAAAAAAATTGAAATCAAAAATGAAAAACGAAATTTGAAAAATCATATTTTAAAAAATAGTTTAATTCCGAAATTAAATCTATTAGAATGCATTTCGGTTTCTTTATAACAGGTCAGCCATTTTAATATTTTGTTGATAGTTGAAAAAAAAAATGAATTACTTTGTGACCCTTCGAAATTTGAGCATCATTTCTGACTTTAAATTTTTTATATTTTTTTTTACAATTAATCGATTATTTATTAAAATCAATAAGGCAATAGCGTAGAATAGCAAAACTAAATGTTAATCATCAGATCAGAGAGAGAGAGGAAGAGAGAGAGGAAGAGAGGAGAGAGAGAGAGGATAGATCCTTCAGTAGATGACCTGTGACCCAAACGTTCACGGGTCATCCATTAAACGAACATCTAAACACCTGACGTCTAGTATACTACTAAAACTCTGTGGATCTTGTTATCTTGCTTGGTATCTTGTTTGTCCCCGTGCACAATGGATGACGTTATAAAGAATAACGTCATTAAAGCATGACGTCATCCATTAAAACGGAGATGGGTGATAACCGTGCACAGTGGATAGCTTCATAAGATGATGATGTCATTCATCAAAACAGAGATCCTTTATGTAGACAAACCGTGACCCAATTTCAATAAATACGTCCTTGTAAAAACATGATTATCAACCAACTTCAAAGTTAACAAATACGTACTTTAATAATATATATAACAAATACTGACTCAACGGGTCACGAATGGTATAGTAAATACTAAATATAAGTTCAGTCCGGAAATTCTTTCAAGCTTACTCTATACTTATTCTTTTTTTTTCTTTTTTGTTTGTGGTTTTCATCATATGGTGAAATTCTAAAAATAAAGAAAATGTAATGATCACTGAACCGAATCTAATGAACTCTAAAAATGTACTTTAAAAAAGAAAGAGAAAGAAAAAAAATGTGAGAAATATGACAGCACTAGTTTAATATGTGGTTCATTTTATACTATTTATATGTTTATACTTTTTTCTTATCTTTTTGTGTGTATATATATATATATATATATATATATATATATATATACTAGACATACGTGTGCCCCGTTGGGTCACAAAAACTACCACTATGTATTCTACATTGCCAAACTGACATATCTGTTCAGATTTCTCTTGCAGAGAGAGAGCACCCCCCCTCTCTCTATGAACTCTTATTACTACTTTTATGCGTTGTCGGTATATCTTTCTTTCTCGCTAGCTATATATTAGTTTTCATTTAAATTACCACTCTTGAAATTCAATGAACATAATATTTTAAGAAAGGTTTTGGTAATTTATCCTTTTTTTTTATTTATTAAATCGCGTTAATTAATTACTGTTAATCTAAAGTAGAAAGTGTAGAAAGTCCACTGTGAACATTAAACAGAAAGTGTTCAATGAATACATCATGCCTGTTATGGCATATGGTAGCGAAACATGGGCACTTAATAATGCAGCGATAGAAAAGCTAATAGTGGCACAATGCAAAATGGAATGCATTATGCTCGGCATCAGTTTACGTGATAGAAAAAGGAACACCTGGATCAGACAGCAAACTGGAATAAATGACATCATGACCACCATACGAACGACAAAACATAAATGGGCAGGTCACCTTTCGAGATTTACAGACAACAGGGGGACATATAGAGTGACAGAATGAACCTCGAGGCAATGGAAAAGACCTAGAGGAAGCCCAAAAACCGGTGGAGAGACGACCTCGACAGCCAACTAGGCCCTACTTGGCCCACACCTAGCCAGGAATAAAACAAGGTGTAAAGAAACCAGTGAGGAGTTTCTCCCTCTAGAGTGATCAAAGAAAACCCTGATGATGATGATGATGATGATGATGATGATGATGATGATCAATCTCAACAAAACTATTTCATATATATATAAAGGAAAATAGGCAATAAAATTACAAATGATTAACACCAAACAGTAATTTATTATAATGTGTTTAAAAAATATGTTGATTTAAATAACAGTGAGCCGTTTTGATGGTAACATAGGAGTGATACACGAAAAAAAATTCACACACACGTGTATATATATATATATATATAATATATATAATATATATATATATAAAGTAAACTTAAATAAACATTAGAAACCGTCTACGCGGATCAACCAACGTTTCGACGCTTACACATCTCGTTCATGGCGATACGGTTTCTAATGTTTATTTAAGTTTACTTATAAAGGCTCTAATTTAAGCACTTTTCGTAAAATATTAGTTTTAAGTTCATGTTATCAATATATTATATATATGAGAGAGAGAGAGAGAGAGAAAATTATTTAATAATAAATGTTTAATTATTTAAAGACCTTTACGTTTCATCCTTTAGGAATCATCAGTGTAGAGATAATTATTCAAACTAGTCGCACTATCAGAACCCCCAGAACAAGAGTCACCTTTAACTCAAAATCTCGACGCCCTAACCGATGAGGACATTCTGAACAACTATATATAGTGGTGAGAAATAAATCCTATTATGCCGAGCAGGCAACGATAGTCAGCCGTCTTAACAGTGTTCAACAAGGAGAAACACAGATTTATAGCTATGATTTGACGGCCTGTATTATTACTTCTCACTAGAGGGCCCGGCCGAAATGGGGGCTACAAATAATTATTTTATAATAAATATTTAATTATCTACCGACGTGTATATATATATATATATATATATATATATATATATATATATATATATATATATATATATATAATGTATATTCTTTCTTCCTTGATGATGTCATCCGGATTATGTGACAGCTGCGGGTGTTTTTCCTTCTATTTAATTTGTCTCACATGAGCTGTAGGACTTGTATAGACAAGTTTTGTTTCTTTGTCTTTTTTTTTTCACTCTAACCAAAATAGCGGGGCAAATTTCATCTGACTCATTTGTAGGAAATAAACATTTTTATTTGTTTACATTTTTTTACAATTTAAAAAGAAGTTAATTAACCCTAACTGAATGAACAAAAACATATCTTAAGCGAGGATAGTCCAAAAAGCCACACAGTATATACTGTGTTATTTATATTATAAGTAAACAGATAAGTTTTTCTTTTGTTTTTTTCTTTTAATTTCATTTTATTCGCCCCCCCCCCCCCAACAAGACAGCTTGCCACCGAGATGTAAGGGGCTACTGTGATTAGGGGCCAGATTTATAGGGGGCATCCTAAGTGAAGAGTTGTGTGGCAAGATGTTTGTTCACATTACATTTTAATTTCTTGATGTTGGTACAGTTAAAGAAACAGGGAGCAGGGGAGGGAATTCCAAAGGCAAGCGGTCTGAGAAAAGAAGCTATTAAAGTTTTCCAGCATCTAGGGATATTTAGAGTGAAGGGGTAAGATTTTGCTGCTAGTCGGGTTGGCCGAGGCTATTTACATTGAATGGGTACAAGTGCTGTAAGTTCGTCCGAGCACATTTTGTGGTAGTACCTGTAAAACAAGCATAGGGATTTTATTTACTCCTCCCCAGGAGTTAGGCACAAGGCCAGTTTTATCTTACTCCCACAAGTAAGATGTGACCCAAGATCGGGTCGAGAAAGTGGGGTTTGAAAAGCCAGCGCTCGAGAGGTGAGCACTCTGGCCATTTAAAAATTGCCTGGGCAGCCCCGTCGGCATTCCCCGGTAGGGGCGCCTCAGACAGTAAGCAATAAACTTACTCCTCTCCAAAGAGGGGAGGCAAAGCCTGGGAGGGTGGACCTCCTAGAACTGCACAGGACAGGCGTGCAGTATCCATCGGAACAGATACTACACTTTGATCTTAGCCAAAAGGCCAAGTTAGGGATGCAACATTGCAATGATGGGACAGGGGCTGGAGCTTGGTAGACAGTGTTGGGCCTATTATGTCAGAGTTAAAAAAATATATTTTTCATAATCCGAAAATTTTAAGTATTACAGCATGCCAACCGTCTTGGACCATTTTATGCCAGCAATGTATATATGTTTTGGTTTGTAGATTTATTTCTTTTGTAGGCCTTGTATATTTTCTTAATAAATAATCTGTAAGTGATAGTTTCTATTTAACTCATAAATTAGGCCCTGACAGGTACTATCACTCCCTGGTGCTACCAGATCAGACTGTCTGAAAATACTGGCTTCCTGACCTAAAATGCACCAAACATTGATGTTATTGTTTTTTTCCCTTTTCCCTTTGCAAAACTCAATCATGTTCTGCAAAGGCAAAAACAAAAACAACAATTTTCCTCTACAAAACAGCCAAACCAAACACCTTGAATAAATATTTTAAGATATAAAGAACTTGAAGCATAAAAACTTTTACCAAAATGACCGGATTTGGCATTAAATAACCCGAAAAGGGTTGAGATGCCGTAAAACAAAACAACTATACTACCACTTCGGGTTAGAGTGGACCTGGGAGTGATAACTAAGGGGTTGCTCTATACTCTTCAAAGCTACCAAATTATGGCGTCACAACTGGATGCAGTTTTGTGTCATACACATGACAGTAGGGCAAATGAGTCTGATTGAATTGAATTTTCCTGTTATCTAACATATAAATTTAAGTCAGTTGAATTTTCAAAGTCAGACCCAAATAGCAATCCATCTGCCATATCAATACTTGATCTGGATTAACCTATTTTGTCCGTTTTTTATTCTAAAATATTTTATTTCGCTCCAGAGTTTGTTTTTTTCTGAAAATACTTATTCCAGTTAAGAAAACTTTAAAGGTTGATACATACTTTTGAAGCGCCGGTGTCAGTCAGCACAACACCAAACGATACCGTAATAATTAAATTATCTTTAAAAATAATACTTCCCAAATTATTCCGTAATTTGCTAAGTGAAAATCTTTACAAATTAGTTTACAAATTACGAATTTTGTCAAATATTTCTCTATTTTCAGCAAACCCACTAATATTTATTTTCAGCAAACCCACTAATATTTATTTTCAGCAAACACACTAATATTTATTTTCAGCAAACACACTAATATTTATTTTCAGCAAACCCACTAATATTTATTTTCTGCGGAACTGCTTCTGCTTTAACAGTGAAACAGAAATGTGGGTTTATAGAGTCCCTCGGCGAGACAGCTTGTACAACATAAATGATTAAATGTCTTAAGATACATTGATTGCCTTCATAGATACAAGGGTTTGAGAGTATTCCAGCTACGAGAATGGCCCCTTTGTGGTGCAGGTTCAAATCCTATTAGCGTTTTAGCCTTTTTCTCTGATGTCAATTTGCGTTTGTTTTACAAGATGCAAATTGCATACAAATTTAAATATAAATGTACATTTGGTAAAATCGAACTTTCTGTTGAATAAAATGTATCTACTTTCATAATACACACACACACACACACACACACATATATATATATATATATATATATATATATATATATATATATATATATATATATGGAAAATGAAAAAGTAAAAACGTCCAAATATTATTTATCAAATATTTTGTACTTGTATGTTATTTTCTTCAGACAATCATCCTGAGGATATCGGATAATAGTGCTATAGCTAGACACCTTACTAATGAACATTCCTGTCCCCGCTCGCAAATCCGAAAACTTCTCGTAGACAATACTAAAATCTTAGAACATAATACTAATACACAAAAACTCCACATACTAGAAGCTTTACTCATTAAAACAAAAAAAACTGCTATTAACAAGATTAATTTTAACACTAGTACTAATATACTTAAATGCTTATAATACCTAATAAATATAGTTTCATATTTAAATTTTCCCGCCATAATTAATTATAAATCTCACTCCAGGTCTTTACCTGTTTGTCATTATTCCACTGACGATGGACCTAGGCGGGTCAGAAAGTACTCTGGACCAACATGTACATTACGGCAGTTTCATCAGCCAATTTTCTTCCGAGATTAAGATTTTAATCCGGAAAATTGAAGGGATCAATACTAAAATAACCAGACAAAAATTGTCGGTTATTTTTAATAATACGTGTCTTAAGGAAAAAATGCTGCCTCGATATATATATATATATATATATATATATATATAAACTAGAATACCCGTCCCAGGACGGGTAAAATTGATTCTCAAACAGAACAGTTTTGCACTACTTTTATGTCTCCTTACAAAGATTAAAATCAAGATTTAATTCTACTAAACCTGATGTCTAGAATTCTTATTCCAATTTTGATCAAAATCCATTTCATGATTTTAATTTGAGAAAATGTCTATAATACACTAATATTTATTTTTTGCTAAACTGTTTCTGCTTTAAAACAGTCTTCGTAGAAAGAGTCAGGTATGTGAGTATTTTTTCAAATGGCTAGTACGTACTTATTCAAATACTTTGCTTTATTTTACAATATTAAATACTAATTTTTTTCACTTATTTATTTAGCATAACTTGATACCAAATAACTATTAAGGTACAAACAATTTGACTGACAAATGTGTACATGATCATGTGTGCGCATGCGCGTGTTTCTACATGTCTTTCTTTGAACATGTTTGGGCCAAAACAATATGACATAAATGCGCCTTTCAGTAGAAAGCTTTAAAAAAAATGAAAGTAACGGACTCCCGGGCAACAGCTGGTAGTATCAACACAACGACAACAACAGTAACAATAATGATGATGATGATTGATGATGATGATGATGATGATGATGATGAGATTAATTAAACCAATAATAATAATAATAATAATAATAATAATAATAATAATAGTGATAACATTAATTAAACCAATAATAATAATAATAATAATAATAATAATAATAATAATAATAGTGATAACATTAATTAAACCAATAATAATAATAATAATAATAATTGAAGAAGAAGAAGAAGATAAGCTGTGAGACTGCATACCTTCGCTGACAACGTAAGGATGGTCCAAAGTCTTATCTCCATATTACATGAAGTATACACGATGTTATGTCATGGAAATGTTGTTAACTCAAAAACTATTTATCTGATTAATCTGAAATTTTGCATGGTGGTTACTGTTATCAAAGAGCATTAAATCCATACATTAAATTTGGAAAAGATTTCGAACTTGACCGAACATTTCATGGTCAATGTCAAGGTCATAAAGACGCGGCACTTCATTGGCTACAATATGATCCAAGTAGTGAGTCTCTACGAAGAACAGAACCGAAGTTATTGCAAAAAGTGTGACAAGCTTTTTGAATCGACTCGTAGGAATTTTTTGAAGAAGTAAAAATATATAAATAAAAATGTAACAAGATTGAATGTTAAATAGGTCTATAAAATTTTCTAAAGAAATCTTCAAATTAAAATGTCCATTTCAAAGTTCCCTCAAGGTGAAAAAAGAGTTTGAAAATTATTTGGAAAATAATAAGTTGTCCAGTTTTGTAAAATAGCCCCCCAAAAACTATTTCTCGGACTTTCAGGCATAATATTTTTTATTTTCATCTGTCCATGGTAACCAAAGGATGAGAGTTTTCTGACTACCCACGTCAGATGAGGAGTCGGCTGAAAAACCTAGATTTCTAAATACAATTAAAAAAAAAATGACTCCAGCTTTGGACATACTTGGACAATATATTTGGAAGGGTGTATTAAACATAAAAGTCTCATAATCTGAAGGTTGTGAGTTCAATTTACATTACAGGTAGTACATTTTCATTTTATCTTAAATAACCCCCCAAAAATACATGTTCGTATTATATAGATTGGGTCGATACCAAAGGTAGCAACATGTTAAGTTTTTGTTAATAATAGGAAACTTTAAAAAATATCATAAATAGGAATGTTTTGTAAATAGTTACACAATTTCTTCAAATCTCATACGTGGATCTTCACATAAATTATAAGACATGTGTTCTTCCGAATTGTCTGATTTATTCCCTGCGTCCTTTGTTACAGCTAATTTGCCTCGTTAGTCTAGTGGTCTTCATCAATTCGTTGTTCAGGTACATCGTTATCAGGACCGGCGGCACAGTTATAAAAGTGGGGGGGGGGCTCTCCTAAAAAGTGGGGCCCGGTTAAACACATGCATATATAACTTCATTATTGATGACCGTAAAGTGGGGGGGGGGGGGGGGCCAAGTCAAAAAGTGGGGGGGCTTGAGCCCCCTGCCCCCCCTCCCCGGTGCCGCCGTCCATGGTTATAATACATCTTCCTATTCCAATAGCTTCTTTCCAAGAACTGCAGGCTTGTGGAACTTTCTTCTTGCTGACTGTTTTCTTCCTACCTATAACCTTGTTTTTTTTTTCCAGACTTAGGCCAATAGGCCTGTCCTGTCTTTGCGTTAATCCTCTTTCGTTCTTTTTAGCTCCTTACATCGAGTAGCTTTGTAGCAGACTGAAATAGGATCTATTTCTTCTCGTCCCCTGTGAGCAAATTGGTCATACGCTGACCAATCGGCTTGCAGGGCGTATTGATATCAACTGTCCCCTCATGGACTATTTTCTACCACCTGGTCAGTTGAAGAATTCAGCAGAGAGAAATCGGCCAGCAACGAAGACACATCTCTCTCCTGCCTTTCCCCTGCATCGTTCCAGCAGCAGCCATCTCCACTTGGAATATATTTGCTGACGACCCGGCAGCCTCTTTTCTTCACTGGGACACAGTTCCAACCCTCTGTTAAATAAACCCTTTTTTGTTGCCTGTTACTCGGTTGTTGTTCGTTCAATTCATTTCGTGCGATAAATGTAAGGAAGGGACCAACACCCCCCCCCCTTCAATTACAGCTCCATGCCTTGTCTGGAGCAACTTCCATAAAAAAAAGTTCCCTCACATTGAAAACAAAGTTTGAAAATTATTTGGAAAATAATAAATTGTCCAGTTTTATAAAATAGCCAAACTTATAGGTGAAAATCTGAATGCAAATCATAACACTATCTCCTATAATAAATAAGACTATCTCCTATAATAATTTGTATGGAAGGATTGCCAAAGAAAGGAAAAACAATGTTTTCAACTCCTTCAAACCAACACGTCACTGCATCAAAATGGCGAGTAAAGACAAGCAGGTTCTCTACCAGATCCGGAGACCCTTTCTAACCCTAACCCTAACCCTATAAAAAACCTTGGTACTGCCCATTCTTGAGTATGCCATCTAAGCAACAAATCCCTATCTTCAAAAAGATATTGTAAACCTGGAGTGTGTTCAACGGTAGATCGGTGGCACGAGAGAGTGTCTACATCTTTCTTTGTGGATGTCTGGAAACTCTCTGACTGCTCTGCGAACCCCGGAAGGTCTTCAGATAGAGTCCTTAAAAGGTCCAGTGGAAATTACTACGCTCTAGAGTCTGATTGGTCATCAACCGCATTTCCACCAGAAGAAACACATATCAATGTTTATGACTACTATAATCTAAGAACCACTTATCTGTATTATTGTAACAATGCTTAATTTTAGATAAGTATATAAACGTTCACCCCTTTCATATCAACCCAGATACTGTTGTGTACTCGTTCAGGCCTCCGCTACCTTCATGGGTTGATATGCCGCCCCCGCTGTCGTGTCGTTAGATGTTACAGTGACAGCAATTAATGATTTTCGTTATCTTTGTCAGCGGAATCACACTCCATTCTCAATGCTGTGATATTTTCAGTCGTGAAGTATGTCTCACAGCTTTCTGGGAAGCACCGACTGGATGAGATGTTTATGTGTAAAAATAAAAAATAAAAAACACGAAATCAGCAGAGTCCACTCAAACGTCAAGAAAACACAACAAAGCTCGTCTGTATTTCTGGTAAGAATATATTCTCGTATTTTGAAAGATAATGTCTATGGTTTCAATTAACTCAATTCGTGACTTTTTCTTCCGCAGTGGGATTTATAGACATGAACAATCTTCTATTCCGGTTTAAAGACCATATCACACAAAGAGAAGGAGAAGGGATGCTTCACAGCTTGGCTGACTACCTCTCAGCTCAAACTGTTAACTTGTCAAAACTTATGAGAAACTCTTAAATTCGCTTTTATAAACAAGCAGGGTTACCGGGCTACACCCGAGATAAATCCTATCGGCATGGGCAATACACACTCTGATTGGGTGTCCGCTATTCTCAGCTTTGGTTTGAATTTCATTTGAATATTCCCATGGACCGGGTACTTTGACTAGATATTGTTGACGCTCATGTTATACCTGACCCCAGCTGATTTCTGTAACTGTAGTTTTAACTTTGAACAGGTTTGCCTATTCGTAGGCAAAACAATAATGTTATGTTTCCCCGAACACTTTCCTAACTGTATGTATGTGAATTGATTAATTCTTGTTTCTGGGGTACATTGCTCCAAATATACACTAATATATTTAATCACCCCAATTTCTTTGTAGAACCCCCGTAGCACATTGTTACAAGTAATTTAGCAATTTAAATGTGATAGGTAAGAGTTGGTCATTGTTGGAATTCAAGGCAGGGTTGTGTTGACAGGTTGTGATTGAGGAAAATCGGTGGTAAGTTTTGAAAATAAACATTTGTGCATCTGCAGCTTAGAAAGGAGTGTGCAAAAATAAAAATAGAGTTTTTCCACCTTTTGGAGCTCAGCCAGTTAAAGGGGCCTCAATTAGCTGAGTTAGTGAGTCCTGTTCTTTTAAAATTCTTTGGTAATAGAGATCCTTGAAGATACCCACGTCCCCCTTTATTTTCTCTTGGACTCCCCAAATTGTATTTATCTTGGAGCGACATCATCAACTCCAAAACTCCACCTCTATTTCATTTCGTTCCACTTTTTTTCTTTTTCTTTTTTATGGAAATCGCTCCAGACAAGGCATGAAGCCACTTGATATAAGGAGCTAAAAAATACTACTTCAAGGTAAAAAAACTAGCCAACGATAAGTGTCAGATGGATAGATTCCGACCCAGAAAACAGTAATTCTTCCTCCTTTGTCAGAAACATCGCACATGGGATGTGAGAACTAGAGGACAAAATAAGGGAAGCAAGAGTTACGAGGCTGCCGAAAGTAAACCCAAAGTCCACTTTCTATTCTCCTTAATTATCACTCCCATTTAGAAATCGACCTGTTTGTTTTCGGTTCTAAACAAACCGGAAAACAGTGGGCGGTCTACTTTTAGAAAGGGTTGGCTAGGTCTGATTTTATTTGGTTTCTTTTTTTCTTCCTTTTGGGGTATTTCTGTTGCCTTACTCCCTATTATTTTTCGTAAAATTGTAAGTATTTTTGTAAATAAAGTAGTTCATAGAGTGAATGTGGTATTGTGGTAATTGGTGAAGTGAACGTGATGGACAAATGTAGACAGAATGAAAAGAAAACAATGCTTGTACGAATGGGTCAAAATGGGTCAAAGTTGAGAGTAGGATAGACAGTGGAAGACCACAGATCCCACCACTCCCCACACTTTCATGGCACAATACCTAATTTGTATGAATTGGTTTTGGGCAAATATATTCCATCCATCCATGTGCCTACTCCAGAAAGCTTCACCATATATTTGAGAACAAAATTCCGCCCGGGGGGGGGGGGGGGTTGTCACATATGATGTTCATCAGATTATACTGAATTACTTGCTAAAGCGGCATAATCACATTGACACAGACTACGGATGACCAAGACTACATGTGCTTTAGATTGACTTTACATCACAGCGTTGGTTACTTATATTTCTTATACTGTTCCCCTTCGACCCAGGACTGTATCTTGCTAAACTCTGTCTCTGAAAGCATAGATAGAGCACTCTCACTTGACTCGAATGCCCAGATACATATATTTGGGGATTTTAATGCACACCACTGTGACTGGTTGGGATTCTCCAGCCTTACTGATGCAGCCGGCAACTCTACGTATAATTTCTCCTTAGCTCACTCCCTCTCTCAGATTGTTGATTTCCCGACCCGCATCCCCGATCGAGCTGACCAGCAAGCCTCACTTCTAGACCTATTCTTGACCTCAATGCCCACTCGGCAATGCTGATCACATTGTGCTCATGATTCATATCATCCTAAAAAGTCGTCCAAAAGCTAATGAGCCTTGCTTAAAATAACGAGATACTATGAGCAGGCTGATTTTGAGTCAATCAGAGATCACATCAACGACGCCCCATGGAGGGAAACCTTCTCACTCGTTGCTGACCAGTGTGCAAATGAGTTAACTGAATGGGTCAAAGCAGGCATTGAAGCCTATGTCCCCATGCGGAAATTCTTTAGCAAGCCCACTCTCTCCAGTGGTTCATCTTGGAATGTGCAGCTGCTATTGCTGAGAGGCAGCAAGCATTCCATAAATTCGCCCGCCATAAGTCAGCTACTAATAGACAGAAATTTATAGAATCAAGAAATAATTGAAAGGCAGTGATAGGTGAAGCAAAGAGAAGGTATACAGAGATAACCAAAATGCGCATTCAGTCATAGAAACTAGGCACTCGCGATTTCTGGAAAATCTATAATAGTGTGGTAAACAATGGACAATCAACGATTCCCCCGCTATCAAACCACAATGATGTCGTTTGCACAGCAACTGATAAGGCTGAACTACTTGCCCAGCATTTCACCTCAAACTCCACTTTGGACTCAGCAAACCAACCCCTCCCTGGATTCCCATTGCGGACCAAAGCCACACTTGATAATGTGGTCATCACTCCATCCCAGGTCAGAGACATCATAAAAAACCTTGATATCTCCAAAGCTTGTGGGCCTGATCTTATACCTGTAATAGTAATAAAGAAATGCTCTGCTGAACTGGCCCCTGTCCTCTCCAAACTCTACAACAAATGCCTAGCTGAATCTTGCTTCCCCGATAGCTGGAAAATTGCCTTTGTGGTACCAGTCTACAAGAATTCTGGGGATGGAAACGATCCTCAGAACTACCGCCCAATCAGTCTACTCCCGATCTTTGCTAAAATCTTTGAATCCTTAATCAATCTAGCAGTAGTCCGGCACTTAGTTAATGCTAAACTCCTTTCTGACCGCCAGTATGGATTTAGACAAGCACAATCTACTACAGACATCCTAACGGTCATCTCTGAATGCATGTATCATACACTCGACAAGGCAGGTGAAGCTAGGGCAGTAGCGCTTGATTTATCCAAGGCCTTTGACAAGGTATGGCATGAAAGGGCTTCTCTTGAAAATACGCTCATACGGTACTACTGGGCAATTACTTAATATAATTAGATCCTTCCTAACCAAAAGAAAGATCCAGGTTGTCCTCGATGGCCATTTATCTAAGCAACATGACAGAAATGCTGGTGTACCCCAGAAATCTATCCTTGGACATTTATTGTTCCTGATCTTCATAAACGATCTCCCTGATGACATTGTGTCTGAGATTGGTATATTTGCTGACGACACCACACTTTACTCTTGTCATGTGGGCAAAACGGATGTGATCATATCTGAGGCAATGGCTGAATCCTTAGAAAATGACCTCCAGGCTGTAGTGAATTGGGGTCATTATTAATGGTTGGTAACTTTTAATGCCGCAAAAACAAAGCTCCTTTCCTTCAATAACTACAAGAAACCTCTCTAACCACCGATTGTCATGGCAAATAACATCCTACCTGAGAGTTCATCATTCAAACACCTCGGCCTAACCTTCACAGGTAACATGAATTGGAACAAATACATTGAAGACCTTGCCAAGGCTGCAGCAAAGAAGGTGGGATCCCTCTACCATGCTAGTAAACTCCTCACACCTAACATTATCCTGTATCTTTACAAAGCCACCATCCGCCCATGCATGGAGTATTGTTGCCACATCTGGGCTGGTGCATCATTTACTAGTCTCTCCCTCCTTGACAAGGTCCAAAAAAAGAGTCGCCAACCTAATAGGTCCCTCACTGTCAACCAAGCTCCAGTCCCTGTCCCATCGTCGCAATGTTGCATCCTTGTGCTTGTTTTACAAATACTCCAATGGATTGTGCTCCGATGAACTGGCTACTCTGGTGCCCCCACGACGTAAATTCACTAGACCAACTCGACAATCAGCTAAATCCCATCCATTCACTGTGGAGGTCCCAAGATGCCAGAGAGCTTTCTACTCCAATAGCTTCTCTCCTCGTGCTGCTGGCCTCTGAAACTCCATCCCTGCTCCCTGTTTCTCCGACAGTACCGACATGCAGAGGTTTAAAACTAATGTAAACAGACATCTCGCTACACTGCTCTTAACTTGGGGTGACACCCAAAATCAACACTCAAATTCTCAGTAACCCTTTACGACTACAGTGGCGGCATGCCTTGTTTGGGGTGAAATATGTTTTTAAAATTTTTTTTAAAAAGGTTCCCGTTAGATCATCGAAGTTAAGCGGCATGGAGCCTGGCCAGTACCAGATGGGTGACCATTTGGGAATGCTAGGCGCTGTATTTCATCTTCTCATGAGCAGGATATACATGCGACTGGAGACCGCTTTGAATTAGATATTCTCTATAAATTTCCTTCTTCGGAGGAAGTCGGCAAAGCAGGGCTAAATACCACACCAAGTATTACTGGTTCGTTTTTACTTGCTGAAGTCATCTTCAGGGCTGGATAAGTACACGGTTTGCCAAGCCTGTACATTTACACTTTTGCAGTTCTCCACTCACTGGAGCAATAAACTTTCTCGTTGTCAAGAACTGTCTTCTACAAAGCGGCGATGTTCTCTCTGCAAAGCATCCATTAGTCGATGGGCACTATCGGAACTACAACTACACGTAAAGGATATAGTTTGTTTTTTGCCCAAGGTTTACTCCTCTAGATCCGCCGTGTTCTGTCTATTCCCATACATATTAACAGGGTAACGTCGTAAAGTATGTGACTCTTCACCATTCACTATAGAGAGAGGTTGTATTTTTTTGTAAATAAATTATTCAAAATGTATTATCTGTTTCAGCCCCAGGAACTCTGCCATCACATTTCAGATATCGGCTTATATCTGATTCCCTGCCACAGGACTGATTTATTTATTTGATGTCTGGCAACAGGACGTTTGTTGCAGTTTGACTAACTACACTAGTCCACATGATCAGCTGCTCCGGTTAAGGCTGCCATAACTTTGTCCGGCTGTTGACTCGATTAGCCGCTGGTCCAGTCGTTGACTCGATTAGCTGCTCCATCTGATGTTCCGGCGACTCTGTCTCGCTGTTAACTAGCTCTGCTTATCCAGCAACTAACTCAACAAGTGCGACGGGAACATTTCTCCTACAGTCTGTTGAGCTGTCCTTCAAACGCAGTACGACCTAAAACACTTCAATCATCTTCATTGAAGAAGCAAGTCGACCAGTCACTCAACATCAATTTTCCTCTGACGCTGGTGACTAAACTTTTTTTTTTTATACTAATGAGTCACCATTTACTAAGGCTAAAAACCACTCAAGGATAAGGTTAATGAGATTGTCCATTGGATGATGAACAATACTATGAGAGGATTGAAATCAACGAATGGAATGGACAAAATTTGATTTCTTAAAAGGACAGCTCTACAAATATTTATTGACATTGGATTTGGAAACGATCATGTTGTAGTCTGCAGAGAAGCAATACCGTGGTAATGTGTTCCACAGATGGGAATTATTTAGAAAGAAACTCTGTTCATGGAAATTCTGATTGGTTTTAGGTACACAGAGGAATAAAGGAAACTTGTTCTTTGAAATGGTGATAGAAATACGAACTAACTATTTGCAAATTGGCAGAATAAACTGGTTATCTTTATATTCAACTGAATCCCTGCGTTTGTCAGGTAATCATGTAGTTTCCCGACCCATGTCATTTTATCGGAAAGACGATATACAGTAGCTCAAAATTTGTATTTTGTTTGAAAGATTATGACATGCTGAACACATTGGCGTTAAATCAATTTCGTATGAAATAGGAAATAAAACTTTTTTTTTAATTAATAAATTAGCCTACACACAGTTCTTCCTGGCAATGAACGTTCTCTAAGCCAGTTGATCTAAAAACTTGGAACGGAGACTGGTTAAGACGAAGCGAAAAAAAGTAAAATCTTTTAGTGAGTTATATAAAACAATTAAAGTTGTTTAAAACAATTAAAATATTTATAAAACATTTGTTTCACAACATAATTTTTTATTTTCACAACACATCAAAATCAATTTTATAAAAATATTTTATTTCTTTTCGCTTCGTCTTAACCAGTCTCCATTACAAGTGTTTAGATCAACTAGCCTAGAGAACGTCCATTGCAAGAGTTAACTGTGGGTCGGTTGATTTACTAATTAAAAAAGTGGTTTGCTTTTACCTATTTCAAGTGTAATACTAAATTGATTTTAACAACATGTTAACAATAATCGTTAAATAAAATACAATTTTGAGCTACTGCATATAGTCTTTCCGCTAAAATGACGTGGGTCGGCAAACTACATGATAACAGTTTGTAATCCTTTCTTTTCCCATTGCCGTATTGTCTTTGTGTCTAATAAGTTGAGGGGGCCGAGTCCACAGTCGGGCCCCCTCAACAAACCGATATATTTATTCGCATGATATACAATGTACAACATGTTATTTAGGAGGAGGTGAAAGAAAGAGAGGGCAAGGTCATGTGCATAGCCTACTTTTATACGTGCTTGACGAGTCCAAATAAAAGTGTGCGTGGGTAAGAGCAGGTTAGTGGTGCTCCACTCTACAACATAATTTAAAACATCTCTAACCCTGGAAGAAGAAGAAATAAATCTTTAAAAAGTAAACGAATTTCAAAACAATACCTAGTCTTTGATTCTTTTGTTCCGGTTTCATAGACATATTGAAAGGATTTATAATCAAGGGACTGATTTTGTGGTTCTTTTCTTGAATAGTGTCTCCTCCGGCAAGACATATTATTAATGTTAACACAGAATCACAAATTCAATTCAATATACATGCAAAAGATTAGCACAGGGCTAGAACCATGTAAAAGTGAGTCATGAAAGAAGGGGAAGCGTTATAGACAGGGGTAATCATCCAAAGATCAGCGGCCATGACACGTCCATCGCCGCCTTAAACTATTTCGGGCTGAGTATGGTTTGCAGCAGTTTGTTCCATGTCCCACCAACCCAAACCAAAAAAAAAGCCTTCCAACGATTAAACCAAAATCGTCTCCAGTACAGTTTTTGTGGGTTTCCACAAAGTCCTCTCTGCAGTATGAAGAAGAGGTCACATGTCACATTATAGTTGCCGCATATGATGTTAAAAGCGAGGATGAGGGCGCCATGCAGCCACCTATACTCTAGTGAGTCTCTTAGGTGTGTGTGGTGTTTGTGGACCATCTGCATCGGCAGCTTCTGTACTCACTCCAGGTTGTAGATATCCTGTACAAGATAAGGGATGAAGTTTGGATGCCAGATCCCAGAATGGGTTGTACCAGAAACACGCACAGCAAGACGAAGATGTTAGCTGTCACAGTAGCAAAAAAGCGATAGATGATAAAGATCACGATGTGGACTTTATTTGGCCAAATTCTCGGAATCATAATACTCAATCATTGCCTAAAAACTTTAGTTCTAGTTATAAATTATTTTCAAATCGACAATTTATAGGCTTCAAAATAAATTTCGAACCCCCCCTTCCATTATATTGCTGCATAACATTACAATGAAAATTGATACCAATATTTGAATAGACAACACTATTATCATCATCATTATTATTATTATTATTTACTCACTAGGAGTTCTCACACAGATCATCAGTGATTGCTCACCGACAGCCGGTGGTATTCCCTGGAGTCTGAGTGACAACAAGTCTCCCCAGATTTCCAGTATTCTCCACCTCTTTTCGATAGCCACCGCAAATAAACTTGCAGTATCACAACAGCCGTTTACCATTGATTTCTTGCTGGTAAGGACCATTGGTCTTCTCTGGGATTTGGGTGGCAATAAGCCTCCCCAAGGTCCCAGCAGTCTCTGCACTTCTAGTGGAGGTCTGGTTTGTGCTGTCCCTCCTCAGTCTTCTCATCCTCCTTGACCCTATGCAAATATTTTGTGTGGTGTCAGTCTAGGCTGTTACCATTTTTTTTTTTTTTTTAATTTAAAAATTTTATATATTTTTTATTTATTTATTTTTTTTTTGGGGGGGGGGCTGATTATTTTTTAATTAATTAATTTTTTTTTGGGGGGGGGAGCTGATGTTGTTTCTTGCTATTTATGTTCATTGGTTCATTATTATTATTATTATTATTATTATTATTATTATTATTATTATTAGGAGTTCTCACTAATAATAACTGGTGGTATTCCCTGACAACAAGTTTCCCCAGATTTCTAGTACTCTCAACCTTTTTCGATAACAATTGCAAATCACTTTACGTTATTGTAACAGCCGCTTACCATTTATTTTGTGCTGGCAACGACCATTGATCGTCTTTGGGATTTGGGTGGCAATAAGTCTCCCCAAGGTCCCAGTACTCTCCACACCCTTCCAGTGGAGGTCTGGTTAGTGCTTTACTTCCTCGGTCTTTCCATCCTCCTTGACACTTCACGACTATTTTATGTGGTATCAGCCGAGGCTGGTGCCATCACATTGCTGTTGTTGGTTTTTCAGGTTGGTGGGGTGAGTGTTATTTTATGGCTGTTTTAGTTCTCTAGAGTTTGTAAGGCCAGTTTTTTATTATTATTATTATTATTATTATTATTATTATTATTTTATTTTTTATTTTTATTTTTTATGTTTTTTTTTGCAATAAAACTGTTAAAAATGATCACTTTAGTTTGTACTACTAGAAGACACTAATAATAATTGGGTTACTTCCCCCTAATCCTTTAAATTGTTTAGGATTAAGAGTCATCTGTCCCTAGTTCCTTGTTGTTAATTTTTGTAACGGGCTATTATATAGTGTAAATAAAGTAAGGCTCCTTGTGCATGCATCATGATACAACCTGTATAAGGTTCATATTTTAAGTTTATCCCCTTTGAATATTAACACAAAACAAATGTCTGTTAGTTGTTTGATTTATCATTGGATTAATAAACATCGAACAAAAACGAAACTCATTTCACCCAAGAAAAAAATGCTCCTTTATTTTTCAATGTAATCTCCATTTTTTTTAAAAACATATTTTCCCCAATCGAGAAACAAAATATTTATTCCCTCAGCATCTGAATTGTAACCCCTTGCATCCATCCTGCCAGTTATCACTCATGTTTCATTGTTGGTTCTGTTCAGCAATTCATACGACGTGCATTCTTCCACCTGAAGTCGCGTTCTTAGATCACAAAAGGCAGCTAGTTGTCGAACAATATTGCTCACGGTGCTCTTCACTTCATCATCGATTAATGACTTTGCTCCATGCAGAAATTCTTTGAGGGGTGGACAAGCAGAAACCCAAGTTCTGCACTGTAAAGGTGATGAGGCAGCTGTTCCTAACCAAACTAACCTAGGGTTTCCATTATTCTTGTTGCAGGACGAGACCTTGCATTGTGCTGGTGAAAGATGACCCCATAAGATTAAAGGGGGGCTTTTTACAAATCAGATTATTTGTAAACATCTGTCAGCTTCTTCGTACACATAACACATTCTTCCATAGAGTTCACATAGTTTGCATTTTTCAGTAACCCAAAATCTGATGACAGAGCTCTGTTCAAACATGGAGCACTTTGTTTGATTTCCCATTAGTTTAAATAGCTGCGAAACAACGTTTTTATTGCTAATAACTCACCACTAATCATAGCTAAAAGCCACTCGAGTATAAGGGTTAATGATACGGATAAATTGTCGGTTGAATGATGAAGAATATTATGAGAGGATTCAAATTGATGAATGAATAAAATTTGATTACTTATGAGGACGGTTTATGACAAGTATTTATGATATTGATTTGAAGACGACCATGTTGTAACCAGCAGGGAAGGAGTCCCGTGGTAATGTGTTCCACAGATAGGAAGTTCTTGGAATGAAACTCTGTTCATTGAAATTGCATTTGATACTAGGCACACAGAGGAAGAAAAGAAAAGTTATTTGCAGTTGTGGTAATAAGACGAGTTCTTGCTGTGAATGTCTTACAAGGAATTAGAGATCAGTCGAGCAGCTTACATGGAAATCACGATAGAGTAGAGAAAGACTAGCAACGTCTCTTCTCTGAAAAAGGGGCTGTAAAGAATAGAAGAGATCATCCCCAGCCCCAGTAGATTCTGAAGTCGATTTAGTGCTTCTTCAAGTTAGAAAGAGTTCTCTGAGCGACACCTCTCCAGATGTGGCAACTCCAATTTCTGGTTCCTCCTCACAAAACAGTCACAGCAAGAACTTCTCTTCTACAACAACTGCAAATAACTTTCCTATCGTAAATGATGCATTGCACATGATTATTTGAACAGAATTTTCTATGTTACCCATAGCTGGGGTTAGGGTTAGGGTTAGGGTTCTATGTTACCCATAACTGGGGTAATATGAGGATTCATACCTTTCATACAGCTCAGCTTCAGTACATTTTTATAGATTGAAATTAAGAAAACTAATTTAATTTTCAGTTCCAGGAAAAAAGTGTGTGGGGGAGGGGACTTTAGTATCCCCCACTCTCACTCTCGGTTCTCCTTATGGCAACACGGATATAGATGCTGATGTATGAAGATTTTTCGGATGCCTACTGTCAGGCAGAATTTCCACCAACAGATCTTCTTCGCAAGAGCTTCCTATCTATTGAACACATTATCACGGGACTGCTTCCCTACAGATAACAATATGTTCGTCTTCAAATCCAATGTCAACAGATTCTGGTTATGAACCATCCCCACAATATTCAAACTTTGTCTACGCCATCAATTATTCTTCATCTCTCAATCATTTCATTTCATTAAACCTTATCATTGAATAGATTTTAGCCTTGATAGATTGTGTACCATTTAGTAAAAAAAATACTTTTCTCTGGAGAAATGCAATTGTGTGTGTGTGTGCGTGCGTGCTGTCTGTAAGTGAACAAACACTTCCGCTAGTGGGTGTGTAATGGAGTCAGTCGTCTTAGTGTTACGAGTGGACAGAGATCAACGTTTCAAATTTCAAGTTGGACACAGAAACCTATACCTGATGAAATACTATATATATATATATATATTAGTATTTCATGTATCCACATAAAATTTTATAAGGAGATATAATTTTTTATGTATCAATTTTCAGTATTTACTTCAACAGTGCTCGATACGTAAGTAGAGCTAGGTAGTAAGCTATGAAAATATATTTATGGCAATTAAGCTACACAGAGGCTCCCGCGTTTCATTCATTTTAGCCTGAAGATTCCCCCCGGGGATGAAACGCAGGAGCCTCTGTGTAGCTTAATTGCCATAAATATATTTTCATAGCTTACTATATATATATATATATATATATATATATATATATATATATTAGTAGTATGTTTTTAAAATGCTGTGGGCAATGCAAATTCCGGGTAAGATGTAAGTTGGAAGGAACAAAAATAATAAATCGAATACGAAATATGACTTACTATTTATTTTTCTTAAAATCTTCTATAACAGCAAGAGTGTTGTTAGCTGTTATGTAAGATTTTAAGAAAAAATAAATAGTAAGTCATATTTCGTATTTGATTTATTATTTTTGTTCCTTCCAACTTACATCTTACCCGGAATTTGCATTGCCCACAGCCTTTTAAAAACATACTATTACTATATCCAGCAATGCTTCAAGCAAACTACCATTCTCTCTCTCTCTCTATATATATATATATGTATGTGTCTGGCCTCAGGGATAAGTAAGCAACATCATATAATGACCCAAAGATGTCTACGCTAATTCTCACCAAAATTATTCTACAAAATAGATTTGACGCAAAAACCAAAGAAATTTAATTAGTTTGAACCAGTTTTCCGACTTCAAGACTCCAGCTATGTAAATAAAGCATATAAGAATATTTCATTCAAGAAAGATCTAGAGAACGACCACCAAAGAAATGGGCTGACCAGATAAAGGTTGTGTTGTGGACTGATCCGGATTCACCCATAGTGACAGGATGGATTCGTCAGGTCACTATGAAGTCGACACCTTTTCTTTTACCAAAGAATAACCGCTTAGCACGTCTGCCTAGAGCCGGTAATGGCGACCAACTTATTGTAATTAGGTATTCTTAATACAATTTCTATTCCTTTCAATTCCTGTCTTAGATTTCTTATTTACTTATTGTTATTCTTAAGATATAACAGGTTGTGACTGACATGTCGCTCATGACAGTTGAAAGACTGGCCCAAGACCATGAATTTTGTTTTCAAGCATGTGGCGAAGCTCTCTGGAGTATTCACATTAATCAAGTAAGTAAAGTCAAGTGTTACTCAAATATCTGCACTCATCATGTGATGGAGCCCTAATCCTATTGAAAGCACATACCTTATAAATGATACATAATTAAAATTATATTAAAAATGAAAAGAAGCTCTATAGTAGTTTGTCTATGGGTCCCTATTTTTGCCCCAAATCATTTGTTCATGACTGTTTTCCAATGACGACTCTCGTTTCAACTTTATCATATACTAGATGACTTAAAATACTTTAAACAAAACTTTTAAATAATAACCATTTCATTGTTGTAAACAAAAAACAACAATTTGGTAATTTTTATGCAAATTTATTTATCTTTTAAATATGAGTGAAAAGAAACGAAAAAAGACATCAATTCGCCTGGGCGATGGTAAGTGTAGCAATCGATCGAAACTTGTTGAAAATCAAGTCAGTTCCTTCAAAGAATAGGCCGGAAAAGGAACACAATAGTGGTGTATAAACAATTGTTTTGCCATCATAACCAAGAAGGCGAACCCACCATCATTGGCATTTCTGAATTTTATTGACGTTATTCTTAAACAAAACTATTTGTTGCATTAAAATCAAAACAATCGTTGAATTAAAAAAAAACAATAACAAAGTATAGTTAATTAATAAAGTATTTTTTTACACAGCAATATGCAAATTAGTTAATTTACTACTGAGATCACGTATAAATAATCAATATATAAACTAGGTGGGATGCTGTTATTGTTTAAACTTGGATTAACTTCTTGGCCTTTTGGCTAAGATCAAAGTGTAGTATCTGTTCCGATGGATACTGCACCCCATAGACTGGTATTGTCTTGGCCTCCGGGGCTTGATTTACGCCGGTCTATGGGATTGTCCTGTGCAGTTCTAGGAGGTCCACCCTCCCAGGCTTCGCCTCCCCTCTTTGGGGAGGAGTAAGTTTATTGCTTACTGTCTGAGGCGCCCCTACCGGGGAATGCCGACGGGGCTGCCCAGGCAATTTTTAAATGGCCAGAGTGCTCACCTCTCGAGCGCTGGCTTTTAACCCCACTTTCTCGACCCAAGCTGTGGTCACATCTTACTTGTGGGAGTAAGATAAAACTGGCCTTGTGCCTAACTCCTGGGGAGGAGTAAATACCTGTTTAAACTTGGATTAACTTGAAATAAAGTGTTTTGACATCATCGTTAGAAATGAGCTCAAATTTCGTATTTACCCATTTAGATTTTGTGACGTCACCCGGAAACCAATCAAATTCTTGATCTTAGTATTTCATGAAGTAGACAATGTAATTAATCCATTAATATATGCATAAATAATAACTGCAGTAACTTTAAAAAAAATTTTAACGAGAAAAAAAATTATGATTTTTTGACATTCTCAATGTGCTCGTTGGTATTGTTTTTTCAATGTCAACTTCCCGATCCTTAGTGATGTTTTGGGTACAGCACAGCAGAGGTCTAAACTTTGATTTTGTAATGATATAAGAAGACAACTACCTTCAAAATGCCACCCATGGAATCCTTAATAAAATTCACAATCCTTTCTACACCCCGACCATATTTGGTACAATATGTTACATACCGGTCCCAATTAATTACCTTGGCCGGATCTCTTCATCGTTGATAGCTCTGCCGTGGGTTTTTCTTCCTTCGTCTAGTGGCCTCCCGTTTGCTGGCGTGGAGCATCGGTCCCCTAAAACGGAAAACTCTCCCAATGGGAAAGAAAGAACTCCAAGGACGTTTCTAGAGGGTCGTGAACGATTTATTGGTCTGAATATTTTTTTACTCGGGAGAGAGTGGTCATCTAATGTTGCTTCTTCTTTTCTTCTTGTCTTATCTGCTAACTTCTAAATTCTGTAGACAGGGCGAGATGTCGATCTTCTGTCTCATTTTTAGAGACACAGTCTTAACTTATTTGTCTACATCTTTGGACAATTTCGTCCGCTTTCTCTCATGACGATCATGTCACTTCGAGCTCCCATGACAGGCTGATCTCATTTCCCATTTTCGACAACAACAAGTGACGTCACCGTCCTTTGTCCTGTCATACAAATCATAACCAGAGCTGGCCTGACCTTTATTGCACCTCAACTTTTGAAGTCGGCCAGGTTTCACCAGTTGTTATGACTTCTTGGGATTACTCATTCTGAGAACAAATCTATTTGTCCCAAAATGGATGTCATTCCGACCTGCACTTAACTCGAACAAAGTTCACCCCTCTCAAAATCAAAACTAGTGAACCTACACGCTTTTAGGCATACAGGGCCCCTCATAATATAACACAAATGACTTGTCCACCAAACAAGATTATCAACCATTACAATTGTAAACAAATTGAAATAAAATAAAAATGATTTGACCTTTAATCCGACAAAATATTGGTTCTTTTGTTCGCAGTTCTACTAATTTTCTATTCTTTTTTCATATTTTTCTGTGAAGCTGTTTTTCTGTTGGCCATCTTGAATTTTGACTGCGGGATTAATAATGCGATGCCTGTTACATTCTTTTGTTTATTTGCTGATAATTGTTGCTATAGTGGTGACGAAACGAAATGCAAACAGATACTTTTAGCTTTTGCAAATAAGAATTACATCCCCCCCCTCCCCGCTTACTTCAAACAAAGAATACACAAAACAACTCCTTGAATATAAAGATTCATTGAATACTTTACTATTGCCAGCCTCAATAGCTCAGTTGGGTTAGCATCAAACTGAAGAACTAAAGGCCGCTGGTTCAATCACGTGTTTGGGGATGATCCGTACTTTTTTATACGATTAAACGAATATTTTATTAAATCAAAAGTGCAATATTATAATCATCATTTTCATCTTCTTGTCTCATGTTTCCTGAATGACTTCCAACTTTTCCTGTCCGTTACCATTTTGCTTGTGCCACCCGCCAGGATCAGGTTGCCATCAACTGATCCCCTCCATGTTTTAAGCAACTTGCCACATGGATTTGGGCCATCGACATCAATGTGACTAGAATAGAATGAGATGCATTTTAACACAATCCACGAATATGCATTGATTTGAAGTCAGCCATTTGAGATGCCTTTACATCATCATCATCATCATCATCATCATCATCATCATCATCATCATCATCATCATCATCATCACCACCACCACCACCACCACCACCATCATCATCATATCCACCACCATCATCATCATCATCATCATCATCATCATCATCATCATCATCATTTTTAGTTTAACGTCCGTTTTACATGCCGGCATGCATTAGACGGCTTTTACAAAATTGACTTAAAAACTGATCTATCTCTGACCAGGTATTTATTTATCCCTCTTTTTCTCAAGTTAATTCCTATCACTATCTCCAATGTCTTACTTGATCTTCCCCTGTGAACTAAACCTACTACCTCATCTGTTCTACATCTACTAACCCAAGAACCTTCATCCATTCTTTCAACATGGCTCCACCACCAAAGTCTCTTGTTCTTCACACATCTGCCTATACTATCCAGTATTACTCTTCCTTTGAGGTCATCAAATCTAAGCCTGTCTTTAACACTCACAGTACACCCCCATCGTATCATTCTTATATCATTTCTCTCCATGCAACAGCAGATATCCTCAACCCTCACTTTCATATATCATCAAACTAACCTATCTCTGGCGATCTATCGTTCTTTCTCTCAAGTCCATCTTCCTCCCATGTTTTCCTTGGCTTTCCTCTGTAAGCTGATCCTGCTACCTCAGCTGTTTTACATCTACTAACCCAAGAACTCTCGTCCACTCTTTCTAATGTGACTAAACCAGCAATCTCCTGTTCTACACAGATCTCTCTATACTGTCCAGATTTAATCTTCCTCTGAGGTCATCAGATTTAAGTCTATCTTTAATACTCACATTACACATCCCTCGTATCATTCTTATATCATTTCTCTCCATGCAACATTGTATGCGAGTTAAATATTATTTTATTATGAATCTATAACTTTTTTAATTAAAAATGCAATAGCATAAAATCAAGTGAATTCTTACAAATTAAATTCTCCAGAATGCATTTCGGTTTATTTGTAAGCAAGTTAGCCAATTTAATCTTTGCTTAAAAGTTGATAAAATTAATGAATTATTTCCTGACCCTTTGGCATTTGAATTGTCTCTGGTAGATTCATGTTCGTTGGTTTTGTTGGTTGGTTTCCACATTCAAGGATATTATTATTATTATTATTATTATTATTATTATTATTATTATTATTATTATTATTATTATTATTGTTATTGTTGTTGTTGTTGTTGTTGTTGTTGTCGTCGTCGTCGTCGTCGTCGTCGTCAGCAAGAAGACCCGTCGTTGCCCAGGATTGATGAGCAATCCTATGTTTTTTTTGCATCCAGCACATAACACCATATTACCGTTTCTTTTTTATTCTTACTAGCAAAAATATGCTCCCTCCGGTCGCATATTTTTGCTAGTTATTTTTTTTAATTGATCAGTAAAATGTGTTTGTTTTTTTTTTACAAAAAAAAGAAAGAAAATCACCCCATCTTTTATTTTAATAAATAAAACTCTCTTTCTTGAAATAGAACTTTCTGTGCATTCATAATAGAACGTTACACTTAATAATCAGAGGGCGAGTAAGACATTACTACATTACCCTCCTCAAAAAAGAGGAGGTATTGGCTGGGAAGATGGTATCATAACAAAATAACAGATAGTACATTACCTCCCCCCTAAAAAAATAAGGTAAAGGTAATCCCTGGGAGGGTAGTATAATGACCACAGAACAAATACTACATCCCCTCCTCAAAAAAGGAAGAGGCAATGCTGTGGAGGAGTGTATCATAACAAAAGAACAGATACTACACTACATCCACACCTCTCAAAAAAGGAGGAGGTAATGCCTGGGAGGAGGGTAATTATGACAACAAAACAAATATTACACTACTTCCACATCTCCTAAAAAAGAGGGGTTAATGCCTGGGAGGATGGTATCCTGACAACAGAACAGATACTGAACTACCTTCACATCTTAAAAAAAAGAGGGGTTAATGCCTGGGAGGATGGTAACATAACAACAGAACAGATACTACACTACCTTCACACCTCTCAAAATAAGAGGAGGTAATGCCTGGGATGGTTGTATCATGACAACAACACAAATCCTACACTACCTCCGCACCTCTCAAAAAAGGAGGAGGTAATGCCTGGGAGGATGGTATCATGACAACAGAACAGATACTACACTATGCCCCTTGAATTGAGCATTGAATGATAGTACATTAGTCTGAAATAGTATATACTATACTATTTCATAATAAGTACAATAGTCTTAAATAGTATAGTTTTGGCTTCAGACAGACAGACAGACAGACAGACAGACAGACAGACAGATACATAATCTCCATTATTAATAGATGTTTTGCATTTTATAATATTCACATGTTTCTGATGTGGCGTGGGTGGGAGACAAGTATGTCCTCATTATTGATTGGGTGAAATACGGTGTAAGTGAAGTTCCAATAATTTAAATAAAATTCGATAAATTTATAACCTTTTACCCCCTCCGGCATATTTGGCCTTCCTCAGAAGTCAATGAGAACTGCCGTGCACTCTTGCTCCAAGCACTGAACTCCTTATTAACATTTATTTTCTTATTTTTAACTTTCAATATTTTCTAAGTTATAAATAAACTAAACTAAAGTAATTCCGTACAGATTCTCGAGTTCGACATAAAGATTCTTGAGTTTGACAAGACGCGCCTGAAGAAGATCGGGGGGGGGGGGGGGGGCGGTTCCATCGGCCAAAAATGTTATGATAATAACATCCAAGATAAGATCAGTAGTCAGAAGAATCCAAATAATACAAATTTATCTGAAACATAATTTCATAAAACTATTTAAAATAAATTGAAACTAATGACTTGCGGGCAACCCCGGAGAGGGACAGCTAGTATGTAATAAAAACAGAAGGTCACGAATTTTAATCTGATGACATTTTTAGATTTGTTCTTTACGCAATCAAAATGTATACACAATATAAAAGTAACAATTATTGCGAATTATCCTTTATAGGCTTTCATTTAAACCGTGTGAACTTATTTGAGTGCAAACAGCCAAAACAAACAAAAAAAGAGAAGAAAAAAAATAAAGAAAAAAAGGGAAACAAACATGCTTTAAATACAATATCGATTATAGGCTTAGATTTTATTTTACTAACCATAGATAGATCTTAACAGATTGTGGAAGATAAATAGATTGATAGAGAGAGAGATAGATAGATAGAGAGAGAGAGAGATAGAGAGAGATAGGTAGATAGATAGATCTTAACAGATTGTGGTAGATAGATAGATAGATAGATAGATAGATAGATAGATATAGAGAGAAAGATAGAGATAGGTAAACAGATAGATAGATCTTAACAGATTGTGGTAGATAGATACATTGATAGAGAGATGAATAGAGATTAGATAGAAAAAGATTAAAAAAAGGGAAACAAACATGCTTTAAATACAATATCGATTAAAGGCTTAGATTTTTTTGCCAACCACTCAGATTGATATTAACAGATTGTGGTATATATATATATATATATATATATAAGAGAGAGAGAGATAGCTAGGTAACTCGCATGCACATACGGCGTTGTCCGGGAATGATGAAGGCCCCCTGTGTATTTCTATTGTGCGAACACTAACAAAATTACAACAATAAAAAAAGACGTTGCATATTTTGTACAAATTCGGCTTCAAATTTAAATATAATAAGTAAAAGAGAACATGTATTGTTCAGCCAATGAGAAGCGCTAAAAACATTTCCACGAAAAGCATAAAAAGAATCCGTTAAAAATAGACGCTGAGCTGCTAGGAGCCAATTCTCACACTATAAAAGAAAGAAACAGCTTATCTGCAGTCCAGTATTCATTCACTTGAGTTTCGGACACTTCCTTGGTCTTTTGGCTAAGATCAAAGTGTAGTATCCGTTCCGACTGTCCTGTGCAGTTATGGGAGGTTAACCCCTTCCCAGGCTTTGCCTCCCCTCTTTGGGGAGGAGTAAGTTTATTGCTTACTGTCTGAGGCGCCCTGCCCAGGCAATTTTTTAAGAAACTCCGTACTCTTCCTCTAGAGTACATATTCCCACCTTCCGACCTTGTGTCACATTCTACTTTGTGGGACGTAGATAAATAGGAGTATTCATTCACTTGTCATCGCAGCAACATACGCCGACTTCTAGCAGTTGGAGCAACATACACACTCCCTTAAGCAGTACTTCAAACAACTGGGGGAAGAAAAATACACACAAGCTGAATTGTTCATATTATCACAATCAGCAGGAGACTGAGACTTGCTGAGTTTATTTCAACCAAAATCAGAAATATTTTAGACTCAACTTAATCGTTGTACAAACTGTTAAACCCTCTATACCTTCTGATGTTTGGGAATAGAATGTATATAATTTCATTTGTACGAATTGCGATGTTAATTTATTTAATGTGCTTTAATTCCGCTAAACTGTTCCTAGCCCTGAACCCATATTTCTATTTTTATTATTTTCTTTTTAATTTTGATATTTTTCAATTTTCAAAAAATCAATAAAATAAAGTAAAATGTCATCTTTGATATCATTCGGACTACTATTCTCATTAAATAAAATACATATATAGTAATAAGTAGTAATAAGTAGTAAGATTACACATCTAAAACAAGAATAGGTTTAAGACTCCTAAAATTTACATGAGAATTGTCTGCAAGGACCTGTGGCGCAACGGATTAGAGTGCTATGTATAATCAGTTCTAAGTGGCAGTCTTCTGGCGATACTAAGAATACAATTACGAATTACTTAAGACTTCTGCCTGATTATGGCTTACAGAACAAGAGTGGATTAAATAAAGTATTCCGTTCGAAATTCCGTACAGATTCCCGAGTTTGACATGAAGATTCCCGAGTTTGACAAGACGCACCTCAAGATGGTCAGAGTTTACATCAGCCGAAACGTTGTTAGAAGAATATCCAAGATGAAAACAGTCGTCCAAATAATCAAAATAATCCAAGTCATGTTTGCTGTTTATGGAGGTCCGGTGTGCATGCAGACCTCACAATATTATTGTAAGGAATCCTCAATTTTTTGAGTTAAAAATAAAATAAAGTAAATCGTCTTTGCTGTTACATTTTAAATTAAAATATTACTTATCATGTCCCCATCTGTGTTACCATGAAGTGACAAGTAAACGGATATGCGATAAATACAGGTCATCATTGACTTACCGACACAATTGGACGTAAGTCTGCCCATGTTAAATTATTAGACTGTGTAATGATATCATAATCATCTTAAAGTCATAATTCATCAACATTTTCTCAGCTTATTATTTCTATAATGAGATTTAAATAATATTTTATTACTATTTTCTCTTCATTACTAATATGTTTTCTCGATGAAATCTGTTTCATCTAACATCTCCCATTTTAGCTTTGTGCTATTTGCGTTTTTTCGTATCCTGACCTGCATTGAATTTGCACGATTTGGAATACAAACTGACATCCTTTATAACATCTTCAGTTGAGTCCTAAGTTGTTCCTATTGTTTGAATGGAATGCATTGTTGAGGCAAATCAAATGTATCTAATAAAACGCTCAACCTGTCTATTGGATTGAGGGTAAAATGGCAGTGTGTGTATATGGTTGATATTATTCTGCTTGCAGAAATCTCAAAATTCCACTGAAGTGAAAGCAGTACCATTATCAGAGACTATAGTCTCTGGGACTCCAAATTGGCTGAAAATGTGTTGTAATTGTGAAAACCATTGTATTTCACTGTCTTGTGTAAAGTAATACCGAAATTAAAACCTCAGCTTGATATTTTACAAGCATATAAGAAAATAAAAAGTATCATCTATATCATATTTCCCTCTTGGATAGGGTTCAAAAAAGAATTTCTAACCTAATAGGCCACACACTGTCTGCCAAGCTCCATCTTCTGTCGCATCACTGCAGTGTTGCATCCTTGTGCTTGTTTTAAAAACTACTTTCACAGAATGTACTCCGATCGATGAACTTACTACACTCCTCCCCCACTAAACGAAAATAGCCCTAACCCTAACCCAACTTGCAACAAAATCCCACCCCTTCACTGTATAGGTCCCTAGATGTAGGAAGATTTTCTACTCTGATAGCTTCTTTCCTTGGACCGCTTGCTTCTGGAATTCCCTTCTTGTTCACTGTTTACCCGCCCATACCAACATGCAGAAATTTAAATTTAATGTGAACAAACATCTTGCTTCCCAACTCCCGACCGAGGTTGTCACTATAAATCTATCCCATATCACAATAGACCCTTATGTTTCTAGTGGCAATAAGCCTTGTATGGGGTGAAAGTAAAAAAATATTCTTTTAACAATTTGTTAACATCTCTCCCCAACCCAATCTCTTTCTGTGTGTGTGTATATATATATATATATATATATATATATATATATATATATATTTATATATATATATATAATTAGAAGTGAGGCTACCAACATTTGTAAAAAACTTTTTTCAACAATTGTTTGTTATCTTATTATTTTTTCATAAAATTATAAAATGATAAAATAATAGAATAACAAACAATGGTTGAAAAAGGTTTTTTTACAAATGTTGGTAGCCTCACTTCTTTAAATATGCATTTTTCTGTCGTTGGAACTGCACTGATGCTGCACTACCCTCTACTCTCTCTCTCTCTCTCTCTCTCTCTCTCTATATATATATATATATATATATATATATATATATATATATATATATATATATATTTATATATATATATATATATATTTATATATATATATATATATATTTATATATATATATATATATATTTATATATATATATATATATATATATATATATATATATATATATATACTAGAAGAATACTCGTCCCAGGACAGGTACAATTAATTCCCAATCCAGATATAAGGATATTTAACATTATGTCTAGAATCCTTATTCTAATTTTGATCAAAATCCATTACATGATTTTGATTCTAGAAAATGTCTAAAATTTAAGGCTTAAGTTTAAGGGATCTTAAGAAGAAATTGAAATTCAGGAAATCTTGTTTAATTGGTGTCTAATGATTATAGATCAAATTCAATGCCACTCTGAAATATTTGAATTTTCAAATGTGAGATGGTGTCCATATTTAGTCCCTTTAAAAATACTCGAAAGAAACTGAAATTTGGGAAATATTCATTAATTGATGTCTAATACCTATTGTTATAATTTCACAAAAATCAGAGGTCTGAAATTTAAAAAAGGGGTTCCATCCTTTTTTTCCCCCTCGTTGCATCAGTGATTTAGGGGTTGAATACCAAGCTGCAGAGTCAAAGGTGACTTTGTAACTGGGTTCGAATCCTTCGACCAGCAGTAATAATCATCTCCTATACTGAAGATTGCGTAAACATGAAACACATGTGTCTGTAGGTAAAAATAATAAATATTTATATAGAAAATATTGTTATCGCCTCCTTCAAAAAAAAGGATTGGGCCTTTATAAGAATTGATAATAAGTTGTCAATCTATGCATAATGCGAAGTTCCGGCCTCTGCTGTTGAACACTATGTCTGCCGATTCGATATTATATAGAATTTAAATTCTCTTATTTTCCATGTTAATTGATGGTGGTCTAGGGGTTGAATACCAGGCTGCAAAGTCAAAGGTGACCTTGCAACTCCTTTGACCGGCAGTAATTATCATCTCCTACACTAAAGATGGTGTAAGCCTGAAACACATGTCTGTAGGTAAAAATAATAAATATTTATATTATATATATATATATATATATATATATATATATATATATAATGTATGTATTAGTATTTCTCATTGATTGCTAGTTCTATCTATAAAATACATAAAACTAAAAAGCTGATATTTCCTTCGTAATTCCATTTGATTAAGCATGTCAGGTCGTTTGTTCTAAATTTAGCTGCCATTTTAATGATTTAAATCAGTGGTGTAAATTGGTTCATCATTTTTAAGATGGGCTTAAAATCTATTGTTTTTGTGAAGGATTTGATCTGCAAAGGACTTACTTTTATTGTAATGGTTTTCATTGTTCATCACTTAAAAATAATCTTATAATTTACAAATGCTTTCATATTAATAGGGACAGTCATCGGTTCTTTAATACAACAGGGGCACATGAGAATATTAATATTTCTCTTTTTATGTTAGGAGCACAAATGCCCCATAAGGCTTGACTTTATTTATTCTGTTAAATTTTTATTCAAGACAGAAATTATTTTCTACTCGTCACTTTAATAGATAAAAAAATGGCAGACATGGGTTTACTATCGTGGCACTTCGAAATTCAAAAGTAATTTTGAAGTATTCAAACTGGCAAATAGAAAGTGATTTCTGACCTGAATCAAAGTTTGAAGACAAAAGTCAAGTATCATAGTTTATTTGTGCTCCTAAACAAAAATAATATTTTTTAAATTGATGACTAGAATAGAAGAGTAAAACAGTGTATGTAACATCTTTCTTTTAAAACTCTCTCTCTCCCTCTCTATCTATCTCTCCTGTCCCCTCTCTATTCTCTCCCATTCCTCCTACTATCCCCAGTCAAGAAGAATTTTCCTCCTCCGACTGAAGACAGAACAGATACTACACTTTGAAAAATTTATCTGCAGAAAATATTTTTTAAATTACATTTTAAACAAATTAAGCACAAGGCCATCAAAATTGTGGGGAAAAAGTGGGATTGTTGGTCATCTAAAGTGATAAAAATGTCTATTCTATTCTTAACGAGAATCATCTCAGTCACCACAATACCACATTTACTCTAGGGACCATAAAATATCCCCAAATTTGTTAGCAACTTTATTTTTCAAAATTATATTTATGTACAAAAACTACACTTTGATCCTAGCCTGAAGGTTAAGAAGAAAATGTATTTTTGTTCGAGTTTCATACTAAAGGTCGATGGAAAAAAATCACTCTTAATGCCGACTAATTTTGTTCTTGGTGACCCCAAAAGAATGAACATTACAAAATAAATATGTTCATATTCTGTCCAAAGTGACCAAGGTTGAAAAAGAATATATCAGCTTTGTAGCTGTGTCTTGTGTAGTTTTTGACTTTTAGAGGGGCACACACGCACACACAAATAACTTCCTTTCATATAATTGAGGATTAAATCAAAGTGCCGCTTACTTTTTCATTTTTCGGAATTACCAATTAAAATTCAGATGATAAATGTTTTCTTTCCTAAATTACTTGTTTAGTTTTCTATGAAATTGTAACGTAAAATTGTTACAACAAGGACTCGTCTTATTACCACAAATAACTTTCCTTTTTTTCCTTGTGGAAACGGAATTTCCATGAACAGAGTTTCTTTACAAGGACTTTCCATCTGTGGAACACGTTACCACATGATTGCTCTCCTGCTGGCTACAACACAATCCTCTTCAAATCCAACGTTAACAAATACTTGTGATAAACTGTGTATTCTTCTTCTTCTTTTACTTCTTCTTTTTCTTCTTCTTCTTCTTCTTCTTCTGTTTGTATATCCTTTTTGCCCTTGATGCGTTTAAACTTGTTCATTCGTTGTCGCCACAATATTCTATCATTCCCATCTTGATTCATCAATCCCAACTGTCCCATGTCTTCAGCCACAAACTGTTTCTAATTCCTTTGAGGTCCACCCACTTTTTTAAAAAACTTAGTTCACCCCAAATAAGGCAAGTTGCCACTGTAGATGTAAGTGGCTACTGAGAATTAAGGTGAAAGTTTAGGAGGGGTCATCCTAAATTGGGAGCTGTGCAGCGAGATGCTTGTTTGCATTAGTTTTAATTTATTGCATGTTAGCACAGTCGGAGAAACAGGGAGCAGAAAGGGAGTGCCAAAGGCCGGCAGCTCGGGGAGAGAAGCTATTGGAGTAGAAGACTCTCCGGCAGCCACAGTGGATGGATGGAATTTAGCTTATTGTCGGGTTGGTTGAGTGCATTTACGTCGATGGGGAACCAGAGCAGTAAGTTCATCGGAGCACATTCCATTGAAGTACTTGTAAAACAAGCACAAGGATGCAACATTGCGGCGATGGGACAGAGACTGGAGCTTGGTGGATAGTACGACCTATAAGATTGGATAATCTTTTTTGGACCTTGTCTAAGAGAGAGAGACTAGTGGATGGTGCACCAGCCCAAATGTGACAACAATACTCCATGCATGGACGGATAGTGGAGATCTAGGATACTGTCAGGTATGAGAAGTTTACTAGCACGGTAGAGGGAGCCCACTTTATTTGCAGAAGCCTTGACAATGTCTTTTATGTATTTGTTCCAATTCATATTACCTGTGAATGTTAGGCTGAGGAGTTTGAACGTTGGACTCTCAGGTAGTGTGTTATTTGTCATGACAATCGGTGGTTGAAGAGGTTTCTTGTAGTTGTTGAAGGAAAGGGGCTTTGTCTTAGCAGCATTAAATATTACCATCCATTCATGACCCCATTCCACTACAGACTGGATGCCACTTTCTAAGGATTCAGCCATTGCTTCGGATATGTGTGCGCCCGTTTTACCTACATGACGAGAGTTGAGTGTGGTGTCATCAGCAGATATACTTATCTCAGACACAACAATGTCATCAGAGAGGTCGTTTATAAAAATCAGGAGCAATAAAGACCATCATAGATCTGCCAGTTCGTTTCGCATGAGCTATGGAATCAGAATCCATAGTCCTCATAAGTAATCAAATTTTGATCGTTTCATTCATCATTTTCAATCTTCTCATAATAGTCTTCATCATTCAGTTGACATCCATCTCATTAACTCTTATTCGCAAGTGGCTTTTGACCTTGATAAATGGTGACTCGATAATGAAAATAAATAAAAATAAACAAAAATTAAAAAAAACGTCTGTATTAACAAAAATAGCACATGGCGAATATTGGTGTGGCCTCTAATGTGTATCATATGAGGTAGGAATATTTTGGACGGGGCTAGGTGAAATTTTAGCTGTGGTTGATGAGTGGCTTTTAGCCTTGAAAAGTGGTGACTCATTAGTAAATTCAAAAAAGATTCTCCTACCTGGTGTTTAGTCTCAAAATTGAACATAACATTTTTTCAACTTTGTGTTTTAATAATCTGAGAAGCTGGTGTTTCAATGCTTTGATTAGACATCCCGATTTCTTATTCGACTGTGTTTAATACAAGGATTTAAAATTCGTAGCATTTTTATTGTAAATTGACGTTTTTCCCCAAAAAATATTCAGCTATCAGTCTTTGGCTTTTCAGTTCTGTACCGATAAACTAAAATTGCCCCCAAAAGTGAATGTGCTGTGTTTTTTTTTGCGATCAAATGAAGCTGAAAATATAAGAATATGCATAAATAAGATTAAAAAATGGCCTGATCCTTCTACATTTCTTCTTCTTTTCAGTTAATATCACTTTACCCTTGTTTGGGGGTCAGACGTTTTCTGATAAAACCCACTCTCCAGTTTTCACAGTTCAGTGGGTCAGTTGTCTCCAAATTCCACTCCATGCAGTCTTGTTTAATCATTTGCTTCCAAGTTTTCCATGGATTGCCAACCTTCCTGCGATTTAAGACATTCATGCTTCTACAACGGTTTATCCATGAGGATGAACGCTCCCCATGACCATACCAGCGTAATCGATTCGTCCTTAGGATAACCTCAATGCTGGGCAAATGTAGTGCTTTCAGCAAATCCTCTGACCTGATGTGTTAGGTTTGGTCAGATTTCACCTTGCAGATTCATCTAATCATGCATCTGTCATTGCACTGCAGACGAGCGAAAGAGGGCCCAGCATTCACTGCCATATTGATATATGACGCTCCTGACAGAGCTGCTATACAACTCACCCCGGATGTAGAGAGGGACAGCTCGCGATGTTATCAGAGGCAACAGCTCACGAAATTTCGCCCAAGCTGTAATTACCCTTGGGGCCGTTCTGAGTCATTTGTTATTATTAATCATTATTTGGCTTATTATTGATTAAACGTCAAATTTTTTTATTATAATTTTTGTTTAATTTTAGCACAGATTGGATGGAGTAAGTTATGATAACTTTCATCATTACTAACCAGCAGAGCATTACTGCTGTCGACCAAGGAAGAGTCAGGCATATATGCACAGTGTGATGATGTATGAAAGTGAAAACTGGATAGTTAGAGTTAAGGATATATGTTGGATCGAGAAAAATGATATGACGATGGTATGATGAATGTGTAATGTGAGTCTTAAAGATAGGCTTAGATCTGATGACTTCAAAGGAATATTAAATCTGAACAATATAGGGAGATGTGTGCAGAAGAGTAGACTTTGTTGGTTTGGTCACATTGAAAGAATGGATGAAAGTTCTTGGGTTAGTAGTAGTAGTCAACACACACACATGCTCACCGTGGCCAAGCAAACAAGTCAGTGAGTATCCCCTAACATTTTATAAATAATTTTATAATGTGGATAAAATAAATATTTTGGATGAGGCTTACAATTCTTGGTTTTCTCAATTTTCCCGGCCAACCTAGTGACACGGATTTCACTAGTTTTGAATAAAAATAATTGCTGATCTTTAATTGTTTGTTTTTTTTGTTTGAAATTGTACATTGCTTTTCAAAATGTTGAAATTTGAACTTTTATTTAAAACTTTTCTCACTTTTTTGCCAGTTTTTATTGACGATATTGATATTGTATTTGGGAGATTATTCAGACTACATTCTCATTTTGGATGTTATTTTCAGAACGTTTTGGCTGATGTATCCGCCGACCTTCTTCAGGTGCATCTTTTAGAATTTGGCAATCTAGCAATCACGTAGTAGACCGAATAATTCAAATGATTCCAATAATCAATCCTCATCTAAAAAATTCTGAAACATGATATTGTTATTAAATATTGTTATTAAATATAATTAAATATTTTTTATTAAATATTGTTATTAAATATTTTTATTAAATATTTTTATTAAATATTGTTTTTAAATATTTTATTAAATATTTTTATTAAATATTTTTATTAAATATTTTTATTAAATATTTTATTAAATATTGTTATTAAATATTTTTGTTAAATATTGTTATTAAATATTGTTTTTAAATATTTTATTAAATATTTTTATTAAATACTTTTTATTAAATATTGTTATTAAATATTGTTATTAAGTATTTTTTATTAAATATTGTTATTAAATATTTTTTAAATATTGTTATTAAATATTGTTATTAAATATTTTTTTAAATATTGTTATTAAATATTGTTATTAAATATTGTTATTAAATATTTTTTTAAATATTGTTATTAAATATTTTTTTAAATATTGTTATTAAATATATTTTCTTAAATATTGTTATTAAATATTTTTATTAAATATTGTTATTAAATATTGTTAATAAATATTTTTATTAAATATTGTTATTAAATATTGTTATTAAATATTGTTATTAAATACTTTTTATTAAATATTGTTATTAAATATTGTTATTAAATATTGTTATTAAATATTGTTATTAAATATTGTTAATAAATATTGTTAATAAATATTTTTATTAAATATTGTTAATAAATATTTTTATTAAATATTGTTATTAAATATTGTTATTAAATATTGTTATTAAATATTGTTATTAAATATTGTTATTAAATATTTTTTATTAAATATTGTTATTAAATATTGTTAATAAATATTTTTATTAAATATTGTTATTAAAGTATCGCCTGGTTATATCTCTTCATCTTTGCTTGTACATTTGTTTAAATTCGTAAAACTCTTTTTTTTGGCGTGAAAAGAAAGTTAAAAATTTAGTGTTAAATAAAAGTTTGCAAAAGTAAAAATAATTTGGTGTGAGAAAAAACAACAAAAACAATATAAACAATAAAAAACACAATAAAAAACAATAAAAATAAAATTAAAATAATAAAAATCAATAAAAAAAATAAAAAGCAATAAAATAAAAATAATCTTTGAAAAAACATATATTTACAAAAAACAACAAAAATTAAAAAGAAAACAATAAAACAACAATACAAAAAACAAATGGTTGTAGGCAATTAAAATATATAATTAAATTTCAGTTTTTAAGATTTTTTAAAGTAAAAATACAATTCATGACAAACACTCTATCGCATCCAAAATGTGTGCAAAAATTAAATAGGTGAGATTTTTCAATGCGACCTTATTTTACAAATGATCCAGGAAATAAAATTATAAATAAATAAAATAAGTAAAATGTTGCTTACCTGTTTTTGAGCCCCAGTTAAGTTTGATATTAACTCTCTTTTTAATGAATCCGAGAGACATGTTGATGAATTTTAGCAGGTGCTCTGGAATATATATATATATATGTATGTAGTAAGTATATAGAGATATAGAGAGATTAGGATCTATATATCTATATGTATATATTTATATCTATATATCTATATCTATATATCTATCAGTATTAATCAAGGAATATAATATGCATAGGTGTGTGAAGATTATTTCAATTTTATATTTGTTTTTGATGCTGTTTTTAAATTTGTTGTTATTTTTTAAAAATCAATTGCATTCAAATGAATGAGTAAACATGTTTAGAATTTATGATCATTTATAAAATTACAATTCTCAAAAAATTTTCAAAAAATAGTGGATGTGTAATCATATTATTATTATTATCATTATCATTATTAATTATATTATTATTATTATTATTATTATTATTATTATTATTATTATATGCAAAGAGAGGCAATGTATATATATATATATATATATATATATATATATATATATATATATATATTTATATATATATATGTGTGTGTTTGTGTGTGTGTGTGTGTGTGTGTGTGTGTGTATGCGCACACGTGTGTTTGTGTGAGATGGGTGGGACCGTTTTTTAATAGACAATAACTAATAGATTTAAGCAGTAGGAGTTGAACATAAAAAAAATATTAGCTTATGAAAAGGTAGAATTTCAAATTTTGCAGTTAGCCTTTACACGTTTCTGTGTAACTCACTTGCCATAGGTATACTTGATAATATATGTATATATATATGTGTGTATGTATGTATTTATATATATATATATATATATATATATGTGTGTGTGTGTGTATTTATATGTGTACGTATATATGTGAAGATTAAAAAATATTTTTCATGTTGTTTCTTTAAAATAATCAGTTACATAAAAGTATGTATGTATGTATTATGTACTTATATATCTATGCATAAATAAATAAATAAATATATATATTTATGTCTGTATATTGTAAGGATTTGTTGATCTTTTTGCTTTTGTTTTCCAATCAAATTATTTGCATATGAATATATAAGTAATAAGTAAAAATATTTTTATATATTTTATAATGAATTTTTTTTTTATTACTCTTTATGTGTATGTGTGTGACTGTTTGTGACTGTGTGTGTCTGCGTGTGTCTGTGAAGATTTTTCATTAGTTACCTTACCTGTATATGTAAATAATTTTTTTTTAATTTGACTTTTGTGTAGAGTTTTCCTTTTGTTTTTGATGTTTTGTTTTGTTGTGTTTTTTTTTTCTTTGTAAATCAGTTTCTCTTGCAAATTCTACAAGTCTCTGGTCTACTAATAAATACAATTCCTCCAACAAGGACACAATGTATATATATACATATATGTATACATATATATAACAAAAAATAAAATAAATGAAAATTATATGGATGTCCAAAAGTGTAATAATTCACTTAATCGATGATGTTCCTGTGAAGTAAAGACATTTGACATTGTATTGATGTGGTCGATATCCAATGGAACAAAAAAAAATTCTCCTTTTTTTCTTTCTTTCTTTTTTAAGCTTGTAGTAAATCCGTCAATGGGGCTAACATCGTTTGTTAAATTGTTAGTTGTTATTGTTGTTGTTAGTATTATTATTATTAATAATACTAATAGTGTTGTTATTATTATTAAACGAACGAACAGGTGAAGAAATGGTGAGATAATATAAATGCATCTTGAGACATGACGTGAATAATCTCAAGTCCCGTTAGCAGTTTGTCCGTCAAGTCGCTGATAATAAAACAGTCTAGCCGCTCTTTCTCTCCTTCTCTCTCTCCTTCTCTCTCTCTCTCTCTCTCTTTCTCTCTCTCTCTCTCTCTCTCTCTCTCTCGCATACACGACAGAAGCGAATAATAACACTAATAATATATACGGACGTATGTTGTCACTGTGTGTATATCCTTTCCGAGGTACCCAACGCTACTTGAGTTCGACGACAATAATGCCAACATCCTAAGGAGTCGCTTCCTCCTATTACGACTTTGCAAAAAAAAAAAAAAATCTCTTGACTGCTACTGCTATGAGTACCACTTACAAAGTAAATCTCTTTATTTTGATTCTTTTTTTTTACTTACTTATATCTACCTCACTACTTATATATTCATTTAATATCAACCTATTTACCTAACTCGCCAGTGGTCTCTCTCTCCCTCTCTCGCGAGAACTCTTTCTCTCTCTCTCTCTCTCTCGTTCACCTCTCTCTATATCACCTGTTTCATTATATCTACCTCACTACTAACCTATATATTCATATAATATCAATCTATTTACCTAATTAGTCAGTGGTCTCTCTCCCTCTCTCATTCATGCTCTCTCACTCTCCCCCTCTCTACCCCCTCTCTCCCCCCTCTCTCTCCCCCTCTCTTTCGGTCATCCCCTCTCTCGTTCACTCCTCCCCAATATATATCTCTCTCACCTGTTTCATTGTATCTACCTCACTACTAACTTCATATTCATTTAATATCAATCAACCTAACTAGCCAGTGGTTTATCTCCCTCTTGCTCTCTCTCACTCATGCCCTCTCTCTCTCTCTCTCTCTCTTTCACTCTTTTCCCCTAACTCTCTTGTTCCCTCTTCTCTGTCTGTCTCTCTCTTTCTCACATTTTTCATTATCTCTACCTCACTACTTACTATATCCATTTAATATCAACCTATTTAACTAGCCAGTAGTCTCTATCCCTCTCTCATTCATACTCTCTCTCTCTCTCGTTCACTCCCTCTTTCTCCACCATACTCTCTCCCTCTCTTTCGTTCCCTCCCCCTCAATCTCTCGTTCAACTCCCTCTTCCCCCCCCCCTCTCTTTCTCTCTCTCACTCACCCTCTTCAGTCTCACCTGTTTCATTGTTTTCAACTTTTTCTCATTATGACTGCTTCTAACCTGGATATTCCAGTCTCTTTCTGAATGTGTCATGTTCATCATTAAGTCCGTTATAGTCATCCACACGGAGCTTTTTCGCCATATCACGGCCCTTCAGTATAGCTAGACGTGGCAAGTGTTTTCACGCTGAGATTCGAAAACCGATCGGCCGATCCCTTCTAACTGTGATCATCAGTCAGAACTCTTAATTCTATGCAACCGAAAGTAAGAAAGAGTATAGCATTTATGTGTTGTTTTTGTTTACCTACAGAACTCTATTCCATATAGAAGAATAATGCTGTACGCTAAGTGGAAATCGTTATTCACCCTACTCGACAGCTCAACTTATATATATGGTGGAGGAATTGATAGTTGCCACTTAGCGTAAAAACGATACTTTTTCGCAAAAATTGAGTACTTTTAGTTATCAGTATAGTAAATAATGTAAATAAATAAATAGTTTTATTTAAATATGATATATTTTCTCCTACTGCCAAGTAGCATTTTTGTTAGGTTAGTCAGTAGAGCACCAGACGCCAACCACTGGGGTTCATGTTTTGAATCTCGCTATATCTAGCCACACTGATGAGGCATTGAGATGACGATATACGTGTCTGTGGATAATTATATTTTATATACATATACGCTTCCCTATGGGTTGAACATTCTGGTCAATGAAATGATGGTTGCCACTTAGGGTAAAAGCAATACCTTTCCGCAAAACATTGAGTACCTTCGGTTATCAGAATCATAAGGAATGTAAATAAATAGTTTAATTTAAATACGATATATTTTCTCCTACTTCCAAGTAACAGTTTCCTTAGCTTAGTCGGTAGAGCATCAGACACTAACCACTGGGATCTGGGTTTTGAATCTTGCTATGTCTAGCCACACTGATGAGTCGTAGAGACAACAAAGCATGTGTGTGCGTGTATATATATATATATATATATATATATATATATATATATAGTATAAAAATACTTATGGCAAATTAGTTACACAGGAACGTTATGTTTCATTCCATCGAATGTAATTTTTTTTTTTTTCGAACAACAAAAATGTTACATAGGTGAAACCACATCTGAATTAAAAAAAAGAAATTATAATTACAAAACATTATATTACAAAAGTATATCACTAATTGCTTTGGGGAACTTAATGATAACGGATGGTCTCTTGTAGTCAACTGGAAAATCTTAAGGTGGGCTAGTAGATTTTTAGACGACCCTGTTAGATTATGTCTAAGCAAGAAAATAAAAATGTTAATGCTTTTAAGGATGCAAAAAATCTACTAACCCGAGAAAAACGAAATTGTTATAAACCTTAGACATAGAATAAACTTCATTTTGAGATAGCTACTAAATAAAAACACTATTATAAAAATTATATTGGGAGTAAATGTGAAACTAAAAGTAAAGGCCAAGGCTGGTGTCAGTAGAGTCTCTAACCTACTTGTAAATGAGAAACCGAAAATATCATGGGAATCGGTTAAACTTCAGTGAGTGATGGAAGTGGAAATAGATACGTGTGAGCGTTTTATACAGGCAATAATAACAACTTAGCTTTAAGTTAAACTAGATTGGCTATGGGGGCAGGTAGAAATAAGTGTGAACGTTTTAATTAGACAATAATAATTAATGGATTTAAGTAGCTGTATATAAAAAATATCTTCACTTATAAAGGTGTGGTATAAATTTTGCAATTAGCTTAACTGTTGTGTCCTTAAAAGAGCGAAAATAAATAAGACAACAAAGAGGTAGTTAACAAGAGTATTGATTTACAGAAAGTACAGAAGTAATGGGTTGCCAGACACTGCTTCTGGATTGGTCATAGCGACTCTGTCTGTTACCACCATAACACCCCTTTTTAGCTTTGCTCCGTATGGAGTCAATATTTTTTATTTTGGGGATTTATCGCACTTAAGTCCGTAATCTTTTTTTTTTGTATCTTCTATGTTTTGAAGTTGTTTGTGATATCGGAACCTCAAATATGTCGAATACAGCATCCATTAAGTCTTCCGCTTAGGATTGTTTTTGCCGGTATCTGAGTACGGCTTCCTTATTTGGTTCAGGTGTCTTTTATGGATGAACTTGGGTTCGTTGATCATCTATATCACGTGTCCAATCTGTTTAGCAATTGTACCTGTTCTCAGTAGGACTTGTTGTTTTTTAACATTAAAAAAAACCCTTTTTCGCAAGCTTTAAAACATCCCTTCATCACTTTATTTGAGTGTCCCAGTTTTGAATGAGTTGGTAAAAATCTGTCAAACACTATTTCTTTATTTTCTGTTTAAGGTAGACCATAGGTGAAGCCCACTTGCTATACTCCACTTTTAATAATATGCCCATTTTTTCGAATCTATTTAATTCCTCATCAATCTGATTTAATGAAATATTTCTTTGTAAAAAAGGGTTTGAATATTTGGTTTCAATTCAAACTTGGCAAATATCTTCTTACATCTCCTAAGTCGACTGAGGAAAACTTCAGTAAAAGTTTCTTTTAATTCTCTTTTTAGTCTCTCTACTTCAGCATTTAAATTTTCAATGTTTTTACAGAAATAATTTATAGGCATATCCTATAGTTGAAATTGTTTCATCCAGTCAGTTCTAAAAAGATTGCTTGTTTTGGTCATTACAAACGTTTTTAATTTCAAAGTTTTTCCTTGAATGTGATGTTTTAAATTAGTTTGCATTCAAATTTTATATTTTTCACCAGTCACACACATTTTTGTTGGGTTTGTTTTTGCCTAGTTTTCTCCACATCTGGAGATTTATTATTGACAGATCTGAGCCTGAGCCGAGTTGTAACTTTATGTCTTTATTTAATATTCTTACGTGTACAAATTTCTAGATATTTTCAGCTTTGTTCCTTTTAGTTATTTTTACGAAGCTCTTTTTTATTTTTTATATAACTCTCCAATGTGTACTTTTTATGTTTTTTTTTCGTTTTTTTTTCTTTAGTACACGGTCTTATGTAAATTTTTCAACTGGAAGATGAATTTTTGCAATTACTTCTGAGTGAATAGGAGAAAAAATAAGCTTGTTCAACTTATTTAGGTTAAAATTTAAAATGCAATGAAGAAAAAGTCGACTGGCTCACCTTTTTTATCTGGTCGTACGATTTAGATTTCTTCAAAATTCTCGTGTTGGGGGAATTTTTTTCTTTCTTTGTTGAAAATCCTATTTTCTGTTATGGGGACTTTCATTTCGCGGTTTTGGTAAAACTGTATGTGTATTAAAGGATGTCCTTTAGTTTCTCGCTGTTAAAGTTGTAATTATAGAATCAAATTAACACTTACCGGCATAAATGGCTCTAATATTCCATATGTAAATATTGCTTGAATGAAGCAATATTTATACATTAAATTATCCACTCATGGACTAACAGCCAATCAAATCTGAACATAATGAGACATTCCAGCTTTCATATAAACCGACTTTTAACGTTCTTTTTAGTTTTACTTATTCCGTTACTCAACTAGCCATACAGTTGAGTACTAACTACTAAAATCTATAGTAATGATTAAAAAAGTTTAGAGAGCACTTAACATAAGTCCTTTTCGAAAATCCAACGTCGTTAGTGTTGTGGTAAAGGTGATGTTGTAAACGACATAAGTCCGAATTCTCGTCGCCAGTGTTATAGCCATAAAGAAGCAAAAAGAAATACAACAAGGAGGTAGATTTAACAAGAGTATGTATATACAGAAAGTACAGAAGTGCTGTGTTGCCAGAGACTGATTCTGGATTTGTCATAGCGACTCTCTCTGTTATTATCATTATTCATAGTGTCGGGAAGAGTCCATCTATTGACGCAATAGTGTAGATCACCATAATACTGACGAATTCCCTCGATGAAATGAAACACAAACATTCCTGTGTAACTCACTTGCCATAAGTATATTTCTATACTACTACTAAGCTCTGCTCATGTATTGAGCACTGCTGAAGTAAATACTGAAACAAAAAATATATATATATCTATATGTATATATATGAAACAGTAATATATATATATATATATATATATATATATATATATATACATATATATATATATATATATATATATATATATGAAAAACACAAAAGTAAAAACAATTAAACACAGGAAGAACTCATCAAAACAAGAGATTTACCAGTTTAGTTCAGATCAACGAACGTTTTCAGAAAAAAGTGAAGATTTGAAATTTATTGAATAACGGCAAAACCTAAGAAAAAGAAGAACAGGATGTTTTGTGCACATGCGTAACTATTTGAAAAATTATGCGGCTGTGCGACAAAGACGTTAATTGGGAAAAGGGGGAGAAAGAAAAAGAAGAAAAGAAAAGACCAAATGGAAACATGGATGAAATGCAGTAAAAAATAAGTAGTACTTTAACCGGGATCAGAGTTTGTTATTCAGTGACGAGGTATATTGCATTGTTTGAGTGCGATTTTTGTCAAATGTTTTGTTAAGAAATAAGATCGTTAAGTGATGATGAGAGAATGGTTAGCGCACTGTCGATGCACTTGTGGCGTGGGAGAGAGGATTCAATCCTGAGGAGGGTGCAGTCAATATTGTGGGTAAAAGTGTTCCTGTGTATGACTAGTGCGTTAGTGGGATTGTTGTGTTTTAGGTCCCGTTTATGTTCGTTAATGCACGCTTTTATATTACTAGCCATCTTGCCGATATAAAACATATATATATATATATATATATATATATATATATATATATATATATATATATATATATATATATATATAGTTAAATGGACGAAGAGTGATAAACATGCACGAATGTCCAAATTTATTTCAAACTTCAAATGTTCAAAGCAAGGTATATTCTGTAATAAAATTATATTTATTGTTCTTTCCTTAAGCCAAGGCTTTTCAAAGATCGAGATCTTATCATCAGAGGAATTATACAGATAGATATATATTTCACTATAGGTTCTTTCTACTAAAAGTTTTACTTTTAGTTTCTTACTTATATATATATATATATATATATATATATATATATATATATATATATATATATATATATAAACATTCAATGAATTAAAACAATACAATATATATATATATATATGTATAAACATTCAATGAATTAAAACAATACAATATATATATGTATATATATATATATAAACATTCAATGAATTAAAACAATACAATATATATATATATATATATATATATATATATATATATATATATATATATATATATAAACATTCAATGAATTAAAACAGTACAATTGTTCCAAGAATTAGAACATCAAGCAAGTCCAGTATGGTGTACGATATTTCCAAAACAGTTTGGAAATACTTTATTTTATTTTATTTTATAAATTAATAAAACTAATCCGAAACGTCTTTTCACCAGCGCCTTTAGCAACACGTCTTACAGAAAGTCAGAGAAAAGATCAAAAAGCTCGTTGTAGAGAAACATCCAATGACAGAAAGAGTCACCGGTTGATATGTTAGTAGTATGGGGGGGGGGGGAACACAATGGTACCTATAAACCAAAACACTGGTACATACAGAAGAAATAATCCAATATTTTCCATGGATTTACGCTTTCAAATTATGCTATATTCATTTATTCTTACAATTTCTTTATTTTCATATTTCGGTGAATACTTGTATTTCTTCTTCGTCTCACAAACACATTTTTTTAAATTTATATTTTCCAAACTTAATAACTTTTCTATATCTTATGCACGTTTCACAGCAAAGTCAAGATATATATATATATATGGGAAAAAAAGAAACAAGGTTTCAGACAATATATATATATATATATATATCCCTAATATAGAAGACATAGGAGGCATAAATGTATTTAAATGTATTTAAGAAAGTTAACTCTCTGAAGCACTAAAGTAGTGCAATCTAACCGGCACACTAACTGTTATCGCTAACAAAAATAATTACAAATTACTGAACATTTCTAAGTGATAAAACCATCACATATTTCAGACAAGACCTTTGTAGCTTAGCGGTAAAGCACCTAACTACAGTTGGTTGAGGTTTTGTATCCTGCCATAGTTAGCCACGCTGGTGAGCCGCAGTAATGGTGAAACACATTTCCATGTATATATATATGATGAAAATTATGGAAATAATAATGCAACGTAATGAAAAAAGGAAATGGTAAATTAAAAACAATATTCATTAACATTTCGTCTTTATTTTAAGACTTTCTCCAGATGACTGATTTGAAGAAAAACATAGAAGTCAATATTCGAAAATACATGGCGTGTCTATGACGTGTAAAGAATTTTTAAAAAATTGTTTTCAAACGAAACACAGATGTTAAAATTAAAATTGTGTGGTGCATCAATGACGTGGAAAGAATATTTTTGTTCTTTTTTTAGAACGTAATATAACCATTAGAATTCAATCTATGTGGTGCGTTTATGAAGTGGAGGAATTTGTTGTTTTTAATTTTTTATTATTTATATCGATGCTATGTACAAAGTTTTGTTGGAAATATGGTGTAAAATAGTTCGCCTAGATCCAATTGTACACCGACCTTATAAACAGACATCTTCTTTTACCTACCCACAGCAATAATACAATAAGTTACAGCACACTAAATAATTGCAACAATACAAACTACATCAAAAACCATAAAACAAACACTTAGAACAACAAAACTTTTTCTCTAAAACACTCACATCTAATGCAGGAATATATACTGTCCCATGCAATAATTCAATTCAGATATACGTTCGTGAAACTCAACGTAAACTTATGAAAAGGCTTGGTGAACATTAAAGAGATATGAAAAATAACAATTTCTTAAATGCACTATTCTCTCATGCATTACAACATGATCATTCTTTTAACTTTAAACAAGCTCGACTCATTAAATTCATTTAAAATAAATCTCGGCGAAGACTTCTCGAATCAACACTCATTATAAACTCTAACACAATTAAACAACGTAACGGCTTCTATAATTTATCTCTTTTAATTACCCAACTAATATTAATCGAACAAAACTTGAATTTAGATCAAGGTTAGCTATTTTACATCACATTTCCAACCAAAACTTTGTATATAACATCGATATTAATAATAAAAACACAAAAAACAAAACAAATTCATCTACTTTATAAACGAATAACATATTTTGAATTCTAACGGTTATGTTTCATTCAGAAAAAATAACAAAAACATTATTTTCATGTCATAGGCACACCCCTTATTTTCAAATATTGAACTTCTTTCCATTTTCCTTTTTTCATTTTATATATATTTTTTCAATTTTCTGATCTTTTTGTTTTTGCTGGGGATGAGGCATCCAGTAGGATGCCAGACATTCACCCGCTATTTCAAAGACTCCAGCCGAGAGACCTTTTTAAGATTCTAAGTGCAATTGTTTGTATCTCTCTTGCACTTGGTTCACCGTGTATATTAACCAGGTAATTTTTGAAATTCTTTTTCATGAGCCTAGTTGCTCCTATAATTATTGGAATGATTGATATCTACCTAAGATTCTAGTTTCTTTTCATGTCATACATAAGACATTGGTATTTAGCTAACTTCTCACTCTCAGTTCTGTTTAAGCCAGCATCATTAGGAATACTGACTTCGACTAGGGTTGCTACTTTCTCTCTCTTGTCTCATATCACTATGTCAGGTTTAATATCTCCGTTTTCTAGGCATGTAGCTGTAGGGATGGCATAGTCATAGTGGATGGTGCATGACTTATTTCCAACATTTCTTTCTGGTATATGTTCCCAGGACTTGCTGCTACACTTGCTATTCAACTTTTTACAGATGGTCGAATGAAGATATTTACACACCACATTGTATCACATTGTATAGTAGCTGTCCCCCAGCATAACCTTACAACTGGATGTCAGGTGACTCACACTCTCTATATCTGTGTGGCACAACCTGCACTTGTTGTTGCTGCGACCAATAATCTTCTTAAAAGCATTGGTCACAAAGCCTTGGCCTTGGGCAGCAATTATCATCCTCCCCTGGTCATAGTTGAGTGATCCTCTTTTGAGCCAGTCTACAGAGTCTTCCTTATCTATATATTCCTGAGATAATTCATCCAGAAAATATTTGGCATGTTGTAGGTTGGCCCATTTCCCCAGTTTTCCGCAATGTTGGTGTATTTCTGGCGGCTCTTTTAGGCAGACTTGTTTGGTATATGTGTCTCATTTGTAAGACAGTCTTGTCCAAAATGTTTGGCCAGTTTTGTTTTTTGGTGTTGATGTACCATCATAAGGTTTGGGTTCAAGAAGCTCATCAGATATTGGTCGGTGCTCACAACAGTGGTTCGATGTTGATGGTAATTTCTGAAAATACCATACTTCCTGCTCCTCTGGACAGGTACAGCCTTGGTAGACACTGGTTCCTGTACATTACTCTGTACAGTATCAACATTTTTCTCGTTTTAGTGTCTAGCCTGTTAATATCCTTTTGTGGCCAGTCAATAATGTCAAAGCTGTATGTTATCACTGACATGGCGAGTCAGTTACTTTGTTTTTGTTTGTAAGCTGTGTTTTGCAAATATTCCTTACATGGCATACATATTCTCTGCCAATTTTTTCTCATCTTGGCATGTTGGATTGAATCGTTTTCTTCTATGCCAAAGTATTTGTAATGTTCCTGCTCTTCTAGGTCTTTGATACCAGTGTCTTCATCAAGCCGAATGTTTTCTGGTCGAATCATCTTCCAAGCTCCGAGGGAGCACTTGACACATTTATCCTGGCCAAACTTCATTCCAATATCTTTGGAGAAAGTATGTACAACCTGAAAGAGTTGACTTAAGTCAACGTCTGACCTGGCATAGAGCTTCAAGTCATCCATGAAGAGCAGGTGGTTGACTCTTTTGTTTGGGTCTTGTTGGCGGACCTGGCTCAGGTTTCAGGCACTCTGGCATTTATTCACTAGCTTACTTAATGGATCTATCGCCAGGTAAAAGAATAAAGCAGATAAGCTGTCTCCTTGGAAGATTTCTCTTCAGATCTTGACTTTAGGGATTATTATTGTTCAATTGGTGTGGCTTAATGACATGGTTGTTTGCCACATCTTTATATGGACAGCCATGGTATTCTTGATGACCTGATGGATCTTATATGATTCAAGGTACTGCAGTAGCCACGTGTGGGGTACACTATCATATGCCTTTTGCTAATCAATCCAAGCCATGCTTAAGTTTATCTGCTTCTTCCTACAGTCCTACAGGGTAGGCTTATTAATCAACAACTAGTCCTTGGTGCCAAAACACTTCCTTTCTTGTTCTTTTTCAAGGTATGCTCCAGAAGAAGGGTGTTACATAGATTCTGTCTGCAACCAGGCCAGTCAAGAGCTCGTAGGTCGTAGTGAGAAAACAGATGGGTTTGTATTTCCTAGAGCGTGGTGTCTTTCTCGTTTTCAGTATGAGAGTTGTATCACTTTTTACTAACCATGCTGGTGTGGCCTCCTCACCCTCAGCAGTCTGGTGGAGCAGCTACTGTAGTGACTATGAACTCCTGTTAGTTGCTTCACCCAGAAATTGGGTAAGTTGTCTACGTCACTTTTTTTGCGATTCTAGAATCGATCCGACTTTCGCTTTAGCATTCCAGGCATTATCTCTGGCTCTGGCATTTCAGGCTTGTTTTCATTACTTTGAGCCAGTAGATCTTGGATATATCCAAGATCTACTGGGTCTCTTGATTGCATGGTCCCTCCAGAGGCCTTCAGTAGTTTTCTAGCTCTTGCTTTTTGGGTGGCTCTTCCACCGTGATTGTCACTCTTATGAGATTCCTGTAGAACTATCTTGCATTCTTTTTGAAATGTTTGTTTTCGACTTTGGACCTGTCCTTGTCCTTATTATTTTGGCAAGTGCTGGAATCTTGCCTTCAAGCTCCTTTGCAAGATTTTTTTATTCCCTCTATATTTGTCTTATATTTTAAACTGAGCCTTCAGATTATGTTCTTTAGCCGTCCCTGTAGTGCAGGGGCTGCAAGGAATTGTTCGATCTGAGACAATTCGTTTCTGCATAAGTTAAGTTGCTTTTGAAGCTTCAGTTTCCAAAGTAGTGTTGTTCTTAGTGCTCTCGGCATCCATTGGTTTTTGAATCGAGGGGATATTTTCCTGACAATGTAGACTCCTGCAGCATACGTAACCTGGTTCAGTTCTGTAGATGTGTTGGATGAAACACGTCTTTAGAGAGCGATTATTTTTTTTTATTACTGTCTTGCTAGCTGTTGAAGCATGGATTTTAGGCAGTTGAGGTCTTTCCTCCAGCCTCATCATCTGGACTTCCTCAGTGGTCTTACCAAGTTCTTCGTACAGGGCAAATTTTTCATCATCTGTCTCCGGCAATTCCTAAGGTAATATATATATATATATATATATATATATATATATATATATATATAGATAGATAGATAGATAGATAGATAGATAGATAGATAGATAGATAGATAGATATGTGTGTGTGCGTGATAGTATAAAAAACAATTCTTTTATATAGTTCAGATCGATTCTTATAAGAATGAAATTCCAGACAAAGTAAAGTTCAATATTCAAACCTTTAAATAGTAATTTTTAAATTTGTGATTGACAATAATAATAACTTGAAAACTCTACCGAATGGAAGAAAGTATCGGTTGTTGGATGTTTATATACTTTCTCAGTTATTCTGTATTGATTTTTAAAAGTCTACTAATATGCAAACGAATTTTTTCTGAACATGTGAATGTAACTTTTCTGTAATTTGAAATCTTTTTTTTTGAATAGTGCAAATTCTATTTCGCCATTGGTTTTTGGTGGTTTTTTCATGGACATTTGAAGACTTTTGCATGAAGTTTCGCTTTGATGGTGTTCGGTTTTCATTTAACAACAATTTCTGATGACGTGAGTTTTTGTTTACTGCCTGCATTTGTTCAAATATGGTTTGGATTCTCCGGTTAGCATTTCTTTGCTTCGAAAACTGACATGAAATCATAGTATGATACAACTTTGATCTGTAAATTATATATATATATATATATATATATATATATATATATATATATATATATATATATATATATATATATAGTATTTTAAAAAATCCATTAAAAAACCTTTCACATAAAAATTATTTCAAATAAGTTTTTTGTTAGGAATCTTAAGCTCAAATATAAGATAACTTTTTAAAGAAATTAATAGCAAAAGTCTCTTCACAATTGTTTCAAAGCCAATTTATTCCAGAATCCTATATAATAAACAAAACAAGAGTCAGGTTTATAACATTTTCTTTCTTCATACGAAAGTCCAAACAATAAAATAAAAATAAATTGAAAAATATTCCCAATGAGATAGAGAGAAATTATAAGATGTAACAATTAATAATTTTGCTTTGTAGAACACTAAGATTATGGAATTCTGACGTAAGTGAAATCTGAATTTGTGGTATTCTGACTTTGTGGAACTTGGTGAAACTTGGTCTACTAGTCTATTGTCGTCTCGTCTTTGTCCAAATTTCAAGCCACATATTGTTAAAAAACAGTATTCCTCCACTTGTCCATTGTTTAGCTTTATTAAGGCCATGGATAAAGGAATGTTCCTATTCCCAATCTCTGTAAAAATAATACTTCTTTTTTTCTTTTTCTTTTTACTTTAATTATTAATATTTTTTCATACATAGCTTCGAGCCATGATGACTTTGTCCAGGTTTTTAATCTGCGTCGGCCCCTGTGCCTCCTCCATTATATCATTATACAAAACAGCATTATTCCTAAGCCAGTCAACATTGAAGGATTCTTACTATGCAAAATTCTGACTTTGTGGAACTTTCATTTGATCAAACTCTTACTCTATGGAACTTCGATTTTTGTAGAAGTAATTTTGATAAATTCCGACTTTGTGGTACATTACTCTTATATAACAATTGTTTGAATAGAAAGTTTGAGTGACACCTTAAGGGTCAGAGGGGATCCCAGAACGGAAGTCACCGAAACCAAGTGACTTCTGGACAGAGATTTTCTGTCTCTTGGCTGGCGAGAGTTCAAGCAGGGGTGCCGTAGGTGCGAGGTCGTACAATGTTACTAGGTGTAGCAGAACAAGTTATCCATCTATCTATCTCTCTGACTTTCTCTCTCTCTCCAAAAAGTTACCTGTCTTCCCGATGTTTATGTGACTGTTCTTCTCTTTGTAATACACCTTTTTTATAAACATCGGCGTCCGAGTGGGTTTATCAGCAGCCGAATAGAACGTGGGTTTCCAAAGAGTGCATTATGGTTTATACACGCATCAGTAAATGAAAAAGTAACATTACTTGGTAGAACTCTGACTTTAAAGAAGTCTGCCTTTGTGAAACTCTACACATCTACAGCAGATTTGCCTACGCTTATCTCTTTTGCTGTTTATGTGTGCTGTGTGTCACTTGACATTGTTTATTCATGTGTTTATTTTTATTCTGCTTTACAAGATTTAGTTTTATTCGGTAACATTAACAGGATAATCCTAATCCATACTCCCACCTCACATGTCCACCCCAACCCCATTTACCTATCTCTCCTCTCCTTACCCTCAACGATGTACCTCTTACTTTTAGCTTCATCAACAATTCACAATCTGACCTTAGTCATGTTTGGCCTGCTCTAAAAAAGGCAGAATTAATACCTCGGCGACCTTGAAACACATATTAATGTCTTTTTGCTTTTGTTTTAACCCTATTTTTTTCTTAAAAATAATTTAACCTACCTCTCTCTCTCTCTCCTTCTCTCTCTCTCTCTTTCTCTACCTACATCTCTCTCTCTCTCTACCTACATCTCTCTCTCTCTCTCTCTCTCTCTCTCTCTATATATATATATATATATATATATAGTCTAAAGAAGCTTTGAGTTATTTTAAACAAAAAGACAAAAAAAAAAAGAAGGAAAATGCAGTTTAAATTCCCACAGAAACTAACTAAATCCAAAATAGTGCAGACTTAACATTCGTTGGAAAATTCATAAATAAATAAAATATATAATAGTAAGTAAATAAATAAAAAGGGGGATTAAGTATCTAACAGTGAAACAAAAACAGGAGACCTTAACGTAAGCATCTATTATTAACACGGGGATCATCAGCTGTTTACCATGTAACTGTTTCGGAGATTTAAAAACAGGACAGTTATATGCATGGCTCTCCAATGGTACAGATCAAACTACCATTTCCCCAATCAAGTGTCGAAATAATTCAGCTTAAAATGTTACTTATATATAAATAAATAATAATAATAATAATAATAAAAATAATAATATTAATAATATACTACCCTTAAGACTACCGTGCGATATGATAATATATATATATATATATATATATATATATATATATATATATATATATATATATATATATATATATATATCAATGGATCTGTCTCTCTGATGCCGAAACTATATTATTACTTCTATTAATGTACTATTGTCTTTAAATGTCTTTAAATGCTCAATTCAGGAGAGGGTGTAGTGTAGTATCTGTTCTGTTGTCATGATGCCATTCTCCCAGGCTAATGCCTGGGAGGATGGCATCTATATTTTTTGGGAGGAGGAGGCGGTAGTATAGTATCTGCTCTGTGGTCATGATACCATCCTTCTAGACATTAACTCCTCTTTTCTTTTTTGGGGGGAGTAGTGTAGTATCTGTTCTCTTTTCATAAGATCATCCTCCCAGGTATTACATCATAACGTCCTCCTGGGGGGGGGGGGGGTGAAGTATATGCTTACTCGTCATAAAACCAACCTTATAGGCTAGCAAAAATAATAATAATATAGACGTGAATAGACTTATTATTTTTTAGTAATGTCATAAAACCCTTTTTCCAATTGATTCCCTGGATATTTACACGAACATGTATTTTCCACCCAACTTTCACTGACAATTTATTTTGCTTGCAACTGTTATATTTTCAAATTTATGCTAACCAGTAATATGTTATTTTACATTTTTTCTCCTCTGGTGAAAAGAGTTTATCTTTGAAAATCCATGGATTAAGGATAATTGTTTAATATATTCCTTGCTTGAATATCTGATAATTAATAAATATTGTAATTTATCCAATTTTCATAATTTCATTTTTCTTATATATATCTATATCTATATATATATATATATATATATATATATATATATATATATATATATATATATATATATATATATATATATAACTTTATTTGTATTTGCGATCGAAATAATCTGTAAAAAGGATTAGAAAGAAGTAAATCTATATTTTTTAAGGTTTTATTGAAATTTTATTAGCAATTGAAAGGGTAATACGATTTTTAAAGTTCACAGAAAACACTTGCCAACTGATTTACAGTAATGGTTGAACTCACATTAGTTAGTTTAGCTTTCAAATCTTCTAATAAACTAGGTTTTGTTGCATACACAATTCTTTTCACATGTCCCCATAAAAAAATATAATACAGTCAAATCTGGCAAACGCGGAGGCCCATAAAATGGTTCACCCCTTCCGATTCATCTGTTAGGAAATGGAACATTTTTTGTTCATCTAAAAATTGTTGCAAATTTTGTGATCAAGAATTATTAATAACTATACTTAAAACTAGGTTCATGAAACTTTATAACATTTTTGACACATTATTTATATCACAAATACCAATAAAGTTATAATTTTTTAAAATGCACACAGACTTTATGGACACCCTGTATATGTATATAGCTTTCTATGTGTGCCCCCTTACTTAGACATAAATAGATCTTAATTCTCTTCCTTTAACGTGGTTGGTTTGGTGGCAGGATCGTTAAATTATTGACTTGATCTGAGGGTTTTGAATCGTATCACCGGTAGAGCAATAACCTTCCACACTGATGATTTCCGGTAAAAAGGATGAAAAACATGTGTCTGTGGATAAGAATTTAATAATATTTATCGTAATATTATATATATATATATATATATATATATATATATATATATATAGTAATCCAGGTAAAGTAAATATCCACGAGATAGGAATCCAAAGTATTTCAACCGGGCTTATAAAAAGTGCTCAATATCAAATAGAGCTTTATGTATATGATTGTTTTTATTCAAACAGACATGTACAAAATCTGCGACACTGGCATGCCGATGTTATCGATTTACAGCAGTTAAAAGCTGAGATCTCATCAGGCAGAATTAGGATTTGATCCTTCCCTCAGATGGTATTTGGCAATAATCTTTTTCTCCCCCATTTCATTATTCCCAAATACCATCTGAGGGAAAGATCAAATCCTAATTCTGGCTTATGAGATCTCAGCTTTTAACTGCTGTAGATCGATAACATCGACATGCCAGTGTCGCAGATTTTGTACATGTCTGTTTAAACAAAAACAATCATATATATATATATATAGTGGCGAGTTGTGGTCGGAGTTCGCGCCCGTCGACCGTCGGGAATTAGCTTCCTGCACTGAAGATTGTGTAAGCATGAAACATCGATGTCTGTAGGTAATAAATAATTAATATGTTTTTATAAATATTATTATATAGCTCCCTTTACTAAGGCTGGCCACTCTGAGTGAATTTAATAACAAGCAGTACTACTAGCTTCATTGCGAGATCCAACACGATTTGTTGTTGTTGTGGATCACTCTTCACCGCTTGCTGTGAATACTCGCCGACTTGGTATTTACAAAGTTAAATTCCTCCTAAAATTCCAAGCTAATTTCTGGTGGCCAAACTGGAAACTCTCTTGACTGCGAATCAGTGGCGATTTGTGATCGAAGTTTGCACCCGTTGACCGTCGGGAATTAGCTTCTTGCACTGAAGATTGCATAAGCATGAAACATCGATGTTTGTAGGTAATACATAATTAATATTTATTTATATATATATATATATATATATATATATATATATATATATATATATATAGTTGTACGTTTTCGGTGTTTCCCTGGAGTAACAGAAATATTGACTGATTTTTTTCTGAAGAAACTTAAATGAATTTTAGTGAGTTTAATTTCGTAAAAGACTGCTCCCTGGCCTTTGGCTAGGAGCAAAGTGTAGTATCTGTTATTATACTACACTTAATATTTTCTGCCCTCAGTTAACGAACGATAAATCCTTCTAGACTAAGGCAATTTCAATTTTTGTCCTAATTCACAGTGCCCCTTTTGGAGTAACTGGATTTTCTCCACATTAAAACACGACCTTGTGTCCAACTCTGCCCTAGTGGAGAGGCCAGTAAATAGGGAATACTCTATGGTCTTTGGGATGTGATCAAAGTGTAGTATATGTTCTGTCGGTCAGAAAAGGAGGAATCCTTCTTGACGAGGGGCGAGATTTTTATTTTTCCCGATCCAGAGAGCCCTCACAAAAAACGACCTTGTGTCTTACTTTGCCCTGGTGAGGAGGCAAGTAAATAGGGGCTTTAATTTCGTAATTAAATTATTTTGTGAAATAGGACTTTTTCAAAAGTGCGTGTTAGTACTTGATGCAAATAGATTAATACTAAAGAACAAATAATAATGTGTAACTAATGTGCACACAGGCACAAGTACACAGGCACACTTACGGTCGCATAATTCAATTAATATATATATATATATATATATATATATATATATATATATATATATATATATATATATATATATATATATATATATATAGTCTCGGAAGTTTCTCAACCATTAAAACTATATAAAAAAAAAAAAAATTATATATATAAAAAAAAAAACTTATAGTCTCAAGTCTTCCAGTGGAAAATCACTCATGTAAGTCAATTTATTTTTTACAGTTATTATATTAGTTAGTTTCTAACACTATTTTAAGGGATCATCAGTTGTTTACCATGAAAAACTGTTTCGGGAATTTAATATATATATATATATATATATATATATATATATATATTTAATATATATATTTTTTTAAAAGAGAGAACTCAGTAAAACTGCACATGATAATTTTCCTTTAATTGGTGAGTAAGGGAAAATATATCCACTCTAACAGTTTTCTTGGCCGGAATAAGTATTTTCAGAAAAAAACTAAAGCAGAATAGACTATATTCATGCTTATGTCAGACGGATTATTATTTGAAAATCCGGCAATATAACATAATATGTTTGATGTAGACTTGTCTGTCTGTCTGTCTGTCTGTTTCAGAGTATGTATCTGAGCATCAATTTTGAATGACTAATACCAGAGCAAAACTAAGGGCAGATTTGGAATCAGCAGGTTCCTGCAGAAGTTATTACCTAATATAACGTAAATATAATTACAGTCATGCTTATATATTTACGATCTTAATTTCCTCGCCAGTCAAAAATGACTTTGTATCACTAGGGCGAAATAAATCGTCCGTTCATTCTGATTGGCCAGTAAAATAATGAGGGAAGTTCAAATAGAAAATAAGACAAAATAGAACAGTCAAAAATAATATCAATGTGAATATTTTAGTAGGAGAGAAAGCGAAAGAGTGTTTAATTAATTAATTAATTACTCTCTCTTTCTCTCTGTCTTTGTTATGTTGTAAAGTCGGATTTTATTTTACCTCACCTCAATTTTTAGCAAACTGCCGAACACTTATTAATAATATTTTCTAACTACATAAATTTATACATAATAAAAAGTTATTAAAATAGATAAGGAAATATCGAGATTTTGTACCTGCATGTCTGTAGCAAAAACTATGCCACAATTCTCAAAATATTACTTTATATTTTCACATTTTTATTTACCGAATACTAAGAAGAATTTTATACAGGGCAAATAATTTAATATATTTGCGAGTCTATATAAATTACTATGCCATTTTACATGCATATAATACGCTTATATATTAATGAACATAATTTACCGCCAGACGGAAGTGACGTCATATCACTATGGCTAAATAAATCGCTTGTTCTGATTGGTCAGTAAAATATCGAGGGAAGTTCAAATAGATGATAGAATAATCAAGAATAATATAGATTTAAACGTTTTATTTCAATTTTATTAAGAAAGAAAGTAAAGATTTAATTTTTCAATAAAATAGCGTTGGGAAAAGAAGGGCACCCTCCATAAAACTTTTGCTTTAAATTAACCTTCATGGAGATTTCCATGCATGCAGCTAGCCAACTACCTGGATGGGATGTCACCAGTGTGGATGATGTTCTTCAACCTGCACGTTAATAAAAAGAAACTGAAGAAGAAGCAGAAGGAGGAGGATGATGATGATGATGATGATGATGATGATGATGATGATGATGATGATGATGATGATGATGATGATGATGATGATGATGATATCCATTGTCAGTTTACAGAGTAAATAAAATACTGTTTACTAAACAATATATTCTTTCCGGTAAAGAATAAAAATTTCCAGTTGACAAAGTAAGTAAAATATTTATTTTTGTTTTACTTGTTAGCAAGTTGCTGAATATCTACAAATAATATTCTCTAACTAAATAAATTTATACATCATAAAAAATTATTAAAATGAACAACAGACGCCATCCGTGCTGCACACCTTCTGACAGAGAAGCATGTCAAGAGGTCGAAACCACTGCATATTGCTTTCTTTGACCTGGAAAAGTGTTACGTAGTCGTTTATTAAAATCAGTTCCTTTTAAATCAATCGTCACTTTAGTATTCTCATATACTTTTCTCTTTTTGTATACTGACACCTGGCGTCATCATCATCGTCATCATCATCGTCATCATCATCGTCATCGTCTAGTGTCTGTAATCAAACTTTTCGTGCACAGATATTGGAATTATTATTAAGCGCAGTGAATTCTAAATGCCCTGTGATTGGATGAAAATCAGCTAATCACAGACCACTGCTTCAATCTCTGCAGAAAACCCAGGAGAGTCCCTATTTTGAAAATATCGGTCTCTTCTCTCCAGCCTTTGCTGCTGTCAACATCGCTTCTCCTCTGCTGTGGCAGGTGTGAGCGGGCACATGCTTTTTTAGCGTATATAATACGCACAAAGCCATCTTGATTTTCTGAACTATTCTTCACAGCCTTGTCCCCAGAAGGAATCCTATTACAAGACAACTGACATTTTCAGTGAGTCCGCAAAGGCACTTCTTTTGCAAGCAACAATCTCTTTCTTTCTTCTCTTTTTTATCCATATAAATATCCTTTCGTTATCTACCCACATTTTTTCTTATCTCTGTTCTTGTCTAGTCCCGTTTATATGCCACCTACTTTTCTTCCAGCGGACTACAGTCTTCATCCTTCATTCTAACGGGAAAAATCCCAACACAGAGAAGAACAAGGCGAGACCAAAGGAGAATTTAAACTAGGTCTTTATTTGAGTGAGATTTTCTCGTCATATGAATAAAAGTCACACATTCATTAAATTTGAGAGAGAGGCCAAATTGTTCTTCTTAACTTAATTCTACTTCGTTACGGGGAAACAAGGAAGGGGCAGACAAGTCGCTTTTAGGAATGAAATTCCCATTTTCCTTTTTTTTTTAATTACATCTCGATTTTACATCTGCTCACCATGCTTCCAGAAAACAGACTGACTAAAAACTTATTTCTTTTCATTCTCACGATAACGTCACGTCACTCTTCAAGGGGAACACACTGAATTTGTCACAACGCACCTGTTTGACCTTTCCTTGAACTCCAAACCTGAGTTCAGGATTGTTTATTCTTTTAGTTCGAGAGTGAACTTGTTTTTCAGATTTTCGTGTCAAGATAACTTGCACTGGTCCACCTAGATACTAAATCCATATTAGCTGATGTAATCGTTCTTCACATACATACATCTCTTATGTAAGAAAAGGCCTTCAACCATGATGTGATCTGATACACGCCTCTGACTCTATGGTGTTTCTGAGGAGCTGATTAACTGGGCCAGACTACTCTATGCTCCACTAGATCTCGAGAGTTACACTGCTTGACTACATCTGCAATGATGACATCTAGGTTCTATAGCATCGTGTGAATCGAGGGCATGATGAGGGAATAGTGGCTTAGATGGTTCAGACGAGAGCGTTGCGAAACTCGTATTTAAATTTTAAGTTGCTGGGAAGCGACTGAGAGGATGAGATAAGCAGACACCCTGCACAATGATCTCTATAAAACTGTCCTTCACCCGGACCAAGACTGTGATAGTGCCAAGTGGAAGCAAACATCCATTATTATGAACTTTGCTGTAGTTCGGGACTAACGCAAAGAAAAGGAAGTAGACTTTCATGTCACCCCTGCTGATAAATGAATTCAGCCTATGGAACTGAATATCAGTTCCTGATATTTATTTCAAAGAATGTGACATTCATTTACCTAATAAATTTATAACAGTCAACATCAATCTGTTGTCTGAGAGAAAAGATAGCGATTCTAATGTTTTTCTTATTATTTTACACACATGTACCCTGATTCTTACCTTTAAATCCGTTCGTTTTTTGTTTGTGTACTTAATGTTCATATCCTGTTTTAATGGCCAATATCGTATTGTTTTAGTTTCCATTTGCACCTACACTAGTCTAGTGCAAAGCCGCCACATTCAGTGCATGTGTTGCATAACACCTGTCTATGTTAGGTGAGAAGTGATAACTACAATCATAATCTTTATTTACTTCACTTAAATTTCATTACATAACGTTTTTTTATATTTAAATTATTAGAAAATGTTTAATTGAAGACGAATTTTTCAATAATCAATGATATATATGAATTAACTACCTTACCAAATGTTGCATATTCTGTCTCTCCCACCAACACCGCTGTCCTTAATTGACACCATGTGCTCGCCACGACGCCATATTTGTTGACGCGGCACACATAGTCTACAGAAGAGATATTACAACATAATTATGCTTTAATTTCTTTATTATGTTACGTAGTGGTAGTCGTATTGGAGTGGAAAAGTTTAGGGGTCAAAAGGGTCAGAGAGTAACACCTGGCGGAAGTTAAGGTGTTCAAGTGATTTCCATTGAGACTTCTCTCACCATCTTAGCTGGTGAGACTTGAACGAGGAAGGGCGTGTTTCATCTGCTACCCTGACAATGGGGATAGCACGTGTTAGGTGGCTGATGTGGTGAAGTCTATCTCTCTCTCTCTCTCTCTCACACACACACACAAATATTCCATCAACTAATAAAAATTGTCATCCTACACGTACCCCTTCTCTTCCCATGCTGGGCGTTATTCAATGCTACGATGCCTACATGCGTTTTAACTAGTTTCTCATTCATATTTATTGGAACACAGGTGTGTAGTAATAATATGTACAAAATACAAAGTTATATTTCTCTTGTTGGGGAGACAACTTGAAGAATTTCCTAAGTCTTAGTAAAGAAAGTTGGAAATTATCTTTGTGGTTTTGTTCTTTAGAGGAGGTTGAAGTGGCAAGATGTTCTTATTTCATTCTTGTTTTCTGTTTCTTTCTGAAAAAACCCTAAAGAGTTAGTTCATTTATTAAGAATTTTTATTTGATACGACTATTGCAATTGGCTAACTAATCACAGATCGTTTCGCATTTTCTACTATTTTACAATTGGTCAATCAATGAGAACCTTCGTTTTACACATGTAAGAGCAACCTTCAGTCAAACCAGGTTAGGTTAATCCGAGTACGTACAGCTAGTTATTATGTAAAATAATGGAAGGAAACTCGTTGAAAGATAAAGTTCATCGATATGAATTCCGGACAATTTTTACACACCTTCTTCTTCTTCTTCTTCTTCTTCTTCTTCTTCTTCTTCTTCTGTCAAAGACCCCGCCTCCTTTTCTAAAGATTGAGCATCAACTTTTTCAATAATCTTTATTTTCATAATCTGAGAAGTTTGTATTTGAGCAATTTAATTACAGACAGCCTAATATCTTATTAGAGTTTTTTTTAATACAATTATATAGCATTGCTTTTTGACAGTAGAGACATATTTTTAAAAACAAAAAAAAAACATTATTGTTCATTTTCGTTAATCCGACACAAATTTCCATTCCTTATAAAATATATAATTTATTGAAGAATAATATCTTAGAGGGTTTTTTTATACAAGGATTTAAAAATTTTCATAATTTTTATTGTAAATTGACCGTTCACTTCTGTACCACTAAACTAAAATTGCTCCAAAAAGTCAATGTGTAGTGGATTATGGATCTGTCAGTTTGAATTAGGGTTAGGGTTAGGGTTATGGGGTTGCAATCCATAGTCCATGTCTCAGATGCATACAGAAGAACAGATCAAATTATTGTTTACGTGTGAAAATGAAAAATGATGGTATTTTCAGCAATATCGTAAATATTTTAAGAGCGTATTATTGGAACCCTGCACCCTGTGAGAATAGACTTCTGTCGGTCAGGGTTCACGATGAGTAGCATCTCGACATCTGTAACTGTAGAGGTCGATGCGTGAGTGGCAGTCTCTGTTGCAGAAGTCGCATGTGTGTTCTATCTCTGGTCTGCTAGAGTAGTCACTTTGCTTTCTGCGGGCCCACTTCTCCATGGTGACTTGTGTTAGCTTATCATCCGCTGACTTGAGTTGTTTGGTCAAGGTTCCTCTCCATTTGTATCGGTTGACTGTCAGGTTCTCCCAGAACTCTGTGTTGATGTCCACAGCCTCCATATCGCACTTCACGACATCACGGTCCATAGCTGTGGATGCCTGCTGATCTCATTCCAACGGCCAGCTCTCCATACAAGAGATCTTTGGGGAAGAGACCATCTTGCATACAGTGGACGTGTCCAAGCCAACATAGTCAGCACTGTCTAAGAAAACGAAAAATTGGTAACAATTATTCTGAATTGCAATATATTTTTTATCTTATGAGTTTTTTTTTATTAGAGCACCTTCTTCCGGGAGAAATGGCTTGTTTGACCTTTTTGGTCTTTCATAGGATTGGTCTGCCAATTTCTTGAGAGATAATGATAGGGTTTGGATTATTTGGATTATTCAGGCTACTGTTCTCATATTGGATGCTATTCTCAAAACGTTTCGACCGATGTAACCTCCAACCTTCTTCAAGTGTATCTTGTCAAACTCGGGAATCTTTATGTCGATATCAGCAATAAACATCTATTTATTGAGCTCATGCGGGACCCATTTAACAAGATTTTTCATCTTATTAATTTGCTTCAAATGTTCAGGCACCGTTGACATCAAGTGTTTTAGACATTTCTCTCACACTTTCATATAAGTTTTGTTAAAAAATTGCATTCAAAAGTTCATTAACAAGAGTGCATGACCGTCCTCTACTATCATCATGATCTTCAAGGCTTCATTACCACTACAACATTTCTAGAACCACTTTTATACTGTCTGATCACTTGTGGGGCCTTCTCTCGATGCACAGTTGATATGTGCGACTCTTTCGTATGCATTATCACCTAGTTTGAACTCATGCAAGAAAAATATATGCATTTTTTCGTTTTTCATCTTCGTTATGAAAGGCTTATACGCCTCTAAATTGTATACTGCTACAAATTTGCTTCTATTAATGAGTCACCACTTGTCAAGGCCAAAAGCCACTTGAGGATAAGATGGGTGGATTATCAGATGAGAGAACCGAAAATGATGAATGGCATGAACAAAATTTGATTATTTATAAGGACGGTTTACGACAGGTATGTGGTGACATTAGATTTGAAGATAACCATGTTGCCGTCTGCATGGAAACAATTCCATGGCAATGTGTTCCACAGAAAGAAACTTTGTTCATGGAAATTATGCCTGACGCTGGCCACATGAAGGAAGAAAGGAAAGTTTTTGTCCATTGTGGTAGATAGGCGAGTTCTTGCTGCGAACGTCTAACAAGGAGGAACAAGAAATTGAAGCTCAGTCGAGCACTCCTTGAAATTCATTAAAGGGTACATGTCAATTATTAAGTATTTCAACTTTTTATATCAAACTCAGCAAAATAGTAGCCTAAATTAGCTGTTAAAAAGTGAGTTGAATAATCAGCCAGTATTTTCCGAGCAATCTAATAACGTTTTTTCTGAGTGGGAAAAATTTCAAATGACTCTCGTATATCCTTTATTTTAGTTCCACTAGTATGCATAATTTAATTTAAGTGAAAATTTTTAGTTCCACTAGTATGCATAATTTAATTTAAGTGAACATTTTTAGTTCCACTAGTATGCATAATTTAATTTAAGTGAACATTTTTAGTTCCACTAGTATGCATAATTTAAGTGAACATTTTTTGTTCCATTAGTATGCATAATTTAATTTAAGTGAACATTTTTACTTCCACTAGTATGCATAATTTAATTTAAGTGAACATTTTTTGTTCCATTAGTATGCATAATTTAATTTAAGTGAACATTTTTAGTTCCACTAGTATGCATAATTTAATTTAAGTGAACATTTATAGTTCCACTAGTATGCATAATTTAATTTAAGTGAACATTTTTAGTTCCACTAGTATGCATAATTTAATTTAAGTGAACATTTTTAGTTCCACTAGTATGCATAATTTAATTTAAGTGAACATTTTTTGTTCCATTGGTATGCATAATTTAATTTAAGTGAACATTTTTAGTTCCACTAGTATGCATAATTTAATTTAAGTGAACATTTTTAGTTCCACTAGTATGCATAATTTAATTCAAGTGAAAAGTTTTAGTTCCACTAGTATGCATAATTTAATTTAAGTGAAAATTTTTAGTTCCACTAGTATGCATAATTTAATTTAAGTGAACATTTTTAGTTCCACTAATATGCATAATTTAATTTAAGTGAACATTTTTAGTTCCACTAGTATGCATAATTTAATTTAAGTGAACATTTTTTGTTCCACTAGTATGCATAATTTAATTTAAGTGAAAATTTTTAGTTCCACTAGTATGCATAATTTAATTTAAGTGAACATTTTTAGTTCCACTAGTATGCATAATTTAATTTAAGTGAACATTTTTAGTTTCACTAGTATGCATAATTTAATTTAAGTGAACATTTTTAGTTCCACTAGTATGCATAATTTAATTGAAGTGAACATTTTTAGTTCCACTAGTATGCATAATTTAATTCAAGTGAACATTTTTTGTTCCATTAGTATGCATATATTTAATTCAAATGAAAATTTGCAAAATGAAATTCACATATTACAGAAGAGTTGTATTCGTTTCGTTTTCAGGTCATCCACACTTAGCCGTTTAAGTGCGTGTTTAAAGAAGAATAACATTTGAAATATGCAGAACAAGAGATTTCTACATCATAGTATCGGTTTAATGTACAATTTAAGAAATAATAAAGCACCCACATATCTATTGAATTGTATTGCGACTCGTCATGAAATCTAAAAATATTTCACTAGAAATAGAAGGCAAATTGATCCCCTTTTGCAAAAACTAATGTATGTCTTTTTTGTCTTGATATGCAAGCAGTTCAATGAAATTTCAAATGAAATGGTTGCTTTGTACACATTTAAAAATATAATAGGGAATATTTACTAGATTTGTATTTATTAATAATTATTAAAGTATTTCGTCGTCTGGTAGTTGTCAATTTCATTTCTGTTCATTTTGATCCCTTCTATATGTATGTGATTTTTTTTATCTATTGATTTATCCTGAATCACAATTGTAGTTGTTTCTGGTGGAGTTTATTTTTGCTTTTTATAATTGGATTTTAATGGATATATATGTATATGTGTAAAATAATGATGCAGACATGTCGAGTAATAACGCATAAGACATCATGGGGAGGATAAGGGCATGATCCCACAATAATGAAGAAAAGCCGAAGACTAGATAGATTGTCAATTAGGCTAAAAGAACAACAGAAATGAATCGGTGATCTTTAAACGAGGTCAGGTGTGTGAGGTCGACGAGTTCATTTCGGAGTATGACGTTTAAAAAAAAAAACGACTCGGTAACCTTTAAAAGAGTTCAGTCGCCAATTGAGTTATCCCCCTTTGCAAATTGGCTGTTTGGAGTCTCTAACTGCTAGATGGCTCTGGTTGGGAGTCAATTTTCATAGGGGGTGGATTGATCAGTATAAGAACTGTACCCTTTGGATTGAAGAGGTGTGTTGCTCAGTGAACAGGGTGAAGTGCAGAGAGAAAGAGGTGAAGTTGGCAGTTGGTGGAGCATCAGACTTTTATTTTTCAAGAAGCTTTCTTTTACGGATAGACCAAAAGGTACACGAGGCCAGAAGAAGAAGGCACCTGGAGTGCAAAGTCAGAAATTAAAACGGTGGTTTTAAACGAAGGAAGAAGAAGCGCTTACATATCAGAGATCGAGTTTGGAGGATATAGAGAAAAACTTGTCATGGGTCAGCCCCGAAGAGAGGTACCCCCACCACGGTCGAACTGCCGTAAACAACTGGCATGAGGATCACAAGCCTTCCCTAGATTCCGAGGGCAGACTGCTACAGAACGTATTGTCGTGTTTCCCTCTAGGTTGCAAGGTAAATCACTCTGTCTTGTTTTCGTGAAAATAACTTACGTTGAGTAGAATCGAAAATCAACCGCCGTCAAGGTAAAGAAAGAGGTTTCTTCGTAAGACAAGGGAAAGAACAATAATGCCAAAAGACTTTTGCTAACAAAGAAACATTTAATTATATATATGTGTATACCTAACTTACACCAGCTGGTCGTGAAGAATAGAGAAACAGAGTTTCTCAAGCACGTCCTTGTCTCTACCGTTGTGTTTTGTTTGATTCTACCGGGTACCCCGACGGAACGGGTATTGCAACATATGTATATCTCTTACTTTAAAAAATGTTTACTTTAGTGTAAGTTCTCAGAAATCAAGGGGTCAATTTCCTGGAGCTAATACCTGAATTCTATATGAGATACATCGACATCCGAATGTTTAATCAAGAGTCACAGTACTCTCCTCACCTTTCCAGTATTATTAGTATTGACTTTCTTCATGTTTCAGATTCTTTTCAGTTCTCTGGCAAGTTCCGTGCATTTGCTTCGTTTTTCTGTTTCCTTGATCTTTACTCTGTGAACGGCAAAATCTACGGTATTTGTCTGTACCGCTTTTCTGCATGTTCAAACTTCAGTATTTTACATAGTTCCGAGTGTACTGCCTTCCCCACATAGTCGTGTCTGTTGTATTCTTTTTGGGAAAGTTTGCTGCATTCACTTATTATGTGATTTACCGTTGTTGTTGTTGTTATTGTTGTTGTTATTATTATTATTATTATTATAATAATAATAATAATAATAATAATAATAATACTGTCGCTCTTTATTTCTGCTGGTCTGTGACTGAAGTGGCCAATTAAAATTTCCCATTTCTTTTTTTTCTTTCTTTTTAATGTTTTAGCCATGAAAGTATGTCTATGGCTTTTAAAAGTGTAAGTTTCAGTTGGTAGATGAAAAGTCACTAACCTGTTTGTGTGGTTCAATGGTTAGGTGCTATGAACTCAGTGATCACAAAGTCTGTTTCCTCTCATTCCTGTGATCAGCATACAACCAGTCAAGGATCCTTTCTCGACAATCAGTCTGAGAGAGACTAGGCCATTGTGACAGCGGTGGCTTTTTTTCTGTTGGACTATATTTGTTCTGTCCAGCTCTAAGAGGTCCAACCTCCCAGGCCTTACCTTATCACTTTGGGAAGAGTTAGTTTATAGCCAACTGCTTGAAGCGCCTTCACCGGGGAATGCCGACGGGGATGCTTAGGCAATTTTTAAGGGGCCAGAATGCCCCACCTCTTGGCGACCTCTAATACAGCGGTCGCCAACCAATGGTCCACGGATCACTCAACCAGTGGTCCACTGATCACTCAACCAATGGTCCACAGATCACTCAACCAGTGGTCCACAGATCACTCAACCAGTGGTCCACAGATCACTCAACCAGTGGTCCACTGATTGTCTGCAATATTTTTGATGATCCGCAAAAAGAATTGGGACATAATTTCAATTTTTAAAAAGCTTCAGATTTAAAAACTGACGAGTGACAAAACGTATTTATGTTCAAGACCTTACAGCTCTCCATTTTGCATTGATGTCATTGGAGACAAAAATCCACAAACTGATTTTCAAACAAACATGAACAAATGTCACAGTAAAATGTGCATTTATTTTATTACACTCCAGCGCCAAATTGTGGTCTCCGCGGGCATCCACAAAAGATGTATCACCTTCGCTTTTGACTTAATAGATGAAAGGCAGCATTCTCTGTACGTGTTTCTGTTTCGTGTAAAAACATGCCAGAGGAGATCGTGACGATGAATACCATATCCAGATTTCTGCCCATCCCACCTAATGTTTCTGGTCCTCTCTTGGTGGCAATTATCGTCGATCTATTTAAACCTTAGCCTCGAATGACCCACGGGCCATGATAAGCGGTGACCCATTAATAACAAAACAAATCTTCCTCTTTTGGGGGAAGCCAGCTCAACCTGACAACTCCCAAACCAAATTTAATTTTTAAAATCTGTTTTTGATTTAATAAGAATGAAGCAAGGCAGAAGTAAAAAACAAACAAACAAACAATTCATCTAAATTACAAATAAACTCTGGCTTTACTTTATAAAGAAAAGAATGAGAAAACATAATTGTAAGGACGATAAATAAAAGCAAATAAGGAACGTTAACTAAAATAATATGAGTTATGCCCCTTGGAATAACAGGTAACTGAGTTTTCTTTTTAGGTAAATGATTAATAATGTTTCTATATTACAAACTGCCAGATCGGAATATGTATATTTTATAATAAATTCTAAGTACATTATAAATATATAATAAATAAGTACATTACTATATTGCCAATCACATGGTACAAATAAAAATTGATTAGTTAGAATCAAAGTTTAGTTGTCGACTTAAATGTTATTTAGGTCTATTTTTTAATCCGGTTAACTTTAATTTATATATTAGATAAGGAATCCAAGTTTTCAAATTTGACATCATAGCAAGTCGATATTTGGAGACGAAATTTAAGTTTGTGACAGATTAAAGCACATGTGCAGCAATGTTTTTTGTTTTTGGTTTAATATGTTTTTACTATAAAATTAACGTTTATAATTGCAGAATCCATGCTGGGAAATGGTTTATGGCAGGGCTGCCAGGCGTCACTCAGTGCCCTGATTTTTGTCAATAACATAGATTAAAGAAAAACGTAAAACTAAACAATCTGCTTAATATTATGATTTGAAATGTTTAAGTTCATTTTGGAACAAAATTAGAGTAAAAATAATTAGTCTCAGGTGAGGTTTGAACTCAAAACCTTTGTCTGTAAGTATGGCAGTCTAACTGATTGCTCTGCCGAAGGGAGTATAATTGGTGCTGCTAGCAACTCCATCAATGGGAACGGCTGCTTAGAGTCCTTTCTCCCCTCTCTCACTCTTTACTTTCTCTTCTCCCCTCTCCCTCTCCCTCTCTTTATAGTCGAATGCAGGTCAGTGAAAAGCAACAAAACAAAGCAGAGAGAGAAAGCGAAAAGGACAAATCAACACTTTCCTTTCCCTTCCTCCTTCACAGTGAATCTGTAAAGATTTGTCTTATTACGTTTTTTCCCAGTGTACATGAGGACGGTGGAAGTAGATAGATATGAGAGGGTAAAATCTCCTCCCCTTCCTCTATTTATGGCTAATTAAAAATAAGAAATCGATTAGGATTAAATATTAAAATCGATTAGAAATACAATCCCTATTTTTGAACAATACAGACCAATATTTACCTTATATGACTGACAAAATAGATTTTATTATTATGTAGTTTATAGTAAAAAAAGATCACAAAGATACGGGGAAAAATCGTCTTTATTTTATGAGATGAGGAATACAAGTTTTAAAATTTAACATCATAGCGATTTCAAAAAGAATTAATGTTTAACAGGATGTAAGTTTAGGCCAGATTGATGCTTTAACGTTTTTTCTAATGTTGTTACTCTTAAAATCAACTCTAAATATTTTTTCTAGAAAAATTTTACATAAAGGAGCAAAAATAAAAAACAAATGATGCTTCCAAAGCTTTGCTGAAACCATCCTTTCCATGGAGGGAGGAAGAGGGGGGTCCAGTAGTCTTATGGACCATTCTTACCCAAGTCGATTGTTGGAAGGTACTGATATACGTTTTTTACCTATAAGCACATAGCAGAAATGTCAAAACAATTTGTGTTGATTTCAAGCGTTGGTTTCATCATTCTGGTTTCATGAAGCTGATTACAAATGGACACTCCAAGTCACAGGTAGAATGCACGCGGTGCACACATTTTGATTTATTTTTATAGTCGCAGATATAAAAAGATATATTTTATCATGGTCAATGAAAAGTTATAGATTTATTAATAACTAGAAGTTATAATTTAATTTTTATAATATTCATTCATTTATTTATTTATTTAAATAAATATATTTATTATGTATTATACTAAAAATAGTATCAGCAATGAATACACATTCAGGATTAAGACCTCGAAAATTTTATTTTTTGTCTACCCTAACTTTTGAAATACTGAAATGATGTTTCTGCATTATGTAATTACATATAAGATAACCTGTGACCCGTTGGCTCAGTATTTTTATATTATTAAATATTTATGAAAACCTTTTGGAATTTCCAAATGTTTATGAAACTCTCTTGTGATGATAAAAAGAGGGGGGAAAGTGAGAGGATATATTATAATATATCCTCTCACTTTCTCTCCTCTTTTAATCTTCCAACCCCTCTCTCTTCTTTCTCTCTCTTCCACCCTTGTCTACCTTAACTTTTGAAATGCGGAAATGAGTAGGTTAGTTGTTGGGTTTTACGGAATGTTACCCATCATTTCATGCTGAAACCGTACATATCTTTTGTATACGATTTGCAGATTAATTTACTTTGTAGACATATATTTTGTAAACAAGTACTCTGTAAACACAATAGATTCTATTTAACCCATAGATACGACCCTGACAGGTACTACCACACCGGGTAAGAGTGGACCTGGGAGTAGTGGTAACTTAAGGATGACTCTACACTCTTCAAAGCTCTCAAATTCGGGCCTCAACACTGGATGCAATTTTGTGTCATACTCAGAATGGTTGAAGGGAGGGAAGGGGGTTTGAGTAGTTGATAGGGTTGGGAAATGGGGTAGGCAGAAAAAAAAGGACGAAATATCTGGGAAAGATGGATTTTGTAGGTGGGTAGAGATGAACACTTTGTCCAAGGGTGACAGAAGCAGTTTAGTGTCGTGCACGGTGAAATTCTATTTCACCCATAGATGGGACTCTGGCAGGTACTCAATCAAAATGGACCTGGCAGTAATTGTAACCCAAAGCTCCCAAGTTGGGGCCTCACCATTAATGCACTTTAAGGCCATACCCAGAACCCTTCAGGAGAGAATGGGTTAATTTTGCATCTTTTTCCTTGTCTTTGGCATACCCTACCTGTGTGTAATATTTCTGTCTGTCTTTGTGGGGAGATAAATAAATAGTTCCTATTTATTTATCTCCCCACGAAGGCAAAGTTAAACACAAGCTCGGTTTTTAATGTTGGTATATCTAGCTCCCCCAAAAGTGGCACTTTATTTTTTTATTTTTTATTTTTTTATTTCTTTATTTTTTAATTTTTTTAATTTTTAATTTTTTAATTTTTTAATTTTTTTATTTCTTTATTTTTTAATTTTTTTAATTTTTTAAAGTTTCAGTCGAGAATGATTTCTCCTGTTCCATCTAAAAAAGGAAGATGGATTCTGCTACATTAGAGGACAGAACAGATACTACACTTTCCCTCTGCAGTCTCTCAGTTTCTTTTCCTTCTTTGTCTCTTATGTTTTGCGGACGTTATCTAGATTTGTTTTCCAGTTTTGTTCTCCCAGAGGTTTAGACACTTCGGTATTTATATAATTCAGTCGGCTCCTGGGAACTTGATTTCTAACCTGTTCCTTTTAAGTGGGAACTTTTCTAATTAGTCTGCAAATGATCTCTTTTGTTATACCTGGTCACGTGTGTGGGGGGAGTTACAACATAAAACAATAAACTGAATTAGTTCCCAGAAGGCCCTCTACCAGAACGGAGAAGAGAAAAGAAAGAAGATGGGACAGAAAAACAATCACACTGGTAACAGTTGTGTTTTGATTCAGAGCGAACCCCCCCCCCTCCTGTAAGACCTGACCCTAACTATCGGTGAAATAAACCCAATTTTCCTTTTAATAAGAGTGTTGTCTCTATTTACTTGCCTCCCTACGAGGGCAGAGTTAGACACAAGGTCGGTTTTTAATGCAAGGAAAATCCAGCGCTCTAAAAAAGGGCACTCTGGATTGGGACAAAAATTCAGATTGTCTTAGTCTAGAAGGATTTCTTCTTCTTCACTGACTGAGGACAGAAAACATGAAGTGTAGCATCAGAACAGATACAACACTTTACTTCCATATTTTATTTCGGTACTCCACGGAGCCAGCCTTAATAAGATTGGATGAGTATATTGTAGAGTGGATGGTGTCTGTTGAGAGTGTCAAGACAGGAGATAGCCATTTTGCTGAACGTTCAGCATCATTTGTGTCTGTACGACCGCATTTAAAGTCAGTATACCATCTCTTAACCGTTGTTTTCGACGGAACAGAGTCCAAATAACACTTATCAAACCATTGCTTTGCTTAAACAGTATTTTTTTCCCATCAGAAAGCAATGTTTTATCAACACACTAAATTCAGATTTTTCCATTGTTTTAAAAATTTGCAACAGTAGCTTCACTTAAATAACTATAATTTGTATATTAATAATCCGTTTGGGCTCAAATTTTGACTCATGCCATTTGAAGGTTAGTACTTTATAAAAATCATATTGATTTTTTTTATTAGTGGCGCCATTAGTGTCATGCTCAGAGCTTATTGAGTGATGTGTTAGATATGAAATCGACGAAATCGATTAGAATTTTCTTTTTTTCATGCAAAAAATACAGACTGAACATGTATGTAATTGACTGGCTAGTCAGAATCAAATATCGATTTGTCAGCTGCATTGCTATATGACGATTTTTCTTTCCTCTTCAAAAAGTATCAAATTTACTCCGAACACCCTTTATTTATATAAATGTTTCTGTTTTGCTAATACGTCGTATTTCCTCCTTTCCTAATGAAAGTCTATTCATATTTCATTATAGAGCGAGTCTTGTAATTCATACCTAGACACATTCCAATAGTATTGCTTTTTAACAGATACATGTTTTTGATCGACTGTGAGCAAATGCAGCACCCACTTTGAACACAGCTTTCTCATTGATAAATGTTCATGCAAAATGGTTTATACACTACCAAGCTCAGGACTTATTGAGTGGTAAGTTATTTCATTATAGAGTGAGTCTTGTAATTGATACCAGACACATTCCTATAGCATTGCGTTTACACAGATACATAGTGGGCTCAATTTAGCAACTCCCATGTGAATAACACCATTAAAAAACTTTCGCATATTCAGTTTTTTATCTTAACATTTTATGGTTGCGGCAATTCTTTTTTATTCTTTTTATTTTTTATTTTTTTTTTTTTTTAGCACTATTAACGGTGGGAACAAGTCACGCAAATATTGAATTAACCACACAGGCAATCATCTTATTTAACATTTTCGAATTGTTATGACGTTTTGCTCCGCTTGCTATTGTCATATTGCTAATTTTAGATGTAGTAATTAGCTCTTCATCAAAGAAACACAGGAATTCATATATAATGTCAACAATGATGCAGATTTCAAAAGTAAAACACAAGGTCGTTATACTTACATGCATGACCCCCACCCCCCAAAAAAACATGCCCCCCTATGGAAACGTTAATAAAATTCACAATCTTTTCTGCAATCCAACCATATTTGGTACACATAAATTCCAATCTATGTTTGACTTGTCCACCAAGTTTTGTTTATGAATGTCCAACAGTTTTAGTTTTATGGTCGTTCAATGATATGTGAGGACACTTTGGTGATCGTCTCATCGGTACGATTTGTTATCCTGAATGGACCTTACCCTCCGCCCCCGATTTTCTATCTGTGATTTTAATATCCGAACCCGATGTTATATCTGAAACTGATTCCAAAATATTGTCTAGGGTTTCTTTTATTATTATTAAAGAAAGTTTTTTAAAATTCTAATTTCTATCAGAATGCATAAAAAAATAAGGTTTCTATTAAATGTAGGTGACCCCCCCCCCTCCCTAATGCAACTAATGGAATCGTTAATAAAATTCACAAGCCTTTTTTTTTTATCGCCATTTAGTGATATGGGGGTGGGGACACTTTGGGGATCTTCTTATCAGTATCAGGTGTGATCCTGAATGGGCTTCATGCTCAGCAGACGTTAACTGCCAGATTTTTATCTGTGGGATTATATCAAAGATAATGTCTATCAAAACCGTCCCCAGATTCTTCCTGAAGTGAAGAGGGTCATCACAGCCGAAATCAGGGCAGTGCCAAGAAAGGAGGCGTGTGTCTGAGTTATTAATAATTGTGCATTCCTATATGCTCATCATTGAACAGCAATGAAAGAATGTTGGAGATTCGTGACTGAATCTTGGTGGGCATGCCACAAATAGTCTGAAGTTAATCTGTACTAAATATGGTTGGATTGCAGAAAGGATTGTAAATTTTATCAACGATTTCAGGAACGGCAAATTTTTCTTGGGGTGGGGGCTACCCTGTACACGAATATAAAGTTGTTGTTTTTTATCACAAACGCTGGTTGACGCGAGTGATGTCAACATTTTGTAAATTTTCTGCTTTTAAGATCTTTTCCCAGTTTCTTGATACAACAAGGTCACATGAGTAAAAATAATTTTTCTTTTAAGAAAATGAACAAATGAAACATAATACTTGACCTTTGCTTTTAAACTTTAATTCGAGCCACAAATTACTTTCTATTCGACAGTTTAAAAGGTTTCAAATATACTCTCAAATTTCGAAGTATTACGAGAGTAGGTATGGCCAAAATTATTGACAAATAACGATATAGCTAAATTTTAATCTTTTTTGAAAACTCTGGCTGTATCCTGAGCACCACTCATAGACTTTTCTCATTGTGTTTAACCCTTAAATGCTTTATTTTTTATATTGGTTTGAAATAATTTTATCAAGTGAAAAACGTTTCATAGGAGTAATATAAAGTAGTATAAATGATTTTTGGAGAAAAAAAAATTATTGAACAAAAATAAATGATTTTGCAAATATGCAACAAATGGCATAAAATGTTACATGTATAACAAAACACTACAATATATGCATCTAAATAATCATAATACGCTAGAGAATTATACAATAATTTTTACTTACCATTATAATGACCAGATTTAAAAGTTTAGGCCTGTGAATTAGGGAGATGACACACCAATAACACTCGCCTGGGACATTGAAGATACTGATTACCTATTTAGCGGGTGTGCTGATGCAACATCATACTAATACTTACTCACACTTACCAACAGGCTCGTTGCAGATGTGAAACAAGTTGCAGTTTGACACATTTTTGTTGAATATTATATCAAATAGGCATTTTGGTGGAATGTGTCATATTTGAAACAAAAAACATTTAAGGGTTAAGAATAAGGTAAAAATAGGACAAAACTCTTAAATCAAAGGACAAAGAAAATAGATTTAATTGTAACAAAATAAAACGAACTGGGAAACAGAGAAATTACACAAATAATAACATTTTTTATTCAACACAAATTTCAATAAATACATTTCCCATCTCGTTATGAAGTGGTTTGTGATTGGTAAGACACAAATATAAAGAAATAATTGGATGAAAACGATTTTATAGAGATCAACAATATAAATGATCTATTTAATAATTTTACAACTAGGAATTAATATGAAATGGGAAGGATTTAATTATCACTGAGCTGATCTTAGTAAGCGTCATCCATTTTGAAATTTCCTGTTCTGTTGTCGTCTGATCAGAATCAAGGTCGGATAACTCTGCTTCAAAAATGTCCTTTTGGGCAAAGGATCTATCTTTTGGGTACAAAGTTATTTCCCTTTAAATAGTAAAATATTCAATTTCCCTTTAAATAGAAAATATTTAAAAATATTATTAAGTGGTATGTAGCGACCTAACAAGTCTAAAATTGCACAAAGTGCTTTCCGCAATAGAAATTATGAATGTTATATCCACATATTTTGCCCCATAAAGCATAAAAAAGGAACAGGGTACTTGTTGGCACACGTTCCCCTACGCATAAAGAAAAAGGGTGCAGACGGGCAACACCATGTCAAAAGGGATCAACAGGAAGTTCGACAGACAGGCTTTCATAATTCAGCCCACGTATTTGCGGGGCAGAGGATTCAATCAATCAAATGGGAGAATACTGTTGCTATGCAGAGGAGAGCGGGAAAATCGAGGCGAGAAGAAACTCAGGGAGAAGGTCGTCGAGCAGTGTTGAGAGCGGACGTCTAGGAGATTGGCAGCTCACCCAGCTGTCATATCAAAGAATTTATCCCTGCACACAAAATCAAAAATAGGAAAAGTGGAATTCGAAAATTAACAGCTAAGAAATACAGCAACGTTTAATACTGCTGTCTACCGGACACCAAAAGAAAAAACCTGGTCCAACAAAATTGACTACGACAGACCAGTCAATCATATTACCTCTCCGAAGTCTAGATTACGTATATCTCGGGACCCTAAAAACAGTTCGTTAAGAACGGACCACAGAATCTAAAATTCTGTTAAAATATCCTTCCCTCCGCCGTCAAACCAAAAAAGTATGTGTTTACGACATAAGGACAAAAAACAAAAAAATACCATATAAATTCATCCTAAAATTGAACTTTCATATTGTTATATATTGTCGTGTTAAATGATCTTATTCCATCGTTCCCCGCGATTTTAACACATTTACCTTCATATCTCGATCTCCCGTGGGATGGAGAAGGACTTCTCATTTGTTTTCCACGAATTACGTAAGGAAAAAGACTTTCCCATTTTCATAAAGGCTATAAGCCTTCTTAATTGCTATATTTGGACTTTTAATTCTTATCCTGACTGATCAACTTTCCCGGAATAACTAAAACCAGCCTCTTATAAAGAACTCCGTTTGTGCGGAAAGAATATTAGTTGATCTTTTGAAATAAATAAACACTTGTTATGTATTGTTAATTTGTCTTGGTTGTTTTATACAAATATATGATTATAATTTGTGATACGATGTGTTATTCATTTTTATGGAGTACGGGTTGTTTTCCTTTCATCGGGTTTTCAACGTTTTCACATTCTTACATTCGTGGCTGAATTACGTATATGTAACGTTCAGTGTCCTACTACCACAATTATAACATGAACTTGAAGTAACAACTTTCCTGTAACCAAACCTTTTTGATTCTTGTACCTTTATGACCTAATAAAACCGGCTATTTGTTATTTACAACTTTTATTCCTGCCTTTGTCATCTCTCTTTGCCATCGCCATATCTGTCTTGTTAACCACCTTTCATTCAGAATGTCTGTGTTCATAATTGCTGAGGATACACGTTGTTGGCATCATTCTGGCAAAGAGGAACTGTCTCACAGATTTTCTTTTGTCAGAATAAGGTATGGTCCTTTTCAGCCTCCCAGGATTTACCTTCTATGTTTGGGAAAGGGTTGGTTTATTGCCAATCACCTGAGGTGATCCTACCGAGGAATGCTGACGGCGCTGATCAGGCTAGTTTTGTGGAGCCAGAGTGCACCCCCACTTCCTTTTTGTGCGCTGGCTTTTCCTATGTGCCACCTTCCAGTCTTGTACAACATCTTCCACCATATTTAACTTTGATGCTTCTTGAGTTCAACCCCAATATGTAAACAGTTGTCGCCATTCTTAACATGGGAAGGGGAGGGCTTTGTTAACTATTAGTAGATTTATCTCCCCTTTAATTGGCACTCCTTAAAAAGTTCCTTTTTACATATTAACTTCTGTCAAATAAATCGTAAGACCCATCACTGTCATCAGCCCTCCCCGCAACACACTAAAATGCAAATCAGCATGGAATAATGAGATTTCTCTATTTCAAAGTCAATTTAAGAATAATACAATGAGAATGCTCTGACGCTAATATTTCCATAGAAATCCAATAAAAACTAGCCAAGCCACACAACAACTTTGTGCAAAAAAAAAGGTGATAACTCTGGCTGTATCCTGAGCACTACTTATAAACTGTAAACAAAATAAAGTCTTATATTAAAAGGAAGGAGAAAGTAGATTTATTAGGAAAAATCCTTCTTGACTGAGGCAATTTTAATTTTTATTCAAATCAGAGTGCCTCTTTATGGGAGCTGGATATCCCCCTACATAAAAATGCACCCTTGTGTCTAACTTTTCCATCATGGGGGAGGGCTAGTAAATAAGGACAAAAATATTGACTCCTAATAAAAATTTTATTAAACACACATTTCAATAAATTAAGTTCCAATTCTGAAATTGTAGAAAGTGGTGTGTGCAGAAGAAAATTTCTACTTGAACATTTAACGAATACAATGAAAAATCTAAAAAAAAAATGGCAGTCTTGAATTTTTGCTTTCCAAAGGCTTTCGTGCTGACAGAAATATCTGATACCTTATTTTGGTGATTGTGCAAAAAACGATTGAAAAAAACAAATATTCGTTTCTTTACTTGATGTGAAGGTTTTGCTGTCACATGTTTAACAACTGAAAAATCGAAAATCAAACAAAACTACAATTAATAACTGTCAACGATCGATCACATATTCAATTTTCGACCGATCTGTATATTTTTTACTTACTGAAACGGTTTTTAACTTCTTATTTATTTCAAAATATTTTGAACTATACCAAACCATTCGACCTCACGTGGTCATCTATCTTGTTTTTACAAGCCTTCTAGGCTGCGATACAAAATCTGAAAAACAACAATTAAAAAAAGTTCCCAAACGGTAAAAGTTATTTGTTGTAAATTTATATTTCATCCCTTTATTTCTTGCATAATCGCCCGTTTTTTGTGTTTTTTGTTTTACTATGAAGACTTTGTTGCTTACAAAAATGCCCATTTTCTTTGCTCAGACTGCAAATATTTTATTAACTTTTTGACGTCCTTTTTTTAAGTTTGTGTCGATCATACTTAAAAAAAAAAACTTTTATTCACCCCAAACAAGAACTATTGTCACTGAGACGTAAGGGGCTACTGTGAATTAGAGGCCATACTTACAGAGACATCCTAAATAGGGAGTTGAGCAGCGAGATGTCTTTTCACATTAGACTTAAATTTCTGCATGTTAGTACAGTCAGCGAAGCAAGGAACAGGGAGGGGATTCCAAAGGCTAGCAGTTTGAGGGAAGAAAGTATTAAAGTAGAAAGCTTTCCGGCATCTGAGGACCTTTACAGTTAAGGGGTGGGATTTGCTGCTTGTCGAGAGGGCACAAGTGTCGAAAGTTCATTGGAGCACATTCCATTGAAGTACTTGTAAAACAAGCACAGAAATGCAACATTGCGGCGATGAGACAGGGGTTGATGCTTGGTTGACAGTGCGGGACCTATTAGATTTGAGACTCTTTTTGGACCCTGTCTAATAAGGAGACACTAGTGGTTGGTGCTCCAAGCCCAGATGTGGCAGCAATACTTCATGCATGGGTGAATGGTGACTTTGTAGAGTTACAGGATACTAGCAGGTGTGAGACGTCTTCTAGTGCAGTAGACGGAGCCCACCTTCTTTGCAGCAGCCTTGGCAGCATCTTCTATGTATTTGTTCCAATTCTTGTTGCCCGTATTGCTAGGCCGAGGAGTTTGAATGATGGACTCTTAGGTAGGGTGCTATTAGCCATGGCAATTGGTGGTTGAAAAAATTTCTTATAATTGTTAAAGGAAAGGAGCTTTGTCTTAGTAGGATTAAATGTTACCATTCATTCATTTCACTACAGACTGGAGGTCATTTTCTAAAGATTCTGACATTGCCTTGGATATGTGTGAGTTCTTTTTGCCCACATGTCCAGAATAGAGTGTGATGTCATCAGCAAATATACTCATCTCTTGCACAACTTCATCAGGGAGATCGTTTCTGAATATCAGGAATAATAAAGGTCTAAGTATCGACACCTGAAGCACACCTGCATTAATGTCATATTGTTTGGATGTACGGCCATCGAGGACAACCTTATTATATTAAATATTTGTCCAGTAATACCGCACGATTTAATTTTCATGAGAAGACCTTGTCAAAGGCCTTGGATATATCAAGGGCTAACCTGTCTTGTTTAGTGCATGGTATATGCGTTCAGAGATGATTCTTAGGAGAATGGGTTTGCCTAAATCCATACTGTCGGTCAAAAAGAAGTTTAGCATTTACAAGGTGGTGGACTATCGCTAGATTGATTAATGATTCAAAGATTTTAACAAAGAGAGGGAGGAGACTAACACTTGTACAACAGAGGAAATTTTCCAGCTATCTGAGAAGCAAGATTCGGCAAGGCATTTGACTTTGGAGAGTTTGGAGAGAACAGTAGAGCATCTCTATATCAATATAGCTTTGGGGGTGTTTAGGTATATTTTAACGTGACTTGATTAAGTTTACTTGTTGAAAGTGTTTTACACCTTTTTCTCCCTCGGTGAAGACGATTCTAAGATTTCTTAGCACTTCTGCAGTCATCTGTCATCAGTCATCTGTTTATCTGTTCTCTGTCTGTTCTCTGTCTGAGGAATCCTGCCAAAATACAATAACAGACAATATTCTCTTGACAAATTGAACAAATTCTCAGACTTTTATGAGGAATTTAAAACCATGTATATACACCTTTTTAGCATTTTCTCTGGAGATTAAAACCTAAAATCTATGAAAAAATAAAAATAGATGAAATTGATTAAAACATTGAAAAAAAAATCCTGGTCATTTGTCTTGTTTTTTTAAATTAAGAATTAACTATTTTTTCTGTTTTGTTAAGGGAAAATTTTACTGATTCAATTCTCAGTTTATTTTAACATTCTTTTACTAACGATCACATATCGATAAATAAAATTATTAGCAAACTGAAACATAATGAAAAAAGATTTACTTTTGGATTAAATTTATAAGGAAAAATAATATTCCACCCAGAACTTTTTTAACATATGACATAATCATCATGATATATTTTACATGCAAGGGCAGGTAAAAAATCAAATAAATGACAAACAAAACTGAAGTTTGAAATAATAAATTTTGTACAACATGAAATAATTAAAAAATAAACTTAAATTAAAAATACAAAAATAAACGAAAAAAAACGAATTTTACTTTCATACTTTACTGGTGAAATTAAAATCAAAAAGATTATAGACAAGGTAAGGTCGCTTAAAATGCTAAAACAAATTTTGCAAACGTTCTAATAATCATAATAATAATAATAATAATAATAATAATAATAATAATAAAAAACCTGGGGGACTGTTGCATTGTGAGGGGTCCTATGTTGAAAATGTGTACTTCAGCTAGTATGAATTGGGACTGCGGTCGAAATTATCTAGCTAGGTGCATATCGGGCTGACACAAACTTTGGGGAAACGAATCTGTTTTCCCACGAGTGAGTAGCAGACAGGTGAACTGAAGATCAAGGGAACAAAGGATTGGGGTCAATAACGGTCAGAATAGTGGCCGACAGATCAGCTAGAGGTGCGATGACGTAACTTGTTGTCGTGCGAAAAGATACGAGTTTCAAGAGAGTCGGCCATGAATTTTGAAGCGAGCAGACGTGGAAAATATGTGCTAAAACTTTAAGTTAAGTCTCGGTGTGATACCGAAGGCGAATCTTCCCCTGTCTGTTTGTTTGTCTGTCTAGTCTATAATTGTCCTCTGCTAACAAGATAAGTCAAGAAATAACTAAGTAAGAAGTTAAGATATCACAGAAACAAAGTTCAAGATTATACGGGCTCTCTTCTTTGCATGTTTTTTATTCAGAGAAAATAATACCCTTGACCTCTCGAAAAAAGTCTTTAGACTCCCCTTTTGTCAATTTAAAGAAAGTTTGTTCACTAGACGCACGAAGATATCAACGCATGAGTCCACTATGACGATCACGATATGGTGGCATGAAGAAGAAGACGAATCACGATGGCTATGAAAGAGACAACAGAGAAACGACGAAAAATGACAGAGAAAGAAACAGGTAAATTTGGCTTTAAATTGTAACGAACATTTGTATGAGAAAAGAAAAATAGGAGACAAAAACCACAACACACACACACTTTGATACACGTTAAAAGATATTAACAATGGCTACACTCCCAACCCTGCACACATTATAGCGAACCCTCTGACACACACATTCACACACATGATAAAGACTGCACTCCCACACCCAAATATGTATATGTGACAGAGAACATGACAACGGCTAAGTTAAAAGAGAACATGAAAACGAGTTATAAGAACTTTTAGTAACGATTTAGAAACTATTAAATCGTTGCATATATTGTTTTAGTCAGATTTAAAAATGCTGCAATGTTACAGGACAACACTTGGATGTGATAAAAATACAGAGAGGCATCTTTAAAAGAGATGCTCTATCACCACTTCTGTTTATCACAGCCATGATGCCACTCAACAACATACTCAGGAAATGTGATGACGGATACAAGTTAACAGACACAGAACAAAGAATAAACCACGTCATGTGTCTGGACGACCTGAAGATAATTGCAAAAAGGAACTAGAAAAGCTGATAAACATGACCAGAATCTTCAGCCAGGACATTCAAATGGAATTCAGAATGGAAAAATGTGCACTGCTAGAGATGAAAAGGAGAAAACTGGAGACTGCAGAGGGCATGGAACTTTCTGACCAAGAGGAGATGAGAGTGCTTGGCGAGCATGTACCTATAAATATTTGAGAGTTCTGGAAGCAGACACCATCAAATCTATAAAAATGAAAGAGAAGATGGGAAAAGAATACTTGAGAAGAACCAGAAAACAGTTAGAAACAAAATTATATAGCAAAAATCCAGTAAAAGGAACAAACACTTGGTCGGTATCACTAATAAGATACTATCGATGATTCATAGGCTGGACAAAAGAAAAATTTAGCCATCTTGACCAGGAGACTAGGAAACTAATCACCATGCACAATGCACTACACCCCAAAGATGATACTGACAGACTCTACGTGAAAAGGAACAAAGGGGAAAGAGGACTGGTAAGTCTAGAAGACTGTATGGAAGACACAAAAAAGAATTGGAAAAATGCATAACTCAGAACATAGAAAGACTGATCACTGCAGCAAAATAAACAATACAGAAAGCAGTGAAACCAGAAACAAAAAGATAAGAAAATAAAAGTGGGAAGAAAAACAGCTACATGGACGATTCATAAGAAGGACAAGAGAAGAAACCCATGAAAACACCTGGACTTGACTAAGAACAGGACACTTGAACAGAGAAACGGAATTGCTACTGACAGCTGCACAGAAAAATGTAATTAGAACTAACTACATTAAAGCTAAAATAGATCAAACACAGGAAAACAGTTAATGTAGACTGTGTGGACAAAGAGACGAAACAGTAAATCATATAATAAGTGAATATAGCAAACTTGCCCCAAAAGAATTCAAGAACAGACATGACTGTGTTGGGAAAGTAATACACTGGAAACTGTGCAAACAATTGAATTTCGAATACGCAGACAAATGGTACAGACATAAACCAGAAACAGTACTGGAAAACGAAAAACACAAAATCCTCTGAGATAAAAGTCAGCCATTTGCATGGACGGCGGCATGTATGGGGGGGGGGGGCTCTCCTAAAAAGTGGGGGTGCCCGGTTAAACACATACATATATAACTTCATTATTGATGACCGTAAAGTGTGGGGGGGGGCAGTCAAAAGTGTGTGTGTGTGAGGGGGGGGCTCACTTTACGGTCATCAATAATGAAGTTATATATGTATGTGTTTAACCGGGCACCCCCACTTTTTAGGAGAGCCCCCCCCCCCCCCATACTTTTATAACTGTCCCACCGGTCCTGATTTGAACCATTTGTTAATAGTTGAAAAGAAAGTGAATTACTTCTGGACACTTAAAAATTTGACGGGAATTTGGAAGCATTTAAATTGCCGAATAGAAAATAATTTAAACTGGCTTTAAAATTCTTAGTAAATCCTCGTGTATTAAAAGATATAAAGTTTTGTAAACTGAGTTTTGTAATCCACTCAGATTATAATTTATAGATTATAAAATATAGATTATAAAATATAGATTATAAATTATAGATTATAAAATTATAGATTATAAATTATAGATTATAAATTATAGATTATAAAATTATAGATTATAAAATTATAGATTATAAAATTAAAGATTATAAATTATAGATTATAAAATTATAGATTATAAATTATAGATGATAAAATTATAGATTATAAATTATAGATTATAAAATTAAAGATTATAAAATTAAAGATTATAAAATTAAAGATTATAAATTATAGATTATAAATTATAGATTATAAAGTTATAGATTATAAAATTAAAGATTATAAAATTATAGATTATAAAATTAAAGATTATAAAATTATAGATTATAAAATTATAGATTATAAAATTAAAGATTATAAAATTATAGATTATAAAATTAAAGATTATAAAATTATAGATTATAAAATTAAAGATTATAAATTATAGATTATAAAATTATAGATTATAAAATTAAAGATTATAAAATTATAGATTATAAAATTAAAGATTATAAAATTATAGATTATAAAATTAAAGATTATAAAATTAAAGATTATAAATTATAGATTATAAAATTAAAGATTATAAATTATAGATTATAAAATTATAGATTATAAAATTATAGATTATAAATTATAGATTATAAAATTATAGATTATAAAATTATAGATTATAAAATTATAGATTATAAAATTATAGATTATAAAATTAAAGATTATAAATTATAGATTATAAAATTATAGATTATAAAATTAAAGATTATAAAATTATAGATTATAAAATTATAGATTATAAATTATAGATTATAAAATCATAGATTATAAATAGAGATTATAACAACATTACTTTAACAAAATTACTTATAGTTTTACAACAATTTAGTTCAATTAACAATGACCAAATGATACCGTAATAATTAAATTATTATTTAAAAATCCTATTTAACAAAAAATAATAACTTGATAAAAAAATAAAAACAAACTACATATTTTAAAAAAGAAAGAAAAAAAGTGAAACAAAAATGAAATTAAAATAAAGAAACTTCTGGGCAACGCCGTGTAGGTTTAACAAGTGATTAATAAGAAAATGAAAGACAATTTTAACGTCCGGGTCAAAACAATATAAACGCTAGTCACGCATAATTTCTTTGTGTGAACTTTTATAATTGTGTGAACATTGACGTATCTCATGTGAGTTGAGCTGATATTTCTATGGTTTTGATGTTATATAAAGAGGCTTTTCCGTGTAGAAACAGGTGGAAAACGTGACGTGAGTAATGCGTGGTCTGCGGATAATCACGGCGTAGGAAATGCAGAAAAAGGGGGTGCGAACCTAAAGCCTGTGAAAGACGGTTTTGTGTTACCTTTTGTGGATAGCCCCTGTGCTTTTCAGTTATTGCGCATACCATGTTGAAACAAATACTACTGTTCTCTACAGTGAGTGGCGTGCACAGGTCTGGTTATGCCCTGGTGATGTCCGGGGCTAACTCCTAGTATAAGTCCTAGTACTGAGACATATTATTCTTCTTTGTCTAGCTGACAATTCATCCATCTCATTAACCTTCATCCTCGAGTGGCTTTTGACCTCGATAGGTGGTGACTCAATAATATTCCAAAATTCCATACAGATTCACAAGTTCGACATAAAATTTCCCAAGTACGACAAGACGCACTTGAAGAAGGTCAGGGGTTACATCGGCCGAAACATTGTGAGAATAACATTCAAGATGAGAACAGTAGTCCAAATAATCCAAATAATATAAAATATCTTTCTTGTGTTAAAATATGGAAATGGCAATTCTATGATTGATGAGGAGGGTGTAAGGTTTGATGGGTGACCTGTAATTAATTACATGACAGGTAAATAATCAAAGTGAGAAAAAGTTGAATCGTCTCTGATGTGTTTTCTTCACGTTTCAGCAATCAGGGTGAAATCCAATACTTGTATATGGTGCCACATGAGGTCATGAGAAATAATAACTATGAAGACGAACACAAACGGATATGCAACACTGGTTTGAATTAAAGTTTTGTAGACAATCGACAATCAGTCCGACAGAGACTGAGCCATGGTAACGTTTGTGGCCTTTTTTGTGGGCCACCCTCCCAAGCATTGCCTTCTTGCTTTGGGAAAGAGTTAGTTTATAGCTGCTTGAAGTACCCTCACTAGGGACTGCTGACAGGGCTGCAGGTAATTTTTAAGGGGCCAAAGTTCACCACCTTTTGTGCTCTGGCCTAGTTTTCCCATCTTCTGGCCTTGTGTTACATTATCCCGTGGTGAGAAGTTAGGGAGGTAAATACCGAGTATGCAACACTCGTTTGAATTAAAGTTTAATAGGAAAAAGTCAAGTATTATGGTTCATGTGTGCTGATAAACCAAAGGAAATATTAAGTTTCTCATTTTCCCCTATCGTATCAAAAAACTCAAATGTATACTATTTAATGTAATACACACTACACAAATAAAAGATTACACAAATAAAGGATTACATGTCAACTTGAAAAAATATTTAAATCATGAATCGACAAATGTTTTTTATTAATAAACAAAATAAGATATATTTGAGATAAATATTGGATATTAGTGAGTATATCAACTAGTATTTATTTGGTTAAAAATATCAGTAGGAAGAAATCAACACAAGTAAAGTCATAAACAGGATGTATTTTAGACAAGGGTCAGTAGGGTTCAGATGATTGAGCTTTTGGAGCAAATCGGCCAAGCATGAGAAGCGATGTCAGACGATTGATATTAGGGTGTGAGGTTGGGAGTCTGAATGAAAATCTGCAGCAAGCAAACATATTCTTTGAGATGTCTTGACGAGCATTAAGATTAACAAAATTCTTCGATGTGTGTGGGGATGTAACTGAGTGTCGAAAAGATATAAGAATGAATCCATAAAGAAAACACCTGTTGTCTGTGATGGTGAATATCGATACGGTTTGAACTAATAGTCTGAAGCACAAAGATAATACTCAGCACAGTTTTTAAGAAAACCAGCGTGGTAACAATGACCCGATCTAGGTAGATGATAACGTCTGTGATTGCTATTCGACCCTACAAGACATTATTGGAAAAATTGGAGAATGAGATAAAATGACAAGAGACATAAAAGAAAAGGTAGATCAATACAGGGTGAACGAATCAGGGTAGCTGACGCAGGATCACCGGAAGTACCAAACCGGAGATTACAAGAGAGAATCTTCAGTAGGAACAACATACATGAAGGACGAAAATAAAAGAAGGTTATGAGAAAGAATCGTGAACATCACAGATGCAGAAGACAACAGTGGAGAGCAAACTTAATTGCGTCCTCTCATTATGTGAATGTTGTCAGTGATTGCCTGGTAAAACAACACATCTGCATAGCCAGCAACACGGATTAACTGACTGTCCTGACTATTTGTTTACATTCATCCAAGATTTCCTAAGGTCGTACCGACTTGACTTGTTTTAGTAAATCCACTTTCTCACTTCCAACACAGACACAACTCACAAGGTGGCAACATATTTTCCCTGACGAAGACGGACATCATTACTGGAGGTGGCGGGTTATTCAGTTTATGTATCAGCTTCACTACAAATATACTTAACAGGTTATTGCTGTTATGCAGTTTTCAAAAGGATGAAATGCAATAGTTGCGAAAATTTAGTATCCAGAACAGATGAGGTGCAACCTGAAATAAACAGTTACTTTCAGAAAATCAGAAGATCTCTGTTATATCCTAATTTCGGCCAACAGTATGGGAGGTTAACGAGAGTTTATTTACTTCCTCTACAGGAGGTTAAACATAAGGTCAGGTGTGGTTTTGAAAAGCCAGCACACTCTAGCTTACAAAAATGCCTGAGCAGCCTCGTTGGCATTCCTCAGTAGGAAAACCTCAGGCGATTAGCAATAAATTGACCCTTCTTGGAGAATGTAAAGCCTGGGAAGGTGGATCTCTTCGGACAACTGAACCATACTGTAGCTTGATAGCAACAAAGCTACTGTCGGACTGACTGTAGAGGATGTATCCCGACTGGTAAAGAGAGAGAATAAGGAGATGTTTACTTATTTACAGAATAAGGAGATGTTTACTTATTTACAGAATAAGGATGTGTTTACTTATTTACAGAATAAGATGTTTACTTATTTACAGAATAAGATGTTTACTTATTTACAGAATAAGGAGATGTTTACTTATTTACAGAATAAGGAGATGTTTACTTATTTACAGAAAATCGACTTGTTGAGAAAGTGAAAGAAGGGAGCAATAATACCTTTAGTAGAAAACGCGTTTCATGTACATTTTGAAACAGTTACTGAAAGTGACGGGAAATTAATAAAGGAAAGGTTGGAATTGGTAAGAAAGAAGCAGGAAAAACGAATGCATATTCCTCAGGAAAGTGTATCGTAACACGAATCAAACTAGCAGAAAATAGGCAAAGAGTAAATTGGATAATAGACACACTTATGGAAATTTCTAAGCGATTTAAATATCGCTGGTTGAGAAAGAAAAAGGACCCAGAGGACCCCGCAGAAGGCAAGCAGACATATTTAGAATTGTCTGATCGGTACATGAACACAATTCGCACCAGCAACAAAATGAACTCAATTGAATTCTCTGAATGAAGTTAACATTACAAACTTTTGTTCCAAGTCACTGCTACAAACAAATCTCCCCACCCCCCCGGCCGAGATTGAACTTTTGTAATTCTTCTATTATTCTTTGCTGTTAATATACGCAACATTTTCTATTAACCCGACAAGGCTGTCTCTTCCTTTTGATTCATTCATTTCGTATGGGTCACATGATTCTATTGTTGGCATTGGTTTCTTGGATATCTTTCTAGTCAGAATTCTTTCTAAAAGACATCGGGTACTTACAGGAGGGACAACATGAAGGTTGCCAACATCCTAAGTGAACGTGTTTCTGGAATAAACTGGATTTGAACTTGGCACACCAAGGTTGTCAGTCCATGTCGTTAACCACTTTAGCCACCACCACTTCCCTTTTTTTGATAAGCGGGCAGTTTTCTTTTCTTTATCCGCAGTTGACAAAGATGTATCGGTAGTGAAGGATCACTCCATGGTCAATGAAACAAGATATCTCAAGCAGCTGTTTATTTTCGAACAACAGTATGAGCTTTAGCAGAAAATAGGCAACAGGTAAATGGGATATTAGGTACAATTATGGAAATTTCTAAGCGATTTAAAATCGTTGGAGAAACGTTTCTCTTTCACCAGTTGACTAATTGTGAGTAAGTGTTAGGTTCATGCTTGTGCATTGTCACTTCTTAGCACTAGTCAGACTGATAGTATCAACTTTGGTTCTTCCCGATAACAGTGTTTCTGTAGGAGCCAAAATCTGAGACCATTCTTGTCAGGTGACACATCATGTGACTTTTATAAAAAATAAGAATAACCATGACTTGTCAAATTAATACTGCTGGTGCTTGTCCCAGTAGATCCGTACAGACGGTTTGAGGTGTTCCCTATGGGCATGTACTTGAATCGTTTTTTGCTGGAAGTGGAAGTACAGCACATCTTTGATCGCTGCGCTCCATTGTCTCCAGTTTGTGGAAGCATCGGTGATCATTTAGAACCAGTAGACGTGACGGCCAGACATAGTTTCTGTGTCTGCTTTGACTGTCGCGATGCAGGTTTTTAGCTGACTGCTCCTATGCTTTCACCATCTGTGCATGGATTCTGGAGCCACAACTCTACGTAAGAGTTCACTTTCTTCACAATGGAAAGTGTAATCTATCCAACGAATGTGTCTAGTTGCAAGCAACTCGGAAAAAGGATGTGTGTGACAACGTTGTCGGACTTTGACATTGGAGATTCTGTCTAGTGGTCTGATGCGAGCGAGCTGACGCAAATAGTTCTGATTGAAGACCTGTAGTCAGTGCATCTATGGTCATGGAAGTCCAGTAACTGACTTGGTTCACCAAATTAAACCATGATTGGACATCAGTAATATTTTTCAGTAAAAAAGGACGTCTATAAGGACCTGCAGAAATATGGTTTAACACTATCCATTATTATCTCAAAACCAGTAAAGTCCCCAGAATCAGCTACAAATTGGAAGTTTTCAAGATTGGGATAATCCTGTTTTATCCACATAAATCCAGCCATCTACAAACCTGGAAGGAACTGTCTCCAAAGTTTTCTGCCGACATACATGTGTTGCTGATGCACTTTGTTTGGTGCTTGTGCAGATGAGCAGCCGTACGAAAAAAAATTTTTTTTATAAAAACAGTATTATGTACTTATTCAGTGTTATCTTTTTTCTTAAAAATAATTCAAAGGCAGATAATTTGCATGGAAAGGTACCCAGTGAGAATATGAACATTTCGTTTTATTGCAATAAATTAATTTAATTTCGTTTATTTACTTTCATTTTGTTTTATTGGAATAAATTTAATTTTTATATATGTAGTTGTTTTTTTGTTTTTTTTAAATTGCATAATTATACATTCCTTGTGAATTATCTGCCCTTGAATTATTTTTAAGAAAAAAGTTGGACGAATCGCTGTTATGATACAAAAAATGAAAAAATACTTGTAATTAAAGTTCTAGTGGATAATTTTTTCTACAAGTGAGTAAGAAAATAACACTGACTAAGTACATAATACTGTTTTTATAAAAAATAATTTTTTCGTACGGCCGCTCATCTGCACGAGCACCCTTTGTTTTGTTGAAGAAAATCAGAGGTCATTTCGTCAAATCAATGCAGTGTATCCCTGTCAGCCTCTCTTTTGTTTTATCCTACTACATCCTAGAACACAAACAGGCAAAAGTGGTATATGGACTTATTTGCTTTCCACTTCAGCAAAATGTGGCACAAGGCCAGAAGGTAAGGAGAACCAGAGGATACTCTGGTTGGGTACAATAATAGCTGAGAACGGACCCACCAGTGTCCGCCAGTAGGGGCACGTCAAACAATCGCCAATAACATTCCCTCTTCCCAAAGGAGGAGGTAATGCTTAAAAGGGTGCACATTTTAGGACCAAGTCGAACCATACCCCATTCTGACAAGGAAGTGTCTGATTACCAGCGAGGCAGTCCCTAGGTTGCCAGAATGATGCAATAGTGAACCCTGGCTAGTATGAAAACAGCTTGCGAACAAGTCCTTCTGAATGCTGCTAAACCGACCAAAGTGGTAAGTGAATGTTGGCTGCTATATTTATTCTATCAGTTTTGTACTTATGTCTGTACTTTATGTCAAATTTATGTATTCTAGTTTTCTACTTGACCAGATTTTATGGTGTCAGTAAATACACATCGGTAAACAAAAAATATCACAGTTTTCATCTTTGTTGCTCAGTGAGTTACAACATGTAAGTGACCTCACTCATTCAGAGCTAAGCATGGAATATTCAATATTATACACATATTCATATTTAGACTCTTCTACAACTACTATATATTCTGAGTAAAAAAAAATTACATTCCATATCATTTGAATTATTCGGACTACTGTTCTCATCTTGGATATTATTTTCACTTTTCGACCGATGTAACTGGCGACCTTCTTCAGGTGTGTCTTGTCGAACTCGGGAATCTGTATATAATTTCTAACAGAATCCTGTATTTAATCCAGGAGGGTAACTTGCTCTCGTTCTATCAGCCATGACCGGGTAGAAGTCTTAAGTAATTCGTAATTGAATTCTTACATTTTTTACATTCCGTTTTTTTGAATTATTCGGACTATTATTCTCATCTTAGATGTTAGTCTCATGTTTCAACTGATGCAACCTCCGACCTTTATCAGACGCATCTTGTCGCACTCAGGATTTTTTATGTGGAACTCAAGAATCTATACGGAATTTCGAACTGAACCTGTTATTTAATCCACGAGGGTAGATTGTCTTCGTTCTGTCAGCCATGACCGGGTAGAAGTTTTAATTAAGTAATTTTTATTTTATTCTCAGTTAGTATCGCCTGTCGTGAGGGTTGAACCTTCAACCTTCAGAAGTCTGTCACTTAGAACTGATTTTTACTTAACACCTTTATCCATTACATCAAGCGTCTATGTCGGCTGAAATGTTGTGAGAATAGCAACCAAGATGCGAACAGTTGTACGAATAATCCAAATGATCCAAATTATCAATCCTCATCTCTAAAATTCCAAAACATACTGAAATGTTGTGAGAATAACAACCAAGATGCGAACAGTTGTACGAATAATCCAAATGATCCAAATTATCAATCCTCATCTCTAAAATTCCAAAACATAACACATACTGAAATGTTGTGAGAATAACAACCAAGATGCGAACAGTTGTACGAATAATCCAAATGATCCAAATTATCAATCCTCATCTCTAAAATTCCAAAACATAACACATACTGAAATGTTGTGAGAATAACAACCAAGATGCGAACAGTTGTACGAATAATCCAAATGATCCAAATTATCAATCCTCATCTCTAAAATTCCAAAACATAACACATACTTTGCTTTGCTAAAAAAGTTGCGGATGTATTAATAATTTTGAATGATTGCCGACAGATTTGGTTTTTGTAGTTTAACAGTAAACAGATATAACAAATGCCAGATGTCAGTTGTAAGCATTTTCTTTAATGCAACAAATGGCAAATATAGACGCACACATCTTCTAACTGTCCTTTTACATGGCTTGTTGCACTTTAATATTTTTTGTCAATAAATTTGAATTCGATTTGATTTGATAATAAAGCATTCATGTCTGGTTTTACAAACAATGTCGACCATTACAGATTCGGAACAAATTATTTTTCTTCTATGTTCATCTTGCTGAAGCGGCGTCCACACTGGATTTTTCCATTCTGATTTGTTTAAATGCGACAATTATACTCTGACCGATGCGTCGCGCCATCTGTCACCATCTTTTATTTATTTGTTTTTCTTACTAATGAGTCACACTTTATCAAGGCTAAAAATAACTCAAGGATGAAGGTTAAAGAAATGGATAGACTGCCAGTAGAATAATGATGATGATGAATACTATGAGAGGATTGAAAACCTCCACATAACACCCAACTCAAAATAACAGCTGACTGAGAAAACAGCAATTCTTCCCTCTTTGTCAGAAACATCGCTCATGGAATGTGAAGACTAAAGGACAAAATAGGGAGAAAGTGAGAGTTACGAGTTTGCTGCCAAATATTCTGAGCAAGTAAAACAAATAAATTAAATTTCCTTTTCTTACATTCCGTTTTTAAAAAAGCTAAAAAAGTTGCGGATGTATTAATAATTTTGAATGATTGCCGACAGATGTGGTTTTTGTAGTTTAACAGTAAACAGATATAACAGATGCCAGATGTAAACATTTTTTTATAAATGCAACAAATGGCAAATATTTTCATCGGCGCAAATCTGCAGCTGTAAAAGTGCACACATGGATTTTCATGAGCACATTTGCAAATTTATTGCAGATATGAAGAGTTTGAATGCAAAACGCAATAACTCCAATTTGTTTAAATTGAGTCATTAAACAATAAAAAGACGAATATATTGAATTTAAACTTTGACGAAAAGATTATTTTAATTGAAAACAGAAAGAAATTAGGCCGGTATTATAGTATGTAAAACATGATTTTGGGGTGTGATCGAGTGTTAAAATGCAACACTTTTTGTAGTAATAGTTTGGTGCTTATACATCTAAAAACACAGATTAAAATCGCATTTCCAAATAAAAACTCTTTGATATACTTATGTATAAGGCGAAAATAGGTATGTACGCCAAAAGTTAGCAAAAATTATCGAGTAGAATTGTAATTAAAAATAAAAATCAGTTTTATCGTATTTTGCCGATCCGCCATTCATTATTACTTGGTTAAATGACAAACTGAGTTATCTCCCCCTGCTTTACGGGTATTTCCACTCTTATCAATGGCAGGTTGGCAAAATACGATAAAACTGATTTTTATTTTTAATTAAAATTCTATTTTTTCCTAATTTTTGGTGTAGATATCTATTTTTGCCTGATACGTAAGTATATCAAAGAGTTTTATGTTAATTTATTTGGAACTGCGATTTTCACCTGTGCTTGTAGATGCATAAGCACCGATTTATTTGGAACTGCGATTTTCACCTGTGCTTGTAGATGCATAAGCACCGATTTATTTGGAACTGCGATTTTCACCTGTGCTTGTAGATGCATAAGCACCGATTTATTTGGAACTGCGATTTTCACCTGTGCTTGTAGATGCATAAGCACCGATTTATTTGGAACTGCGATTTTCACCTGTGCTTGTAGATGCATAAGCACCGATTTATTTGGAACTGCGATTTTCACCTGTGCTTGTAGATGCATAAGCACCGATTTATTTGGAACTGCGATTTTCACCTGTGCTTGTAGATGCATAAGCACCGATTTATTTGGAACTGCGATTTTCACCTGTGCTTGTAGATGCATAAGCACCGATTTATTTGGAACTGCGATTTTCACCTGTGCTTGTAGATGCATAAGCACCGATTTATTTGGAACTGCGATTTTCACCTGTGCTTGTAGATGAATAAGCACCGATTTATTTGGAACTGCGATTTTCACCTGTGCTTGTAGATGCATAAGCACCGATTTATTTGGAACTGCGATTTTCACCTGTGCTTGTAGATGCATAAGCACCGATTTATTTGGAACTGCGATTTTCACCTGTGCTTGTAGATGCATAAGCACCGATTTATTTGGAACTGCGATTTTCACCTGTGCTTGTAGATGCATAAGCACCGATTTATTTGGAACTGCGATTTTCACCTGTGCTTGTAGATGCATAAGCACCGATTTATTTGGAACTGCGATTTTCACCTGTGCTTGTAGATGCATAAGCACCGATTTATTTGGAACTGCGATTTTCACCTGTGCTTGTAGATGCATAAGCACCGATTTATTTGGAACTGCGATTTTCACCTGTGCTTGTAGATGCATAAGCACCGATTTATTTGGAACTGCGATTTTCACCTGTGCTTGTAGATGCATAAGCACCGATTTATTTGGAACTGCAATTTTCACCTGTGCTTGTAGATACATAAGCACCGATTTATTTGGAACTGCGATTTTCACCTGTGCTTGTAGATGCATAAGCACCGATTTATTTGGAACTGCGATTTTCACCTGTGCTTGTAGATGCATAAGCACCAATTTATTTGGAACTGCGATTTTCACCTGTGCTTGTAGATGCATAAGCACCGATTTATTTGGAACTGCGATTTTCACCTGTGCTTGTAGATGCATAAGCACCAATTTATTTGGAACTGCGATTTTCACCTGTGCTTGTAGATGCATAAGCACCGATAGTTTCGTCATTTTGAAAATGCCGTTTATCGCGTTTTGCATTTAAACTTTTCATATTTAAAATTGGAATTTATTTCTGATAGTACATTATGTATTACACTGTTTGTTTTTTTGTCGATGCTTAAGTTTGTGGGCGTAATATTACTAAATAAGCGATTAATTTAGTTCACAGGACTGGAAATTAACAAAGAATACTACGAAGTGAAAAATGAGACTAGTACAGGATTCAAAACTTGGAGGAAATGTTATTTGTACAGGTTCAGATTTCTTGAACTGTTCAGCTATTTAGTCAAGCTGTCAAAAACGACATCTGTGTCAGGTGGTCTCTTTGTCTGAGGCACGGGTTCGAATCTTGTAGGAGTCTAATTTTTCACACTGTGGTATTCTGTGTTAATTCTCAGCCCTATGAACTAAATTAATCATTTATTTAATATTACCCAAGCTAACATGAGCATAAAAAAAACAAAAAAGAACAGCGTATTACGTAATGTATATTTAATGTATGTATGTTGAGTGCTTGGTAAAACAAAAAAAATTATTTTGATTTTTTTTGTAAAAGGAAGAAAAATGTTAAACTTTTTAAAAAATAATGGCCGTAAATCTTTTTCTAAAGAAATCTAAGCAACGCTAGGTGTGTATTCATTTTTATTTGTTATCATTTTTAATTAATTACCTTTTTTTAAAATAAATTTACACGTTCCCAGCTGAGGGAATTTTCTTGGATTATTGTTACCGGGCATGAAAACACAGTAATTGCTACTCCCCACAAAAATGTGTCAGCTCCAATCCTCATGGGGAGTCAGATAAATAACAAATTAAACTTGTTTGTAAGATGATTCAAACTGTTGTGGCGATGCCAGTACACTCTACTCCAGGAAAACGCCAAGTCATGACTTCAAATCACTAATAAATGTTGCATACTTTGCAAAACAAAAAGTTTAATATCTTGTTTTTTAAATGAAACAAACAAAAAAAGATCACAATGATGAAAATAAATTGCTTTCTGAAGAAAACAAGATGACGCTACGCGTGTATTTATTCATTTTTATTCATTATCATAATCAGTAATCCCCAAACTAATGTGTCAACTCCAAACCTCATGGGGAGTCAGTTTAATAACGAATAAAACTTGTTCATTAAATGATTTGGGCTGTTTCGGTGATGCCGGCAGACTAAACTGCATACGACCTCCCTTCAACGAAATATCTACCAGTAGAAGTTCTATCCATCTCATTACCCCTTATCCTCGAGTATCTTTAAGCCTTTATGAGTTGAGTCTCATTAGTAAAAAAAAGTATGACTTCCAAATTTAAAAGTAGAGACTCATTAGTAAAAAGAAATATGACTAAAAAATTTATCAGTAGAGACTCATTAGTAAATAAGTATAACTTAAAAATTAGAGACTCATTAATTAAGTATGACTAAAAAATTTATAAGTCGAGACTTATTAGTAAAAAAAGTATGACTTAGAAATTTATGAGTAGAAACTCATTAGTAATAAAAAAGATGACTTAAAAATTTACAAGTGGAGACTTATTAATAAAAAAAAAATAAGACTTAAAAATTTACTCATAGAGACTTATTAGTAAAAAAAAGTATACTTAAAAATTTACTCATAGAGACTCATTAGTTAAAAAAATATGACTTAAAAAATTTATAAGTGGAGACTTATTAGTAAAAAAATATGACTTAAAAATTTATAAGTGGAGACATATTAGTAAAAACAAATATGACTTAGAAATTAGTAGAGACTCATTGCTAAAAATATGACTTCAAATTTTACTCGTAGAGACTTGTTAGTAAAAAAAGATGACTTAAAAATTTATCACTAGAGACTCATTAGTAAACAAAATGACTTTTAAAATTTATAAGTAAAGACTCATTAGAAAAAAAAAATGACTTGAAAATTTATAAGTAGAGACTCATTAGTAAAAAAAATATGACTTAAAAATTTATAAGTTGAGACTCATTAGTAAAAAACAAATTATAAGAGACTCATTAGTAAAAAAAATATGACTTAAAAATTTATAAGTTGAGACTCATTAGTAAAAAACAAATTATAAGAGACTCATTAGTAAAAAAAATATAACAAAAAATTTATAAGTAGAGACTCATTATTAAAAAAAAGTATGACTTAAAAATTTATAAGTGGAAACTCATTAGTAAAAAATATGACAAAAAATTTATAAGTCGAGACTCATAAGTAAAAAAAAATGTTACTTAAAATTTACTCATAGAGACTCATTAGTAAAACAAATATGACTTGAAAATTTATAAGTAGAGACTCATTAGTATAAAAGTATAACTTAAAAATTAGAGACTCATTAATAAAAAAAAAGTATGACTTCAAAATTTATAAGTAGAGACTCATTAGTAAAAAAAAATATGACTTTTAAAATTTATAAGTAAAGACTCATGAATAAAAAAAAGTATGACTTGAAAATTTATAAGGGGAGACTTATTATTAAAAAAAAATATGACTTAAAAATTAATAAGTCGAGACTTATTAGTAAAAGAAAATATGACAAAAAATTTATAAGTAAAGACTTATTATTAAAAAAAAGTATGACTTAAAAATTTATAAGTGGAGACTCATTAGCAAAAAAAGTATGACTTAAAAATTTTAGGATTTATAATTTGCTTAAATATAAATTTTTTTATTATTTAACTCTTCAACATGAACTTTTACTGCAAATCTTGAGAACATGATTGACTTCTATTAGAGAAGATATTGAGGAAAATTATTTGTGTGAAGTAGCCCAGAATAATATTTTTTATGAAAATTATTTGTGTGTAGTAGCCAAGAATAATATTTTTTATGAAAATTATTTGTGTGAAGTAGCCCAGAATAATATTTTTATGAAAATTATTTGTGTGAAGTAGCCTAGAATAATATTTTTTATGAAAATTATTTGTGTGAAGTAGCCCAGAATAATATTTTTTATGAAAATTATTTGCGTGAAATGTCCCAGAATAATATTTTTTATGAAAATTATTTGTGTGTAGTAGCCAAGAATAATATTTTTTATGAAAATTATTTGCGTGAAATGTCCCAGAATAATATTTTTTATGAAAATTATTTGTGTGAAGTAGCCCAGAATAATATTTTTTATGAAAATTATTTGTGTGAAGTAGCCCAGAATAATATTTTTTATGAAAATTATTTGCGTGAAATGTCCCAGAATAATATTTTTTATGAAAATTATTTGTGTGAAGTAGCCCAGAATAATATTTTTTATGAAAATTATTTCTGTGAAGTAGCCCAGAATAATATTTTTTATGAAAATTATTTCTGTGAAGTAGCCCAGAATAATATTTTTTATGAAAATTATTTGTGTGAAGTAGCCCAGAATAATATTTTTTATGAAAATTATTTGTGTGAAGTAGCCCAGAATAATATTTTTTATGAAAATTATTTGTGTGAAGTAGCCCAGAATAATATTTTTTATGGAAATTATTTGCGTGAAATGTCCCAGAATAATATTTTTTATTAAAATTATTTGTGTGAAGTAGCCCAGAATAATATTTTTTATGAAAATTATTTGTGTGAAGTAGCCCAGAATAATATTTTTTATGAAAATTATTTGTGTAAAGTAGCCCAGAATAATATTTTTTATGAAAATTATTTGTGTGAAGTAGCCCAGAATAATATTTTTTATGAAAATTATTTGTGTGAAGTAGCCCAGAATAATATTTTTTATGAAAATTATTTGTGTGAAGTAGCCCAGAATAATATTTTTTATGAAAATTATTTGTGTGAAGTAGCCCAGAATAATATTTTTTATGAAAATTATTTGTGTGAAGTAGCCCAGAATAATATTTTTTATGAAAATTATTTGTGTGAAGTAGCCCAGAATAATATTTTTTATGAAAATTATTTGTGTGAAGTAGCCCAGAATAATATTTTTTATGAAAATTATTTGTGTGAAATGTCCCAGAATAATATTTTTTATGAAAATTATTTCTGTTAAATGTCCCAGAATAATATTTTTTATGAAAATTATTTGTGTGAAATGTCCCAGAATAATATTTTTTATGAAAATTATTTCTGTGAAATGTCCCAGAATATTTTTTATGAAAATTATTTGTGTGAAATGTCCCAGAATAATATTTTTTATGAAAATTATTTGTGTGAAGTAGCCCAGAATAATATTTTTTATGAAAATTATTTGTGTGAAGTAGCCCAGAATAATATTTTTTATGAAAATTATTTGTGTGAAGTAGCCCAGAATAATATTTTTTATGAAATTATTTGTGTGAAGTAGCCCAGAATAATATTTTTTATGAAAATTATTTGTGTGAAATGTCCCAGAATAATATTTTTTATGAAAATTATTTGTGTGAAGTAGCCCAGAATAATATTTTTTATGAAAATTATTTGTGTGAAGTAGCCCAGAATAATATTTTTTATGAAAATTATTTGTGTGAAGTAGCCCAGAATAATATTTTTTATGAAAATTATTTGTGTGAAATATCCCAGAATAATATTTTTTATGAAAATTATTTGCGTGAAATGTCCCAGAATAATATTTTTAATGAAATCGCCAAAATATATCTAAATAAATACAAAAACCAATACGTTTTTTGTGCAAAAAGTGAATTCAGAGTAAATAAGAAATTTCTGAAGCAGATTAAACAAAACAGGTCATGGTGGGTGCACCATACTATGCCCGCATGATTGACCTCCAGGTAACCTTGAAATCGATTACAGTTTCCAATTACCAATTCTTTCCAGCTCGAAAACATAGTGATTTTGGAGCCAGTTATCGCCAATATAGACAGAAGAGAAACAAAACCGAAAACAGCAGTCAGCTGGAAGACAAACAGAGACCCATCGATAGAAACTTGCTCACTTGAACAATCTATCACCGTAAATTAAATAAAGTGTTCAGTTCAAAATTTTCTATTGATTCTTTAGTTCAATATAAAAATTCCTTAGTTCAAAAAGATGCACCTGTAGAAGGTCAGAAGTTTTTTGTTTTTTTTATCTCCCTCCCACAGCGGTAAGATGGAACACAAGTCTGGAAAGTGGGATTGTAAAGCCAGCGACCTAGAGAATGAGCAGTCTGGCCTACAAAAAATACCTGGGCAGCCCAGTCAGCATTCTGCAGTAGGGGCGCCTCAGGCGATTAGCAATAAATTAGCCCTTTCTCAAAGGGTGAGAAGGAAAAGCTTGGGAGGGTAGACCTCCTAGAACTGCACAGGACAAATCCTAAGACCGACGGAATCAAGATGATACGGGTCTCAGGGGTGTAGCATCCATTGGAACAGATACTACACTTTGATCTCAGTCAAAAGGCCGAGAAAAAAGGTCGGAAGTTACATCCGCCAAAACATTGTGAAAATAACAACGAAGCTAAAAATAGTCGTCTGAATAATACGAATGATCAATCCTCATCTAAAAAATTCTGAAACGTGGCTTTTTTTGTAAGAAACGCGTGGATCAAAGTTGTTGTCCGAATAATGTTAAACAAATTAACAAACATACAATGATGAACAGCCGTAGATAATAAAATATGATACTAATACAGGATAAGACCCAAAGCCGATCGCCTATAGTAACAATGTTTTTTTAAGAAGTTAAAATGATATTTGATTTCATTACCATACGACAAACTTGCAATCAGAACAAACTTCTGTACTTGTCCAGATTAGGACCCAAGCTGAAATCGACTTGGTGTCGGAAGTTTCTGGATGTTAACGTAGACGGATGGAAACTGACAAAGCACTTATCCAATCAGAATGCGAGAAAATAAGTAGACAAGTTAATATTTCAATCGATTGAATCGTGAAATTCACTAATTGGAAATAAAAATTGATCAAATCATTAAGTAATTTTAACGAACCCTAACTCCTAACATCGTTTTAACACTTAGTCAGTGAAAAAACAAACTTTTTCATGCCGATAAAACATTTTGTAACCCTAACCCTAACACCGTTTTAACACTTATTCAGTGATATTTTTCTTTAAAAAAAATTTTATGTGTAAAAAAAAACATTTTTTCCAGTTGTACATCCAGCTTCGTTTAGGATTTTTTGGATGCAGGCAACTGACTTTTCATTTGGCTTTTTCCGGCCGTTTACGTAAACATCTAGAAACTATCGACACCAAGTCAATTTTAGCTTGGGTCCTAATCTGCACAAGTACCCAAACATCTCTTCCAACTGAACTCAAAACAATAGCCCTGTTAGGCTGGGCCCAACAGAAATCAAAATCTCCCCCTGCCTGTCTTTCTTCGAATATATATAGATATCAATTAAGCCACACCGCGAGACCACTTGAGATTTATCAGCTGCTAATCTATGGACATAAAACTGACTGACCAGGGTGTCTATTATCTAAAGTGGCTATAACTTCTGTAGAATCTAAAGCATGAAACTTCTACTTTAAGAGGCAGTTACTGTTGCAAGTGGTGGAAACAAAATTCTAGGTAGTCAAAACCCGAGCCAGATATTTTCCCCCATGACAAGTCTGCCGTTTGTAACACACATGCATTGCATCATTGCTGAACAGAACATGCATCACAAGGCACGTTCACACAGAGTCAGAAGAGAGAGATGTATAAATAAATGTGACTTACATTTTGTTGATAGTGCGTTCTTGGAGCCTGTGACTGAGACCAGAAGAGAATGAGTCTAAGACGACTACAATCAGGGTTTATGAAATCCATGCAGAGATGGACAGCCCATCAGACCACATCTAATGGCTTGTGCGCCCAAACCTGAAAGAGGATTATACCCGGTTCCTTATTCCCAACTTGGTCAGAATTAGACTTTTTGATTTCCGGAATAGCAGAGTGCATTCTCTTGTTGGCTAGTATGATTAAAGGGAAATACCTTGGATATAATCCAAGCAAGATTACTCTGAATAATTTTGGAGCCAATTTAAAAACTAAAAATTTGAATAATAATTGTTTATAACTATTTGAGTCTGCAGTACATGGTCGGAAATAGTATGCATAAGTTTATCCTTGCAGTCTCTTCAATATTTTAATTATGTCTCATCTGATACCATTGGAGCACAAGGTGGAGCAGATGCTAGTGTGATTGTAAGAGTTAGGAGTGGATGGAGTTAGTTCACGGAACTTCTGTCATTACTAACCACGGGAAGAGTCTATCAGGCATGTATACGCAGTGTGATGATTTATGGAAGTGATATATGGCCAGTGAGGGTTAAGGACATGCATTGCATGGAGAGAAATTATATGAGAATGAAACGATGGATGTGTAATGTGAATTTTAAAGACAGGCTTAGATCAGATGACCTCAAAGGAAGATTAAATCTGCACAGTATAGGGAGATGTGTACAGAACAGGAGACTTTGATGGTATGGACACATTGAAAGAACGGATGAGATTTCTTGGGTCAGTAGATGTAGAATAGTTAAGGAAACAGGTTTATTTCACAGGTGAAGGCCAAGGAAAACATTGGAGGAAGTGATAAAAATAGACTTGAGAGAAATAGGGATAAAGACCTGACCAGAAATAGATTAGTTTTGAAGTCAATTTCTTAAAGCCGTCCAACACATGCCAGCATGTAAAATGGACGTTAAACCAAAGATGATGATGATGATGATGATGATGATGCATTATTTTTAGAATCCTTTTTTAAAATGAATCCCTTCTGCCTAATGTTTAAATATTCCTATTAGTAAATAGCTATTCTTTGCCTGTAGCACACAGTATATATTTTAATGAACACAAGTATCATCAGCATTTAAACAACTCGAAAGTCTAACCCCTCTTTTACACAGCAGTGCTATGGCAATGGATAGTGTTAGAGTTATGTCGCCGAGAACTTTGGTTCCTGACAGGGTCACTGAAGATAGTATTAGGGCCATAAGTGAAATCCACAGGCATTTGCATCAGGATCTGGCAACCTCTGGTCGTCTTTGCCAATGCGTCTGTGACAATCTACAGCGAGCAAGAGCGTTCAGTCATCTTTCACAAAGCAGAGTGAGAATAACAATGTTGCGTTGGTGCATGTGAAACAGCCACTCAATGCCTCCTGATGATGACCTTCCTTGACCTCAGTGTCAGGGGTAACTTGAAATCCTTAAAGAATATGAAATGCTCCAAATCTACGAAAAGGACCTCGATCAAAAGCAGACGATATCGACATCTCCACGTGCAACGTTGTATTCAGGTCCAACTCGCTCAACAGTAGCAGTAGCAACAACAGCAGCAGCTGAATGATGTACTATTATTATTTTTTAATGTACTAACGGGTCATCGCTTATCAAGGCTAAAAAGCCACTCGAGGATAAGGGTTAATGAGTTTGTCAGGTGGACGGTGAAGAAACACTTTGAGGATTAAAGATGATGGTTGAAACTGGGCAGAATTTGATTATTTAAGGAGACTGCTCAACAAGAATTTGTTAACATTAGACTTGAAAACGACCATGTTGTAGTCAGCTGGAAAGCAGCCCCATGGCATTGTGTTCCACAGATGAGTTGTTCTTGGAACAAAACTTTTTCTTCATTTACAGCACATTCAAAGCACCCTGTACTGCGAATGTTAATAATTTTGGAAGTATATATTTTGTCCACAGATGAATAATTTCTCCGTAAAAATAATGTTGAAGGGGAGGGAGGAACATTTTTTAAATCCTGCAAATATTTCAGAATGGTGTCATGGCACAAATTTAGTAAAAGGTCAATCTTGGGATATCCTGTGGAACTGCCACATTTTTCAATAAAATGGTGTCAAATTATCGTGAATTGTGTTAAGGGAAATGGAAGGTCACTATATTTAGGGTTATTTTTCTTTCTATTTTTAGCTCGTTGGCTCCTTTTTTCAGCAAATTGAACTTCTTTTCAGAATGTACATCCGGTAACACTGCAAAAAAAGATGAGGAGAAAAGTTTGTTTATTTTTCATTTTGAGAGAAACTTTAGTAGTTTCAGTGCATAACGTTTTTAACGTTTTTTTTAACGTTTTTTAGCGTTTTTTTAACGTTCTTTTAATGTTCTTGTAACGTCCTTTTAGCGTTTTTTAACGTTCTTTTAACGTTTTTTTACGTTTTTTTAGCGTTTTTTAACGTTCTTTTAGCGTTTTTTTTACGTTTTTTTAGCGTTTTTTAACGTTCTTTTAGCATTTTTTACTTTCATTTTCTGAGAAAATTGTGAATAGTATATACATAAATATTATATACATATGCACAATAAAAAATGTAACCCGGCTGTAAGGAGAAATTGAGTACACGTTTGTTTCGGCTGGCACCGCGTGAATTTATGTGTTACCAGGTGTGTAAATGAAATAGGCATGTAGATGTGTGTGTATATATTAGCGTGCCTGTTATGCCAGTGAGAGAGTGTATGTACGAACTGTGTATATGTGTCTGATGAGAAGCGTGTGTGTGCATACAGAATTTTGTGTGTGTCTCTCGTTCGTTATGTGTGTGCTATTGCAAGAGCCTTTCGGCCCCTCAAAGTGCCGTGACATACACCTGTGTGTTGTCTGCGAAGAAAAATAGGAGAAAGTAGGTAAAACGCTGTGTTTGGGTTTTTATACTATGCACAAGATTTGGAAGTGAATATATCTTGCATTTTGATTGGTTGAAAGAAACTGCTGATTTGAGCTTTTGTCCAATCAAGAATCGATACGTAAAACAACATTCACTGCTGCTGCTTCTAGCAAGTCAAGCATATGTGATCGAATGGCATGCTGGGTTTTCTTTTTTTCTTTTTGCATGGCCCCATAAACGTTCTATGTTATGTGTGTGGGCCGCAGGAATAAAAATTAATATTGAAATATGAAAGAGGAAAAAATACCTGGAACAAATAAGTGCTGTGAAAGTGTTCAAAATATCAGGTACAAAATTGACATCAGTAAGAAGAGACAATACAAAACAAAGACGAACCGAAACGAAATTCGAAAGTACCGTTGATTAGTTGGTATTATAGTAGATTCACACCCTCAGCTCCCCCCCCCCCCCACACTCAACCACCAACAAAAATGAAATTCTACTTTTTGGGCAGTTACGTGTGAATACCCTGAAAAAATTGGTGAAAAAAAAGAAAAAAAAACAATTAATTTAGAAATTAGAGTTGGGGATCAGTTTCACATATTTTATATAAAAACTTTTGTTTGCCCCTAACAAGGCGTATTGCCACTGAAGCATAAGTGGCTACTGTGATAGATTTATAGGGGCGGGGAGCAACCTGTGTGGGGAGTTGAGCTGCGAGATAGTTGTTCATATTACATTTAAATTTCTACATGTTGGTACAGTCGAGGAAATAGGGAGCATGAAGGGAATTACAAAAGCGAGTGGTTTGAGGAAAGAAACTATTAGAGTAGAAAATCTTTTAGCATTTAGAGACCTTTACAGTGAAGGGGTGGGATTTTGCTGATAGTCAGGTGGGTCGAACGTATTTGCATTGAGGGGGTACAAGTGTAGTAAGTTCGTCAGAGCACATTCTGTGGAAGTACTTGTAAAACAAGTACAGGGATGCAACACTGCAGCGATACGACAGGGGTTAGAGCTTAGCAGACAGTGTGGGACCTATTAGGTTAGAAATTCTTTTTTGTACCCTGTCCAGCCGAGGGAGAGGCTGGTGGTTAGTGCACCAGCCAAGGTGTGGCAACAATACTATATGCACAGGCGAATTGTGGCTTTTTAAAGTTATAGAATACTAGCAAGTGTAAGAATTTTTCTAGCCCGGTAGAGGGAGGCTACCTTCTTTTCAGCAGACTTGGCAGCATCTTCTATGTACTTATTCCAATTTATGTTGCTTGAGAATGTCAGGCCAAAGAGTTTAAACGTTGGACTCTCGAGAAGGGTGCTATCGCCCATGACAATCAGTGGTTGGAAAGGTTCTTATAGTTTTTAAAGGAAAGGAGCTTCATCTTGACAGCATTAAATCTGACTATATATTTTTGGCCTAAAAACTGGAGGTCATTTTCCAAGGATTCAGCCATTGCCTTACATTTGTGGGCATTCGATTTATCTTCCTGCCAGAAATAGAACAGTGTCATCAGCAAATACGCCCACCTCAGACACAATTGCATCGGAGTGGTCGTTTATGAAGATCAGAAATAATATAGACCCAAGCATCGACTCCTGGGGTTCACCTGCACTGATGTGGTGTTATTTGAATGTAGGGCCATCGAGAATGACGTGGATCTTTGTTTTAGCTGATCGGGTTATATTAAATATTCGTCCGTAATACCGTAAGAGTTGATTTTCCTGAGAAGACTTCATGCTAGACCTTGTCAAAGACCTTGGAGATATCTAGTGCTACCGTCCTAGCTTCACTTAACTTATCCAGTGTACTGTATAAACATCCAGAGATGACCATTAGAATATCCGCAGTAGAACAGGATGGAGTAAATCCATACTGTTGGTCAAAGAGGAGTTATAAATTTAACGTAAAATGATCCCATATTTACAGCCTGTTCTAGCATTTTAGGTTAGTTAACCAAATTATTTTTTACTGTGGGAGATGGGGGGGGGCCCTTCCTACTTGAACTTAGGCTTAGTGGTAGGATTAAGGGCGTTTTTTTTTGGGGGGGGAGGGCGGGGGCTTTGCCACTCGGACTTAGGATTAGTGATAGGGTTAATGGAGTTTTTTTAGAGGGGTTTTGCCACTGAGACTTAGGATTAAGAGAGTTTTATTTAGGGGGTTGCAACTCAGACGTATGGTTAGTGGAAAGCTGAAGGGAGGTCTTTTAGGGGCGGTGGGGTCGGGCTGGAGCTTTACTCACTTTTCAGCATGAAAGCCTCTCCTACCTTTCTCCCCGAAAAAAAAATGCACAGAATTTATCTCATATGTATTTGCCACAGGGATTTTTGTTTTGTTAACTATTCTAAAAAGCAAGAATGGCCCAGAAATGGTTGATCCTTTTACCTTAAATTTATATGTGAGACTGGATCACTCTAAATTCTCAAATAATTGTTTTTTTTTCTTCTTTCTGCCATGTTTTGAAGGGTGTTTACACGAAATCGCTAAAAAAGTAGAATATCATTTTTTGGGCATCTTTTACGAGACTCAGCAGAGTAAAAACGCTAAAAAAACAAATATACAACAAATAAAAGTAACTGTAAGCTGTAAAAGTTAGTTTCAAACTTGCATGTGCTATTTGTTTGTATTTTAAACCCGTTTGAAGTGCTATTTATTAGAAATTTAAGTTCAACACACGGTTTTCGAAGAATTCAAAATGGCCGCTCTACGTAATAATATAGAGGGACTGGCCGCCATTTTCCTTTGAGAAACTAGATGTTTTAAAAAACAAGAATTTTTTTTTTAACATCTAATAAAAAGCCATTTATACTACGTAAAAATACAAACAAATTACATAGGTAAGTAGAAAAATGTCTATTCTAGACATAAGTCAACTTTACTTGTTGCAAATTTATGTTTTTAAACTCTTTCTCGTTCTTTTTTTGGACCCCGTTCGCGCCTCTGCTGAGCGTCGTAACATATACCCCATTTTTTTAAAGGGGGTGATTTAGCTGAAATCATAACATAACACTTGAGTTTTATCGTTTAAATTTTAATTCAAACTGAAAGTTAATTTCATTCAAAGTTTAAAGGCTTCAAAATTAGTTTCGAATTTCGAACGGTTGCGATTAACAAGTAAATACAAGTTATCTTAATTTCGTGTTATTATTATTAATATGAATTTTAAAACGGTGTGTTTGCTATTGTGAAGAAAGAACGGTGCTTATCCAGATTAAGGGAAACATTCGAAATAAAAAATAAAACAAACTAAGGAATATCGGTTTGATGTACGTACCTGTCACGGGCTGAATATATCCTATACCAAAAATCACGTAAATTAATCAAGTAGTTTTTATTTTATAAATAAAAATTAAATTTTACCGATAAACGAATGAATGTACGTGCTCTGGCCATGCCTTTGCCCCCACACCGCCAGAAACGATGCCCAAATCAACCCTGTATGCAATAGTTAGGGTTATTCCTCTTGAATATCCCTTGAATATGTTGTAATGGAGGCCGCACTTTCCTGTCATTCGTGCATCGGTAACATTTAGTTTTTATTTATAAAATAAAAACTACTTGATTAATTTATGTGATTTTTGGCATAGGATATATTCAGCCCGTGACAGATATTCTTCATTTTTTTCCGAATGTCTCCCTTAATCTGGATAAGCACCGAAAGAACTATTGATTAGAAAGTAATTTTGAGGTGGAATTATGGTTTGAAACAGTGAAGTATGGTTCATGTGTCCGTTTCATTCTTATTTTAGTAACGTAAATTATTTAGAGTTAATTGGATTTCGGGATTATACCCGATTTTAAACATTTTTTGGTAAATTTTTACTATCCATTCCCAGCGCAGTTTACCCCTTAAAAAAGTTCAAATTCTACTTTTTTTTGACCAAATACATTTAAACAGCCTAAAAAAATATCCGCAAAGAAGAAATTAAAAAAAAAAATTAAAAATTTAAGATTTTAGATGGGGGTTCACTTTCCTTTATAAATGTAACGTAAAATGAGCACCCATTTTCTGGCCAGTTAGCGTCAAACGAGACATATAACCGACTTGAGTTTTTAATAAAAACACGTAAAAATTTAGCGATTTTCATGTTTGTTTTGGAGGGGGTGGGCAAACTTTGACTTGAGTTCCCCCCCCCCCTAAAAACCTAGAAAACTAAATTAGCTAAATTTCTACGTGTTTTTATTAAATAAATAAATACCCCCACCCCAAATTGGCTAAATTTCTACGTGTTTATTTAATAAAAAAACCCACCCTAACTCCAGCCCTAACCCTAACTCTAACTCCAGCCCTAACCCTAACTCCAGCCCTAACCCTAACCACTAACCCTAACCCATAAAAAAAACCCACCCTAACTCCAGTCCTAACCCTAACTCCAGCCCTAACCCTAACCCCAGCCCTAACCCTAACTCTAACCCCAGCTCTAACCCTAACTCTAACCCCAGCCTTAACCCTAACTCTAACCCCAGCCCTGATCGTAAAAAAAAAACGTCGCTTTGATTATGAGTCCCGGTAAAAAAAAACACACACACACTTGACAACGAGAACCCGAAACGAGGCTAACAAAACAAGACTGTCGACGCCATGTTTTTGCTGTAAAAATCCCTGCCCAGAATTTTTTTTTTTTCATGTCTAATGAAAAACCGTAAAAATAAAAACAAATGGAATAGCTAACTAGGAAAATCTCCAGTCTCGAATTAGAAACTCAAGTCGGTTACATGTCTCGTTTAATGTTAAGTGGCCAGGAAATGGGTGTTCATTTTACGTTAAATTTATAAAGGAAAGTGATCCCCCACGCTAAAATCTTAAATATTTAATTTTTTTTTTAATTCCTTCTTTGCGGATGTTTTTTTAGGCTGTTTAAATGTATTTGCACAAAAAAAGTAGGATTTGAACTTTTTTAAGTGGTAAACTGCGCTGGGAATGGATAGTAAAAAAATACCCATTTTTTTGTGTGTTTGTGCATTATGCCAACCAACCAAATTTCCTTCCTTATTTTTAGGAGAGTGAATCGAAAGGGGAGATAATTCGAATTATTTTAAGTGTCTTAATTCTTTTCTTAACTTTCCGAAAACTCACATCATTGCGTTAAATCTTCAAGACATTTTATATTTAACTTGAGATAAGGCGAAGTTAGTCGGTTTTTTTTTTCAAGCGCACAGACTAATTTCTACCCGGTGTGAAACTTTGTTACAAATATATTTTATATGATGTCGTTTCTTAATGTATTTTATTAAAAGAATACTGTTTTTTACAGGTTTCTTACAAATTATTATCACTAACCCCCCCCCCCCAAAAAAAAAATGAAATTCTACCTTTTTAGGCGATTACGTATGATCGCCCTTCAAAACCTGGCGGAAAGGAAAGCAAACAATTTTTTTTTAATTAAGAGTGGGGAGTAGTTTCTCATAACGTAAAATGATCCCCAATTTTCGGTATTTTTTTACTATCTTACCCGGCGCAGTTTACTCCCTAAAAAAGTTCAAATTCTACTTTTTTTGTGCAAATATATTTAAACAGCCTAAAAAATATCCGCAAAGAAGGAATTAAAAATTTTTTTTAAGATTTTAGAGTGGTGGATCACTTTCCTTTATAAATTTAACGTAAAATGAGCACCCATTTCCTGGCCACTTACCGTAAACGAGACATGTAACCGACTTTTGTGTGTGTGTGTGTGTGTGTGGGGGGGGGGGGGGGTAATAAAAACACGTAAAAATTTAGTTAATTTCGTTTTTTTTTGGGGGGGGGGATTTATTTCATAAAAACGTAGAGATTTAGGCAATTTAGATTTTGTGAGGGGATTTTTTTTTTTACTTAATAAAAATACGTGGAAATTTAGCCAATTTATTATTTGAAGGGTTACTTATTTAATGAACACTAACCCTAACCGCTAACCTTAAACCTAGCCCCCCCTCCTCCCAAATTAAATTGGCTACATTTTCCGTGTTTTTATTTTTAAAAAAATCCCCCCCACAAAATTAAAAACTCAAGTTACATGTCTCGTTTTACGCTAAGTGGCCAGGAAATGGGTGTTAATTTTACGTTAAATTTATAAAGGAAAGTGATCCCCCATTCTAAAATCTTAATTTTTTTTTTAAATTTAATTTCTTCTTTGCGGATATTTTTTAGGCTGTTTAAATGTATTTGCACAAAAAAGTAGAATTTGAACTTTTTTAGGGGGTAAACTGCGCCGGGTAAGATAATAAAAAAATATCCAATTTTCGGACCATTCTAGCGTTTTAGGGCATCAACCATTTTTTTTTTTGCGATGATAGATAAATTATGTTTCTTTTGTTGGGGGGGGGGGGCGAGATAATTACGTATGGTTTTACGACCTTGCTACTTGGACTTAAGGTTAGTGGTATAAAAAATAGTTAACAGCACTAAAAAGTTAGAACGGCGCGGAACTGGAGGATTATTTTACGCTAAATTTATATACGAAATTCATATCCCAAGTTTTTTCAGGGTGTTACTGTTACTGCCCACATGTCGTCACCTAAAAAAGTAGAATCTCATTGTTTGGGTCAGAGTGTCTTGGTTAGCCGAAGGTGTTAATCTACAAATTTACCAAAAATAATAAAATAAATAAATAAAATAATAACATCAGAGCAGTAAGTTATAGAAAGTTTACCCAGTTGGGGAATCTTTAATAATAGCCCTACAACTCGCGAGTCGGGTTGAAAAAAAGTTGTAGAACGTAGTCAAAAAAATGAATATGCAACAAATAAATGCGACGTACGTAGACACTGGAAGTTTTCCTAGTTATCTATTCCATTTGTTTGTATGTTTACGTAGGATAAATGGCTTTTTTATTAGACATGAAAAAAAAAACATTTTTTTTTCGCCAACACAATGTTGACTTAATAAAGATGGCGTCAATAGTTGTCACGTGGTGTGTGTGTTTTTTTTTACCGGGAGTCATAATGAAAGCGGCGTTTTTTTTTGTTTTTTTTTTGTTCTTTTGCTTTACTGAAATATGAAAAATTGGGGTTCGGTTTAGGGTTAGGTTAGGGTATGGAATTTTTTACAGAAACAACAGGAGAAAAAAAACCATTACGGTGTGACGAATGAAAATAAGGTATTTTTTTACTATCCATTCCCAGCGTAGTTTACCACTTAAAAAAGTTCAAATCCTACTTTTTTTGTGCAAATACATTTAAACAGCCTAAAAAAACATCCGCAAAGAAGGAATTAAAATTTTTTTAAATATTTAAGATTTTAGCGTGGGGGATCACTTTCCTTTATAAATTTAACATAAAATGAGCACCCATTTCCTGGCCACTTAACATTTAACGAGACATGTAACCGACTTGAGTTTCTAATTCGAGACTGGAGATTTTCCTAGTTAGCTATTCCATTTGTTTTTATTTGTACGTAGGATAAATGGTTTTTCATTAGACATGAAAAAAAAAAAATTTCTGGGCAGGGATTTTTACAGCAAAAACATGGCGTCGACAGTCTTGTTTTGTTAGCCTCGTTTCGGGTTCTCGTTGTCAAGTGTGTGTGTTTTTTTACCGAGACTCATAATCAAAGCGACGTTTGTTTTTTTTAACGATCAGGGCTGGGGTTAGGGTTAGGGTTAGGGCTGGAGTTAGGGTTAGGGCTGGAGTTAGAGTTAGGGTTAGGGCTGGAGTTAGAGTTAGGGTTAGGGCTGGAGTTAGGGTGGGTTTTTTTTATTAAATAAACACGTAGAAATGTAGCCAATTTGGGGTGGGGGTATTTATTTAATAAAAACACGTAGAAATTTAGCCAATTTAGTTTCTGGGTTTTTTTTTTAGGGGGGAACTCAAGTCAAAGTTTGCCCCCCCCCCTCCAAAACAAACACGAAAATCGCTAAATTTTTACGTGTTTTTATTAAAAACTCAAGTCGGTTACATGTCTCGTTTGACGCTAACTGGCCAGAAAATGGGTGCTCATTTTACGTTACATTTATAAAGGAAAGTGAACCCCCACTCTAAAATCTTAAATTTTTTTATTTTTTTTATTCCTTCTTTGCGGATATTTTTTTAGGCTGTTTAAATGTATTTGCATAAAAAAAGTAGAATTTGAACTTTTTTAAGGGGTAAACTGCGCTGGGAATGGATAGTAAAAATTTACCGAAAATAATATGTAAATAAAAGCACACTGACATGTAAATCAAAAGAAAATTATTTTATTCCTTTTGCTTAAAATGTAGTTTTGTTTTGTTCTTCTGCTTGGCTGAAAAATGCAAAAATTGCGCTTTGACTATGAGTCCCAGTAAAAAAAAAACAATCGAAACGAGAACGAGAACGAGAGCGGCCATTAATTTTTTTTTTCACTTCACGTACGCTAAAACTGTCAATTTATAAAAAATAGCACTTTTAACGGATTATAATCATTAATAACTGTCACAGTTAACTTGGAAATTCAGTTTTATCGGCTACGGTAACTTTTATTTGTTGTATATTTGTTTTTTCAGCGTTTTCGTTGTAGGGCTATTCGTAAACATACCCGAAAGTTGAATTACACACACGCAAAACTCGGAGAAAACAAAACAACCAGGAAAAGAAGGAAGAACGATAAATAATAAAGAAAGTAGATCATTTTCTGCTTTTTTTTTTTTTGTAAGTAAGGAGGAGCGTTAACAAGTTGCAACGACTAGCACATAATCAAAAATAAAGAAAAACTTTATTTTAACATGTTTTTAGAAAATAAAAGAAATTAAAAAAAAAAATGGTAAAACTTAGAGTTATGTCCCTTTTTGATTTATTTACACATCGGACATGTCTCTTTTCTCGTCTTGTTCTGGTCGCGTGTCGCATAAACGATTAAAGTTGCCATAATTTGACGGTTTTTAATTTTTAATGTTATTTTTTTCTACTAAAATATGATTTCACATAAAAAAGGGGTAGCATAATCATGACTATTGGCGAGATAAATTATTTTAAACGAAATACAGTTGGGAAATTAGTAAAAAAAATATTTTGCTCATCTGTAGTTTCACAATCAGATTGGCCTTTTTAAGGCCAAATTTCACGAATTTGGCCTTTTTTAAAGCAGTTTGGCCTTTGAAAATTCTGTTTGGCTTTTTTTCAATTTTGGCCTTTTTCCGATTATTTCATATAAATTTTTACTTGATGGTAATTATTAAAGAAAACGTTAAAATTAAGTAACTTAAAAGCAGTTTGTATTTTAAAACTTTGGCCTTTTCTTTTTCAAATCATGGATCTGCATGAAAAAATAGCTCCAGTGCCCAGAATTGACATAAATATCTGCTAACATTTGTCATTTAAGGAGAAAAAAGCAAATATTTATCTTGTTCTAAGGAAGCGTCACACTGAAGGCATCCCATTCCCAGATTGGCTTTTTTCTTTTGGTAAACTATGATTTAAAAATAATGTGAATATTCTAGAGTTCATTTATCAGACCTTTTTGACACCTATTTGTTAAGTGGTTATATGGCACCTCTTAGAGACTTTATGATCCAGTGACAACTTGGCCCTGTCCAGTGAGGTCACCCGGTCACTAAGTATATTTTCTCTGAAATAATTAATGTTTGAAATTCTTTAAACTTAGTGCTTTGAAATTAATTGAATCAATTTTTAATTTATGGAAAACTTTAAAACTTATGACTGCTAAACTATATTTCAAGTAGAAACAGTTGTATTTGGAAAGATATATTTAAAAATTGAAATAATTATATTAATTTTCATGGATGAGTTGCTAAAGTTTCAATAAAAATCGATAATTATATCTGAGATCTTTTAAAGATTTTCCAAATATCTCCGATTAATAGAGACACGTGTCTTAATAATGACACATAGATTGTTCTCGCCCCTCAAGTATAGATTTAGAGTTAAGAATAAATGAAAATTTATCAACATTTTAGGAATATTTAAAGTAGATGGTCCCTAGTGTAACTCTGATATTGTGGTGACTGCAACGAAACGATTATTCTACAAGAAAGAGATAGACAAAAAAAAGTAGACCAAGACATGACAAACGATCCCAACACTTAATGGCCTAGTGCCTAATTTGTCAAAAATACTTTTACATTTTTTGACAAATAAATAATCCAAAGTGTAGTATTCCATTGACATTGTTACACGATCGTACACGAAACCTTTATTCAAGTTTAATTCTTGTAAAATACGGATATAAATATGTCAAAAATTGTTTACCTATGAAATATATATATATATATATATATATATATATATATATACATATATATATATATGAACACATATATATAGACAGATATACATATATATATGAAAACACATATATATATACATATATATATATATGAACACATATGTATACATATATATATATGAACACATATATATACATATATATATATGTATGATGTATATGCGTATATATACACACATATGTATACATATATGTATGCATATACATATATATATATAAACGCATATATATACATATATATACACACATATATATATATAAACGCATATATATACATATATATATACACACATATATATACACGCATATATATATATATATATATAAACACATATATATACATATATATGTATATATATGTACACACATATATATGTATATATATGTACACGCATATATATACACATATATGTATATATGTATGCATATATATATACATATATATATGTACACACATATATATACATAAATATACATATATATATATATGTACACACATATATACATATGTACACGCATATATATACATATATATATATGTACACGCATATATATATACATATATATACATATATATATGTACACACATATATATACAT